>MU404083.1:0-104473 GCA_022695795.1 Biscogniauxia marginata
GTGGAATGGTTGATTTTTTCCCTAATTCAATTTGTTTTTGGTTTCCAATTTGGTTTAACCTGGACTGGGTTTTAAATAAAAATTTTTTTTTTTTTTATTTTTTTTTTTTTTTTTTATCCCCCCCCCCCCCCCCCCCCAAGTCTTCTGAGCGTGTAAAGTGATTTATTATGGTCAGATGAATCCTGCTTCTTTATGGGAAGCATCAGGCGATGGATATCAGATGGCAGCAACTAATTGCTCAATTGATTGCCCAATGCGGAGGGGGACACATCGATGATATTCGTTAATGTTCAATTGTTAGGTTAGGTCCTTGGGGCCGTCGTGAGGCCGCCACAGGTAAATTAGGGTAGCCTATTCTCATACAGGGTCGTCGGCTAGTTTCGACAGAGAACATAGGAAGAGTGCCGGGTCGAAAGAGATCCCCCTAACCCGCATGTTTCCCTTCTGTCGGGTGCAGGATCGACAGAGGGTCTAAGGTACTCGGCCTTTCTGAGGAGGAGACATACATAGGTAGTTAAGAGCCCAAGGGAGGGGATTGACAGATATCCCCCAGTCTGGGGATGTTTCTTTTTTTTGGGTTCTTTTCAGCACTTCCCCACAGACTAACTTATGCAGTGTTGAATAAAGAAGATGCAAACCATACATACTACTTGCCCTTATTTAGACCACGGCAAAACTCCCCGTCCAGCGGGTTTCAGCCACGACCAAATGGTCCGCAGCAGGGACTGGATAGTACGAGTAAGGGCAGGCCGGTATGAACGTCCGGGTCCCCTCGCCACAACTCCCTCCGGCCACCAGCCCGATTTTTGGGGGGTTTACCTCTTGCTAGTGTCCCTCTCCTAGATATGTAGCTCCAAGCTTACCTAGTGTACGTCTCCCACAACCGAGAAGCAAGCCACGGCTCGGCCATTTGCAAGTGCGGAGTGGGACTTGCATCGACTATCATTCCCACTAGTATGGTTCCCCCAGGAGACCGCATCAGCCATGTTTCAACCTACCCGCTGCAAAGCCCTTCAACCCTGAAGCAAGCTAGGTACTTGATATGGCTTCGTGGCGTTGATTTCTTTTTCGCTATGGGGCCCGAGACAACGATCACCATCGGACTTTTGCAAACCGATTGTGCGTATCGTATCCAGAAGAATACCATGAAGCAACTAGAGGGTAATGTGGACTTTGCCCATCGTTAGTATGCATTGGGACGACGGCTCGTATTGAAACAGATACTAGGCTAAGAGAGCCACCTGCAGCAAATGTCCTTATGAACATCGTTTTGTGAATATTGCCTCGAGAACTCATAAATTATTTGCCGGTACCTCCAGTTTTTCGTCATCGTTAGTATGCGACATGTGTCAATCCTACGTTTCGTCCGGGTAGGAACAGTCGGCTTGCCTCGTAATGCTGGGGTCCCTTGAAGTCGGGAATTTTGTATTCTGTTGCTGATCAGGATAACCCTTCTTGCCTTCTCTGGATAAGCGCATCTATAACATGTGATTGGTCAGTCCGGGCCCAAAGCCCGTGGTTTTTCCTTTTTGACCAGTTGCTTATTGCTGCATCATCCACTATCCACTACATCCGCGACATTTCATATGGCTTTCCGCGTCTTAAATCTCTCCTTCGAACATGCCACCCGGGGCAGATTATCCGGGAGTGTAGCGATACGAGCGCAGAAAGAAAACACACGGATCATTGGGGTTGGGCTCATAGCTTGTTAATCGAAACCCGGGTATTGCTGGGTTTCCCATTTAATCAAACGTCAGCGTATGCAATGGTTTGAGGTAGATAGGTGCTCAGCTTAGTCTTGATTGATCAGAACTCTCTGATTGACAAATACTATCTCGAGTTGTACATTATCCTTGACGGATCTGACCAGCTCTGGATAAAACCACAAGTCAGCAGCAGTATTAAACAAACTTGCTTGCTCTTCCCAGCAAGTTCTACCTTCGATTGCTCATAGCTAAAACATTCGAGGCCAAGTATCCAGCAGAGGATATCGCTAGTATTTATCACTTCATGCGAGATAAAAGGGACTCTAGCAACATCGAGGTTTTTAGAAGTCCGGACACTACGGAAGACATGCCGATGTATGAGACCCCAATGGTATAGCGAGAAAGAGTATAAAAATAAAAATAAAATAAAAAATAGAAATCATGAAATCGATCTGTCGTTTTTCGGGGGCCTTTGATGCAGGCAGATTGATACAACCCTGCGGTTTGGGATTTCAAAAGGGGCAACTCTGCGCCGATCATCCTTCCTCTTGGGGCCGTCAGAAAAGGCGCCGACCATTCAGCTTCTTGCCGTACCTTTTCCAGCCCAATGCATAATGCGGCTGCGCGGCCGGCATCACAGCCTCAATTTTTTTTTAATATATCGTACTGTATGCCTCGCCTGTCTACTAGACAGTATGCTCCGTATGGCTCTCAGTCATGACGTCGACAATCATTGGGAATTGTCTCGGCCGGCGCAGTAGATTTCCTTTCTCATCTCTAGGAGCTGGTAGTAAACAGCCTATGTAAAATATCGGCCCGCCTCTGCTTAGGTCTCGATTGAGGAAGCCGTCGTAGTATGCTTAGCGTTGTGTTGCACACGAAGGAACACAACGTTCAATGTTGGTGCACGCCCTTCCAACGTCCTTGGTATCACCTATTTTCGATCACTACTCGATAACCCTTTTGAAAGAAAAGGCGCAGGGAGCGTAAATTCGAAACTCAGAGTCTGGATGAGGATGAGGATTCGGCGCGTTTGTCGGCGACGAAGATGTGTTATTTTTTTTTCTGTCCCCCTGCACGACGGACTCCCTTATCCCACTATTCTGATCCGTCATTTCAAAGGTGTGCATAGTGCACTTGCTAGGCCGATGAAAAGGCCCGCGTAGCCTCGTGGTGGCTGGAATTTTGGACAGTAAAAAAATCGGTTCCCGAGTAACTGGTCCATTCTTGCCGTCAACTCGGGATCCCTGCCGAAGATCCTCCTCGCTGTTTGTTGTCCTTGTTGTCTCCTGGCCAGAGCAATCATCATTTGTGTGTGTCGACTGACTTGCTCTGAGGTCATCGTCTGTTGGAGATGGATTGAGGGGGAAGAGGTAAGAAATCCTTACCCCCTCTTTGGCTTACACCTCCATATCTCTCATCCTCATTCTGAGCCTCCCCGCAAAGCAACATTCAGGATCAAACCCTGGACGCTGCTGTCATATGTGACGGACGGCCGGAACCCATCGTTTGTTCTCCCGTAGCACCTAGGTTGTTTTCTTTTCTTTTTGCTTTCCTTTTCCCTGGTTTTAGACTTAGCTGAAGGTTGCCGTAGTCTTGATAGTAAATGGGGGTGCTCATTCCGTGGTGTATACGCCACTAACGTAGTGCGCCATCCGGCTGGGAGGCTTCGAATCAGATCGAAATGCACGATGTGAGATCTCACATAAGACATACAATTGGACGATGGGATCGGGGGTGGCGTCAAGGTTGTGCATTGGAATCTCCCTTGCTGTTATCCGTATTGCACAAACATTTAGACGCCTCTTGACGCAAGCGCGACTCAGGGGAGCTTCGGTAATCATTGCGTTAATATCCCTACCGGGCCCGCCAACTGTTGTTGATTGTATCACATTCTGATCCCGTCTCTCCCCGCTTGGCTCTATTCCCCCGTCAAGGATATATAATTCCCATCTCGCCCTTGACGATCCGGATCGACAAGGTTGGTTGGTGTGTTTAGTTCCTTTCGTCCTGCACGACCTTGTCTTGGTGGGACACCAACTTTCGTTTTTGAACCGGGATATCTACTCTATAAACTCACAATAGCCCGTCATCGAGAGTCAGAATCCTGATCCTGATCGATTTCACAATTGCATCGTGATCAGTGGTTCTCGTCCACCGCGTCGAAAGCTCCGGACACCCAGAAAATTTCGTCATTGGTATTGAGTAAGGGGCAATGGACGTCATGGCAGAAACAGAGCTCAGAACGAGGCTGCCAAGGAAGAGCAGTCTTGGGTACAACCTTGCCAACTTCTCGTATCCCCGACCAGATGGACTGAGCCGTCATGAGTCGAGCGAGAGCCGATCGTCAGTGACGTCGAATGGCTCCCTGCCAGGAATGACCGATGCGTCGGATTCGGACGTGTCCTTCGATGATGACTGCAACTACAACACGTCGGCCAGTGAACTTTGGGACAGCTTCTGGCCGGACAGCTCTCTTGAGCCGGAGCAGCAATATCCTGCTGTTCTCCGGGCTTCACGAGGCCGGGACTACTTCAACACCAACCCCTCGGGGCATCAGTCTCACGACACAGAGGATGACACCATTAAGATCTCGCAGTCTGAGCACGAGCCGAAGACTACAGAGCTCTCACACGAATACGCGCCGGCGCAGCCCTCACCACCACGGCCGGAGACCAAGAGGGCACCAGTCTCATATTCTGTCTATCCCAAGCCGTCTAGAACCGACATCCGGCGAGTAGAACTACCGCCACGTACATCGTCACTAAACCCCGAGCTGGCTTCGACATCGCGGCGGAAACCCTTCCTAAGAGCTGCCAAGTCAAGCGCAGCCCTGAAGACGAGCAAATCGTCTCACAACCTCCAACCACTGTACATTGCGTCTATAAATTCAGTTGTAGCCGAGCCATTGCCATCGTCTTCGACAGTATCGTCGTCATATTTACCAATTCCAACAACAGCAGCACCAAAAGGCACCACGGCGTCCGTCCCCGTCTCCCCAGCCTACCCACCTCCTCCCGTACCCAAGGCCCTCCGCCCCAGCACCTCCGCCTTTACCCTACGAGACAACCACCCAAAACCGCGATCCCCCCAGCTCCCAACCTCACACAACGTAACCGCGCCTCTAACGCCACTCCTCAAAGCCCCGCCCCCAGTGCCACGGTCCCAACCTCCCCAACAACAGCAACAGCAGCAACAAGCACCACAACCACCCCGACCCGAGCCGCAACAGCGTTTCGTCTCCGTCTTCGACTTCGACTCGGATTCGGACGACGTCTCGGACAGCGGTCCCGGGACCCGCCGCGGGTCGTCGAACAGCAACGATCAGGAACCGAGCAGAGGGCTAGCGAAGCGCATCGCGCGGGGCCTAGGCCACAAGAAGAGCGCGAGCGAGAAGCAGCGCGGCCGGACGGCTCCCGCTGCCTGTTCCGCGCCACCGCCGCCGCCGACGCCCGTGCTGGGCGGTAGCGGTGAGTTCGGCGAGATGGAGTTCCGCGATGAGCGCAAGGAGAGGATTGGCGGTGGGAACCGGAACAGCCTGTCGCGCAAGCGCGGCGGGAGTCTGGGCAGGATTTTCGGCGGGTTCATGAGTCGGTGATCAATCGTTGCCGACCTGCTTACGACTTCACCACCTATTTTACGTTCACGCACCTGATGCATTCACACTACGTTTTGGCAACTAGACCCGCCACCGAGCTTTCTAGTTAGAATCTGCGTTGCTCACGCTACATTTTCCTTCCTTTTTTTTTCCTGGAGTCCTATTTTTATTTTTGCCACTTCCCTAACGCCTTTCTATCTACCCATGTACGAACTACACATCTGTACGTTTTGAACGAAGAGGCGGAAGAAAGAAAAGGACACCAAACACACTTACGCATTACTGCCAGCTGAGATTTTGGAGTTGAGACAAGGGGAGAATGTTGAATTTTGAAGAGCAAATGAGAATTTGCGACGAAGAGAAGATGTGAACGAAGAACGATAAAAAAAATCTTATCGATATCATGTTTCGATGCCTCTCCTTTTTTCGCGGGTCTTTTACAACGAGAAGAAAAAGAGACGAGAACGAAGCGAAACGAACGAACGGTTTCCTGCTGTACGATGAGACACAAGATTCATCTTTCCTTTTCTGCAATTTTTTTTATCTCGTCCTACCGCCAACCCTCTCACTCTCATACGCATGCCTCAATTCAATTTCCTTTTATCTATCTGTTTCTACTACCACAACAGCAGCCATATCCTCATCTCGGGAGACCCCTTTTTCTTTTTCTTTTTTTTTTCTTTTACACTCGACACTATACAACAGAACTCTATCTATCTATCTAGCCAGCATATTGCTCTCAGGCACGTACGACAAGGGTATGGAGAGGAATGGGTTTAAGGGGGTGGCGGCGTTATTCTGTACTCGTGTAGATAGATGGTGGGGAAAGAAAGAAAAGCACAGCATCGGCCAGCATAGGGGGAAACCAAGGAACAGGAATGAGAAGGGATAAGAGAATCAAAACAAAGGAAGAGAGAAAACAACAAGGGTTGCGAGAACCGAACTCGAGAACTAAACTAAACCAAACTAAACTGTGCGCACCAGCAATGGTGGTTAGTTGGTCGGTGGATATTATATTTCGTTGTTTTATTTCAATTATTTACAAAAATGTATCACATACCACCGAAAATTGGAATGGCAGAACTAGTAGAGAGAGAGAGAATATGTACAATGCAGTAAAATGAAATGAAGTGAAATGAAGTGAAATGAACCGAAAATGAGTTTTTTATTAAATGTTTCTCATTTAGCCTCTCCTTTTATTGATTTTCTTATCCCTCCTCTCCAACAGAGTTCCCTTCACATCTCCCGTAATCAATCGATCGATCAATTTCCCTCATCCCTTCTCCCCTTTCTTCTCTCCTACCCAATTCTCATTTCCCTCAATTCCCTTTTCCTCCAACCCTCTGGAAACTCCCTCCACCCCTCCCTCCTCCGCTTCTCACATCTCTCCCCACCCCTCACGCCGGCATTTAAACTATCTCCTTCAAGATACACTAGCAGCATCCAGTAGTCCGTGGGGGAAACCTCCTGTGGATAGCTAGCAAGCACGCAAACATATGTGTCACGGTCTAATCTGAGTACCTTTCTGGCCCATCTACCTATGTACCTACCTACATAAAGCATCTCGTGTTGCGGACCCGTCCGTACGCACAACACGGTACACGGCAACTCGACGCGTGCCGCTAGGCCGGTAGCAAGCCAAACAAGGCCCGAGGCATAGGTCCCCTTCCCTTCCCCTCTCTTTGGCCCATCAAAAAGTGCCGAGTATGTATCTGTGTACAGACACACACATTAGTCTTATCACAAGGCCGTGATACAACATAGCTTATTAAACATATACCCGTGATGGAGCTCCGCTACACTACGCGTCCAAAATCCAGTACTATCCCCAAGGTATGGTAAAGCAAGCAAGCAATTCATATTCACAATCAAAGACAGAAGACAGGGTATCATGTAGAGATAAAGCATTTCTAAATTAACCCCCGCCACTCTCCCGCCCTCTGGTCGAAGTCCCATACCCCCCTCTTATCTCCTCAGCCATAGGGCAACTAGCTAGGTGCTTAGGTAATCTAAGGTATGAATAAAAAACAAACCAGGCATCGCTGCAACAATATCAATCTCGTAGAGTTTCGCTTGGAAGGAACACAAACATGCCTAACGGCAGATGAGCAGCAAGTCTCAATCTCACAAGAAAAACCACCCCCAGAAACTCCCCGTAGCCGGCATGATCTCATGCAAATCGTATCCGTAAATCCAAACTCCGCCATGGTCCTTTAAATATAACAGCCATGGTGTCACCGTGAGCTCCATTATGCATTATCCGTAAATTCATTCGTCCCTTTTTTATATCAGTCAAATCGTACAGTCCAGATCTTTTTTTTCTTTCTCGTTTTCTTCGTAATATAGACATAGTCCAAAAGATGGTTCAAGTGAAACAATACACATGAAGTGAAGAGAGACAGGTGTGAGCAAATGCTGGCCACACCAGATCCCCAAAGGACGGATATCTAGTTGCCGTAAAGCGATCCGCTGCCGCGGGGCAACGGTATGGAGATGAGCTGGCCTCTCGCACGCTTGTCATACTGGCGGAGTTTCTTGGGGTTGACCGTGAACTTGCTGTAACGCTTGATCCCAAGCCGCTCATCGCGGTTGCGCCCGGCACCAAAGGTCCAGCGGCCTTGTCTATGCCAGTCGACACCGCAGTCGAGATGTCCTCTCAGGGTCTTGTGGCTATAGATCTGTTCGAAGTCGAACGCCGGGTCTGTACGCAGCTGCTCGTTGCAGCAAAAGCTAATGATCTCGGCGAGGCAGGTCACAGCATGGGATAACCGGAACTTCTGTCGGGAAGGGATGAGGGAGACAAGTGCCAGGAGATACAAGACCAGAAGTGTGAGTATGATGGCAAATGTAGGATTGTTAGGAAACATGCGGACGATTCCGGATGGTGGTGTTAGCGCCATGAATAAACCCCCACCTAGCACGGGCAACAAGACCAACAATGGCGACAGGAAAGTGATAAACGCCACCCGCCAGTGCTTATGCTTGATAGCCTTGTATGTTGATTCCCATGGCAGGCAAGCCGCATAGTCCAAAAGAAGTGATGTCTCCGCTCGTGAACCCTCCGGGCGCGAAAGCTCACCCCACGGGGCTAAGATACGCAGTGTAATATCAAGGGATTGGAACATGAGCCAGAGGAGAAGTCCGATCAGCGAGGGAATAAACGAGTAAAGAAAGTCGGCAGGGGAGAAAGCACCGGTAACAGGCGCAGCGCTCAAGCCAGGGAGAAACCCTTGCCTAACATCGGTAGAGTGGAGGAACGAGACAACAACTAAAGCAACTAGTAGGATGGATGCTGCCACGACGAAGAAGATAATCTGACTATCCCGGAAGCACCACGGAAGATAGCGGCTCCGTACATCAACTCTGTCCGGCGGGCCCGCAGCATCAGGAGGCGTAACAGGTCGCGTCCGTTGATCTGCCCAGTCTTTCCTGTCCAATTTCTCAATTTCGAGGTCTTCGTCGGTGGTGGGCACTCCAATGCCATAGAACGTGGGGTTCTCCGGTACCTCAGGCGTAGTCCAGAACCCCAGCTTCTCTGCCGTACCGTCAAGAGCCAGTCTTATCTGCTCCCGAGTCTCTGCTGTTTCAAGCCCACGATACTGTGGTAGTGAGTTGCTCTGCGACACAAGAAAGATGACGTCTGCGAGAGTTCGAATATCCCATCCATTCATCATACCAGTCCTCCTCTGGCGCCAATAGACAAACATGACTATCAGCGACAAAACTAAAGACACGTAAAGAGCAACTAGTGTCCACGCCACACCCTGAACAGTCGACCATGTCCATATGCCATCCACCATAACAACAGTGAAGACGCTACTCTGAAGGGGTATCGTAATGCTCATAAGCCAGATATTGAATGAGGGTATCCATATGCTCCAGTCGCCGACAAGTTGTGGCCAAAGAAACGATTTGACATATAGTGGTAGGAAAACAGCGTTTCGTCGTTGGGAGCGGTCCTCAGAAGCCATTGCTGAAAAGGGCAAAATCCGGAATGCCGCAGCAAGGACACATTGGCCATATATGACCAAGATGGCCCCTAACAGCTGCGGCAACATTCGAAACAGAAAGTACTGGCCACCGTAGTTTGAATGGTACGCCGTAAACCCATTGCGTCCGACGGAGTATATAGCACAGAAAATCAGAGCCGCTATCATCAGCACACACAGCGTGATCAGTAGCAGCAATGATCCCGACCGTAATATCCAGGGTTTGTAGGTCAGCGGTGTGAAAAACGGATGGGCCTTCTCGACATCGCCATTGTCAGGAAGAGCTTGCCAAACATCGATATTCCTCGGAGGATTACGATCGGTGCGGCCCTGGGGACGGTACATTTCAACGGGCGGAAGATCGTCGACATCGAAGTCCATCCCCTCCCACTCGGCAAAGGGGGGAGCATCGGGAAAGAGCTTTCTTATCTCCTCTCGACGTCTCCGCCTTGCATGTAGCAGTTCGTCAGAAGTCATGGAATCGGTGATCTTCCAACTTTCTCGCTTGTCACCATCTTGCTGAGGTCCTTCTGGGGACCGAGCGGTCGCCGGTCGTTGGGATATCTCAGCGGCAGGCTCTAGGTGTTGACGTGCTACAGGGGCTCGATTAACCACATGACTTGGCAGCGGAACGATATGCTGCCTTGGGATATTGGCCTCGCCCGGTGACGAGTTCTCCGATATTCCTCTACCATCATCTCGCTGTCGGGTAAGGGCCTCGATAGCATAGCGGATGTATGGGCTATCATCGACTCCGGGTGTGACTACACTAGCAGCTCTTGCGAGCTCATCTTTGAAATCTCTCGCCATCACCGGATCTGGCGGGGCAGCCATCAGAATGTTGAAGTGCGAAGCAGGAACGGGCGTCAGCTGGAGAGAAGACGTATTGTCAGGACGACCAAGTTGACGGCCAGCGTATCGATCGGGGCCGTAGATTTCCAACTCGGAGGGAGTGGAAGATAGCGAGTCAGCGCCGGGCGGTGTTGGCGCGTGGGGTATAGCTGTCGGGTAGGAAGAAGGTGGTGGGAGCTCTGAATCGATGCTGGGTTCAGGTGCAGAATGAAGATCAGAAGACGGATCGCGAACTATGGTGACCTGCGAAGACGTCGGCGGCGGTGGTGAGGCCGCTGACGGGTTGAACCTATCGGACGGATATGACTCTAGCAGAAAAGAAGGTCAGAACGGTAGTTGCTGATTGGTTATTGCGGCGTCCCGCAGAACAGGAATCAGAGACGTACGACTGGGTTCAACATAGTCAGAGTTGAAGGTGTGGAAGTTCATGCTTGGTTAAGTGTCATGCACATGGATGCGTATACGTCGAACAACTACTCGCACGACATATGGGCTCTTGCAGGTGTTCTCGGGAAGGAGAGGAGAAATTCATGGCGAGAGAGCGCGAGAATATAATATGGTTGGTGGTTGGGCGTTATAGGTTGCATATTAAGAGGCTGGTTACGAATCGGGTTGGGGGTCGCGAGGTTTACCAGCCACCTCGGCTCGGCCAATATAACAACCAGGCCTGCACTAGTTAGCCAGATCCAGGAAGTCGGAATGGGACTAGGCACGATAAAGAAGCGCAATAAACCCCATAGGCCGGAATACAGCTCACCTCCTCAGGTGGGTGTATGCACGACGATGCCATGGCCCAATCGATACCCAAGGAACCGTACTGGTGTGTATAAGTGATGCTGACGGGAGGCCGAAGCCATCAAGCAGGAGGGGCTTTTCAATTGAATGGTCGATAAAGGCGGTCGGGCCCCGCAATGGGAGCTTGAGCTTGGGCCACCGTGTTTTAGCCCTAGCTACGGAGTACGCTACCCTGTTTGGGGCAAGTCTGGGTGTCTTGGCGGTCTAGTCCGGACAGCTGTCGATCAGCTGTTAAATACTACTGAAAATGACAATTCATCTCTCACAGCTTCAGTCCAAACACACCGACACAAGACTCACGTCAGCCTCTTTCATGTACCTCATACGTGTCAAGAAAATATCACTTTTCGGTCAAATCCGCTCCTATACCGCTCACGCTACCGCATCAGGAAGGAAGCTTGATTCCTCAAGGCGTGTCTCCCATAAGAGGACATAGAGGAAGTTAAATAGAGACCTACTAATTGGTCTTCGATCCAATTTGAGCAGTTATTTATTCTAAATAGTCTAATAAATAATAATAACGTCGTTTATAAACGAGTGGGCCATATAAGCTAGTAAGTTAATTTTCGTAATTATTATAATTTTAAGTATTAAAAATCATTTAATATTATTTATAAGTAAATAAGTTAGTTTTTATAATTATTATAATTTTAATTATTAATAATTATTTTTATAATATTAAAATTAAGTATTAATTATTATTATTTAATTTATTATATTTAATTTTATATTTTAATAATTAAAAAAATTTATATAAAATATTTCATTTTTTAATATAAAGTAATTTATATTAATATATTATATAAGCAAGTAAATAAAACAAGCTTGTAAACAAAATTTCATAGTTATTACACTTTTAATTATTAAAAATCATTTACGCCGCATTAAAATTAATTAATAATTACTATTATTCGAATTATTTTATTTAACTTTATACTTTAAAAACCGAATACCTTTTTTATATTAAGTATTTAGTTTTTAAAGCGTAATTTATATTACTTAGTTTATTATATTTTCCGAGTTAAAACCCTTTAAAATTAAAATTAAAATTAAATAATAAATAAAATTAATTATAACTCTTTAAAATTTAAATTATTAAATACTATTTTATTTATTATATAAATATTACTAGTTATATTTTCATTCGTTATATTATTAAATATATTTTTATTTATTATATAAATACGCGTATTATAACTAAATTAATTATATATATTATATCGTCTTTATTTATTTATTACTTTTTTTCGAGGCCCCTCCTTTTTATTATTAATTATAAAATTACTTCTTTTTTTATATTAAATAATTCTTTTATTTATAACTATTTACTTTTAGTTTTACGTCGCTTATTAAAAATGTGGTTTATCTCTTAAAAACGAGTAGTTTTATTTCGTAATAAAAACACTTTATATATTAATATTAAAATAGTTTTTATAAATTAATTATAAATATTTATAATACTTATAAAAAAAACTTTTTTAATACTTTTTAACTTTATTTATAATATAATTAAATTATAAAAATACCTCGCGAGTTATTATAAATGTTTTAACTTTTTAAAACACTTAATTTATATTAAGATTAAAAAAAGTATATATGCTTTTTATATAAAAAGTAATATAATAATAACCTTTTTTAAATTAAAAAATTTAATTTAATTACGTAAAATTTAGTTTATATATTCGAAATAATTATTATAATAACGAAAACTTTTATAAAACTAATTAAAAAGTTTTTTTTATAATATAAGTATAATAATAATTTATTAAACTTTATAAGTAATTATTATATATTTATTTTAAAAATTTAAAATATATAAAGTTAAAAAGTTAAAACTTATATAATAAATAATTAAATATATAAAATATAACGATATTTTTTTATAATAATTATTTTTATAATTATTTAAAATTAAGAGACGCGTAATTCTTTTCGTCTTTTTTTTTATATATTTATAATTTAGTTATTATTTAATATCGTAATTTTGCTTTTTAATAATAATAAATTATTATAATATTACGAAGCGAAATGTTTTTTTTTAGTTAAAATAATATATAATAATAAAAAATAACTAATAACATTTATAACTTAAATAATTATAATTTATTTTTGATTATTTTATTAAACTTATTATAATTATTTACGTCGTTTTATACTTATTATTATTATATTAGTTTTAATAATTATTTCGATTATAAATTTTATCTCGTTAAAATTATATATATATTTTTTAAATATTATATTTTATAATTATATTACGTATTAATTTATATTATTTTTAATATGTATTTAAATTTTCGTAAAAAGCTCTTTAATTAATTATTTATTTATTTAAGCGCGTTTAAAAGGTTTTTTATCGCTATATAAAATTAAAAGCTTAATTTTATTTAACGCGCCTCGCGTCGCGGTCGCATAATAAAATACTTATTATCTTAATAACATAATAAAAACGAAAAAGAAATAACTAATTATTTAAATTAATAATATGTTAAATAATTATAACCTTTTCGTAAAATATAAGTTTTCGGAAATTTAATATAATAATTAATCGCGTAAATGTATTTTTAAATTGTCGTTATAATGTAATATTAAAAATATTAAAAATTTTTAATAATTAATAAAAATTAATATTTAAATAATATTATTTATAAATAATAACACGACTAATTTGAGTTTTAAATAATATTTTCGGTTATTAAATTAAGTTAATTAATATAAAAAAATCTAAAAATTAAAAATTAAATACTTAGTATAAAAAAGGTATTTAGTTTTTAAAGTATAAAGTTAAATAAGATAATTCGAATAATAATAATTATTAATTAATTTCGATGCGGCGTAAATAATTTTTAATAGTTAAAAGTGTAATAACTATGAAATTTCGTTCGTAAACTTGTTTTATTTACTTACTTATATAGTACGTTAATTAATTATATTTTTAAATTAAAACTCTTTAAAATTAAAATCGCTAAATACCTTTTTATTTATTATATAAATGTATATATTATATCGGTTTTATTTAATTATTATAAATATTTTAATTTCTTAAAATATATAATTTATATTAAAAAAATTTTAATTATATAAAACTTAATTTATATATTTAAAATAATTATTATAATAACGAATATTTTTATATAATTAATTAAAAAAATTTATAACGTAATAATAATAACATTTTATTATATTTTTAAGATATTAAAATATAATAATATTAAGTTTTTTATATTATTTTTCGAATTTTATAAAATAATAACTTTTATAATTCTTTAAAATTAATAAATATTAAAATACTTTATAAATTATAACTTATTTTTAATTTTCTTATTAAATTTATTAAAACTATTTATATCGTTTCATATTTATTATTATTATATTAACTTAAAAATTATTTCGAATATAAACTTTATTTTGTTAAAATTATATATATCTTTTTTTAATTTTATAATTTTATAATTGTTTTATATATTAATTTAAATTATTTTCGATATATATTTAAGTTTTTATATAAAGCTTTTTTGATTATTTATTTATTTATTTAAACGCGTTTATAATAATTTTTATCATTATACGAAATTAATAATTTAACTTTTTTTAATTTACTTTGCGTTACGTTTATATAATAAAATATTTATTATTACGATAATATAATTTAATTAAAAAAGAAATAATAATTTATTTAAATTAATAATATTATACGAGAAATATCGTAAAATATCGTTAATTTATAATAATTTATTTTTAAATAATATTATTAAGCTTTTTTTTTAAAAAAACATATAAATATAATTTTACGCGTTTTAATAACAATAATAAATATATTATTTATAAATTAATTAACTTAAATTATACGTTAAAAAAATAAATACTTCATATTGAAAAAGTATTTAATTTTTAAAATATAAAACTAAAAAAAGTAATTCGAATAATAATATTAATTAATTAATTTTAATATTATATAAATGTTTTTTTAATAATTAAAACTATAAAAATTATAAAAACTAATTTATTTACTTATAAACACGTTATATTATATAATAAATAAAAATATATTTAATATTTTAAATTTTAAAAAGTTTTAATTAATTTTATTTATTATTTATTATTAATTTTTTATTTTAATTTTAAAAAGGTTTAACTTGAAAAATATAATTAATTAATTAATATTAAGTATATTTTAAAAAACTAAATATATAGATTTTAATAATTATTATTATTTATTAATTTTTAATGGTTAAAACTATGATAATTACGAAAATTAGCTTACTCGCTTGTGTGGCCTACTCGCTTATAAACGACGTTATTTATTTATAATCACGAAACTAAGAGCGCGATACCGTCTACTTTAGAACAACGATCGTCATGAGTAGGTAAAGGTGTAACCTTAGTTCAGACACCGAAACCAACAGAGCTTTACTGGTTGGCGAAGAGTCCACGCAACGCGATCGAGCAGCATAATGAAGTCGCAATGCCGTACCTGTCTTTCGATCTCATCAGAAACATCCTACACAAGTCTCTAAGGGTCCTTAGATAGGCGGGAGCGATCAATGCTAGTAGTTTAATCTGCTCTAAGCCCCCTAAGTCCGCCTTCACGACCATCAGGCTTCGCAACATCGCCCTGTCATGACTGACCAGGTCTACTACACGTCTCCCTTCCAATCTATATATTTTATAAAGTCAGCAACTAATAGTCACCATCGTGGTAACTCCCGCCTTACTTGATATTGTATGTCTTGGGCTAGATAGCTCACTGCCAGGCAATAGAAGACCCATGAGACACACGCGGCCAGCTATGAAGGCTTTGCAAGCCGATAACTATCGTTCGGAGTCAATAACCCAGACTGATGGCGATGGCAAAGTGCCTTTTGCTGAGTTAGCCTAGTATGCTAGGTAATCTTTTCTAGAGACTAGCTGGCCGCAGCTGTCAAGGGCGACAATCTAAGCGCTTCGCAATCTCTTCGAGGCATGGAGCAGACCGCATGAAGCGACACGTGCCGCGTATTATTGCCCTTCGGTGCCTGGAAAGATGTTGGAATGGATTTGCACAGAAAACCTCGGGCCAAGAGCTAAACCCTCGGCAACCAAGCAGGGCGTCTGAGACATCTTAATTCGCTGGGGCCAACTTAATTCCAGTCCTGGTGAATTTTTTTGTCTCGAAGGGCTATACTTCACTGTAAATTTAATCTTAATAGCATTTCCCTACCTTGAAAGACGATCGGATCGACACAATAATAACCCTATGATTGTTTCACGACAGCTGGATATCTAATATTGAAGAATTCTTGGATATTGACTAGGGAAGCAAATTTCTATAAATCATGGCCAACGGGTCCTCAGAAATAGGAATAACCCAGCAGCAGACAGCAGGCAATCAGAAGAGACAGCAGCCAGAGAGAAGAAGAAGAAGAAGAAGAAGAAGCAAGAGAGGCCAGAAAAGCTGTTCAGACGACAGTTGGAAACCCTCTTTCGAGTTGTGCCGTCGCCTCAAACCTCAAGATGTTGAGTAAAATCGTGCTCGCGGGTCTCCTACCCGCTATCATGGCTACGCCTATCGTGTAAGTTTCGTGGACCTTCCTTTGAGCAACAAATCAACTAACAAGCGTAAGTCCACGAAGCGAGGCTACTGCGGCCGCGAAGAATATGCCTGAAAATGTTTCATCAATGAAGAATGCCATGCATCACAATCCGGCTGATGTTACAAGCCATACCGCCTCGGGGATTACAACTACCAGGCCTATCGATTCCCGCGATGATGTTGGTGATTTTAACGCAGGGGATGTGTACAACTGGGATGTCGACAATGACTGCGGGTGCGGGCAGACTTGTAAAGGAGAGGACGGCGTCGCCGCCATCATAATCTGCATCAAAGACTGCCTTCACAAATGCCCCAGTGGAAGTGGCAAACGGGATGTCACGCTTGAAAAGAAGGACACCCTCGAGGACAAGCGCCAGCTTCGGCCGCTCCAATCCGGCCCTACCCTCGGCTCTGATGCTACCTCATATGAAGGTTGCATGTCGAAGTGCGGCTCGGACTGCCAGACAATCGACCTCCCTGGACAGAAGCTCTCGCAATGCGACAACTCGTGTGAGGACCAATGCGCAGCATTCGCACACGTCGATTCGGGTATTCTTTCCAAGAAGCAGCTCGGCGGCCCTCTGGGTGGCGACGATGACAACGACCGCGACGACCGCGACGACGACCGTGACGATGACCGCGACGATGACCACGACGACGACAACCGTAGACCTGGTCCCGCACCCCTTCAGTCAGGCCGCACTCTTGGCTACGGTGCTACCTCGTATGAAGGGTGCATGTCCAGGTGCCGTTCCGACTGCCAGAGCATCGAACTCCCCGGGCAAAAGATCTCTCAGTGTGATGACTCGTGTGAGCACCAATGCGCACAGTTTGCCCAGTTTGGGGCCGGTATCCTCCCCACTCGAGAAGCCGTGAAGACCACGCGACAACTCGACGGCCTCTTGGGCGGCTTGGGTGGCGATGACAACGACAATCGCAGCCCTGGTGCTGCACCCCTCCAGTCTGGTCCCACGCTTGGCTTTGACGCCACGACTTACGAGGGCTGCATGTCAAAGTGTCGCTCCGACTGCCAGAGTATCAGTCTCCCCGGGCAGGAGATCTCGCAATGCCGGGACAACGAGTGCGAAATGTCCTGCGCCCGTTTCGCGCACGCCAGCACGGGGATCCTCCCTAGGGACCCAGTCGTAGAGCCCACCGTCAAGAACAAGCGACCGCAGGGCGGCCCGAATCTTGGTTACGGCGCAACGTCTTTCGAAGGATGCATGTCCGCGTGCCGCTCCGACTGCACGGTCATCGACCTTCCCGCCCATCACGTAGAGCATTGCAAGGACGACTGCGAAGCGTCGTGCGCCCAATTCGCACATATCGACGCGGGTATCATCTATACAAGGGAGGAGGAAGAAATGCAAATGGAGGCCACCACCGAAGAATCTAGCGCCCCAAGCATCGAGGAGAAGCGACAATTTGCGCCGCCCAAGTCCGGCCCCATCCACGGCCCCAGCGCCACCAGCTACGAGCACTGCATGTCGGAGTGCCGCTCCGACTGCACGACCATCGACCTGCCCGCCCACCACGTATCGCACTGCGACGACGCCTGCGGGGCGTCGTGCGCCGGCCTGCGGAGCTTCGGCTCGGGCATCCCGCCCCGGGCTGACAGCAACAACAACGACCAAGCCGCAGAGCAGCGAAAGCGTCAGCTCTACGGCGTCTTCCCTGAGGAGAAAGGGAACGGCCTCCAGAACGGCCCGACCATCGCCACCGGCGCCGTCACGTACCAGTCCTGCATGGGCCAGTGCGCCGGCGGGTACGGCTACTGCAACGGGTTATGTCAGCAGATCGCGATCGCCGGGTCGGAGATCATCGGCGGGTAGAGAGTTTCGAAAAAAAAAAAATTTTTAAACACCCTTTTAAAGAGAAGTTGTGGTAGTTTGCGGTTTTTTTTCTTTCAATAGGTGGCGTCCTCATTGTGTATGAGTAGGTTATACTTCAAGGACTGGTGATGGGGTTAGTCCGCTGAGAGAAATTTTTTTTTTTTGTTTACCGCTGGTCACGTCCTTCCGTGATGAATGATGATTATGAGAGGGAAAACACAAAAAAAATACCTTTCGTTTCTATTTTATTATTGGTTTTTGGTTGCCAAGGGAAATACGGTTTCGATTTCGGGTTACGAGGCATGTTTACTATGCAAGGGGTTATGATGCGTGTAATAAAAGGCTTCCATTGTCATGTTTTTTCTTCTTCTTTTACTTGGATGGGTTTTGTTTGGTTTTATTTTGGTGATTGTTAGTTATTGGTGAATTATTACAATCAAAGCATCATTCTTCAGCAGCAGTAGTAATTCAAGGTTAATGCTGGTTGTCTCAAGCACAATGTCTTCCTGATCCCCTTCTGTCTCCTTAGCTGCTGTCCTTTCATGGGGGTTCTGCCACCCAGTGCAAGCCTTACATCATGCTTCTAGTTTTCAAGAAGGAAAACGGCGAAGGGGACCTACCAACCATTCTTTGGGTATGAGGTAGCCCAACAAAGGACGACCTGTTGTTGCAGGCCTCTAGTGATCGGTCCAGGGAATCTTCCAGAGTCTCTCACGAGCGAGATCTTGGGGAAGGCGTTGCAATATCAATATTCCCGGGGCTCTCGTCCATCAGTGGAGAGTTGCTCATGAATAGAATACCCGATATGGTTTCCACTACTTGCTTTCAATGGAGAGGCGGTAGTCTAGGTACTGGCGAGACGAGAAGTTGGAGACGATCAGGGATTAAGATCGACGAAGTGCGGCAGGCAGTGCAAAGGGAGTTTCAATCTTATGAAAATCAGCGATCATATCATAACGAGGCACAGGCAGAAATGATTGGCTTCAACCTAGTAGACAGGGAGATTCTAGGGGGATCATGTTTGATATTCTGATGTGGACTAACCATCGATCAGATTTTCTCACATAGAGATTTTCTTTTTCTTTTTCTTAGTTGTTATCCATGCATTTCATAGTTGTTCTTCTCTCGCCTTGTAAGGCCTGATGAATTACAAACAACCTGCGATCTCCCCAACCCGTGTAGGTTAGTTATTGATACCCTTTGTCAAACCAGCGGATAATGTTCTTCGGAAGGATATCAACCGTAATATGAGGGGAGGTACGTGTAGTCTGGAGGAGTCGCACAAGAGACTTCCCTATGTGAATTCGAGACACACGAAGAGTGCCAAGCCCGAAACGCTGTGGATTCGCCCGAGCTGCCAAGGTAGATTTACTACGGGCAAGACTGGATCTTCTTCAGGGGTAAACCCAGTGCATCGCGCAGATCGGTTGGCTGACATAAGTTCAGCTCCCCCGCGTTGTTAAGGGTTTTAAGGGGTTTCGGGACCCAACTTTCGCGACGTCTTCTGTGCCAAGCACAGGCCCGTCTTCGACCCTCACTGCGGTCCAGACTTGCATACCTACTACACATCAGGTTTTTTCTCTTCGCTTCTACTAACCCATGTCATTGAGATCTCTTGTCTTCTACCTAGATGTGTGTAATCGCTGAAACGATCGGGTGCACCGTAAACTATGGGCCTGGGCGAAACAACCTAATATATACACTATCCCGTCTCTTTGAGATCAAGCCTCCTCATCCTTGTTAATATAATTGCAACTAGTTGCTATCAGGACTGTTAGAGGGTATTTCGGGGAAAAGTATTTCCAAATATTTGCGTGGTAGGTAACGCGTATAGCTCAAAGAGCACAGCTACCGTGTACTAGGTATACTACATGTAGATATGCACAGGCAGGACTAAGAGATTCCTCATGTTATGATCCGCGCTTCTTCTATCGTCGATCATATCCAGCTAATCCTCTTCTGTGGTTCCAAGCTGCGTATCAACCCCCCATGCTGACCCGTGTTTTGCGTCCTTGTTCTAACGTCGATCATGCCAAGACTTGGAACTAATCCACTGTTCACGACAGCTTCTTCTGGCCAACAATTATCGCGGACTTGTAGGCGGAAACACTCGTCGTTGCTACTGCTTGTTCTCCTATGATTGACGGGAGAGCCGCCCACAAGTTCCCGGAAGCATGGTCCTATCACATATTGGAAGAGCCATGGGTCTATACTCCCCCTCTGGCTTGCCAGCGCAAGGTCAAAGATCAAAGATGTAGGTATAGCACTGTTGTGATCTACCAGTCTCTCCCTTCCTTCATCTCTCGTACACTTTCCAGTCATCTTGACCGATCTACTTCCCAGATCTCATTCCATCGGAATATCTTCAAAGCTTCCTACTATCAAAGTAGATGGGTAGCATCACAAGGTGATTAGCTAGTTACCAAGACAGCCGCACTTTGTCTCGTTCATCTACTACCTACACAAGACCCCAATGACCTCCTGACGAGAAACTTGCTCAATCTATCTCATACTTGGCATCAGCCCACTTCCACCCTTCAAGGTGACCACCACTCCACCACCATGGTGCCACCGCCGCTCAACTTCAGCAGCTTAGTTTCACCAAGAAAGCTCTCGCCATATGCCTTCGGTGAGGCCCTCACCACTGCTCCCTCGCCGTTTCGTCACAATTTTGAACTCAGCTGCCGCTCTCCTCTCACGCCATGCAGGCGTTCTGTCGACGTGCAACAGGTGAAGAGAGGAGGGGCGACAACCCTGAAGCACCCCACGAGTGCTTCGTATCTGAGTACATTCAGGCATGCCTCTTCGCCAGGTGTCAATTCAGATTCGGAAACTACGTATGACGGAGAATACTCTATCAACGGAGACGGTGCGTCGAGCTTGACGGCCTTCTCACCGTCAGGCCAGCACCCATGGATATTGTCACCCGGTACCCCGGGGCTTCTACTCGGCAAGCCCCGAGACGAGGAAGGGAAACTAGGCGTGATATCGGCTATCAACATCATCGTCGGAAAGACGTTGGGGGTCGGCGCGTACACCATACCCTCTGCCGTATTTGCCGGTGTGGGATCCGTCGGCATGTCCCTGACGCTATGGGTCATCGGCAGCGTGGTGTCCTTCTGCGGCTTGGCGGTGTATCTCGACCTGGGCACGGCAATCCCGAAAAGCGGCGGCGAACGGGTCTACCTCGAACGCATATTCCGCAAGCCGTACATGCTAGCGACGTGTATGTTCATGTCGTATGTCGTCTTGCTAGGGTTCTCAGCGCCGAACGCCATCGTTCTAGGCGAGTACGCTCTATATGCTCTGGATATCACTACGAACCGATGGGCCGTCCGTGGGATCGCGGTGTTTGCGGTCTCGGTATTATGCTACATCCACGCGCGACATCCAAAAATGGGCCTACAGCTAATAAACATCTTGGGAATGGGAAAACTTCTCATCCTCGCCGTCGTGGTCCTCTCCGGGGTCGCGGGTGGCTTAGCCGGGTTGGGAGCAGCGCCTATGAACCTAACTTTGAACGCCCGGCGGCCGGATCCGGCTTTTACCAACACAAGGTTCCTAAGCACCGCGCAGCGAAACTTCACCGACATCTGGGAAGGCACGTCGATGCAGCCGTATAACTACGCGACAGCGCTGCTGAAGGTCATCTACTGCTTCCGCGGCTACAGCACGGCGAATCAAGTCCTCTCGGAGGTGAAGAACCCGGTCCGCACGCTCAGGATCGCCGCTCCGGTGGCTCTCGGCATCATCTCTCTGGCGTATATAGCCGTCAATGTCGCCTTCTTCCTCGTGGTGGACAAGGAGAACTTCAAGTCGTCCGGTGTCATCGTGGCAGGCATCTTCTTCCGCAATCTATTCGGGGAGACGGTCGGGGCCCACGTCCTACCGTTCTTCGTCATAATCTCCGCGGCCGGCAACATCGCCGCCACCTCCTTCGCACAGGCCCGCGTCAACGAGGAGCTGGCCAGGGACGGACTGCTGCCCTGGAGTAGCTTCTGGTCCACGAGGGAGAAGCCCGGAAGCCCGCCCCCGCCGCCTAAGAGCGCCGGCATCAGCACATCCATCATATCCGCGCCCAGGAAGCCGGCGACGACGCCGACGCCGAAGCGCGGCCTCCTCCTCCACTGGCTCGTCACCGTCGCCGTCATCGTCCTCCCGCCCACGGACCGCATCTACAACTTCCTCGTCAACATCGGCGGGTACCCCGTCAGCGTCGTGTCGGTGGCCATCGGCGCGGGCCTGCTGCACCTGCACCTAGGACAACGGTGGCGGTCGCCGTTCCCGGCGCGCCGCGCTGCGGTGCTCGTCTTCCTCGTCTTCAACGGCCTGCTGCTCGTCCTGCCCTGGATACCCCCCACGGACGGCGCCCGCGTCAGCGAGTCCGGGTTTCCCTACTACGCGTACCCGGCCACGGCGCTCGCGGTGCTGGCGAGCGGCGCGGTGTACTGGTGCTGGTGGAGGGTCGGGAAGGATGGGAGGCCTGCTGGGGACAGGGTCTGGGGGCGTGGCGACGGCGGTGGGGTTGGCGGGGAGGAGGTTAGTTGGTTGATGGGGGGGTAAAGGTGTATGTTACCTCGCGATGATGATAATGTATAGGACTTTTGTAATATATGTAATACATAGAAAAAAAATAATTATTAGACCAGGGCGAGAACTGTATAGACAGGCGGGCGGAATTAGTGTGTATAGTTGACGATTAACTTATGATTACCCTGAGTTGGTGTTTGTCACGAAGGGCTACATCAATAATAAATGTTTATGAATACCGTATATCAGTACGATATGCGTCGCAATAGCTGTAATAGCTAGGGTATTTGAATACTTAAAAGCTTGGGATATTAAACTAGTTCCAAGGGAAGTCGAAATCTGATGATGAAAAAAAAGCCTCAATAAAGGCATCCGATAATAATTGTATTGCGGACTATATAAAGGCTAATTGCCAGAAGGGTAATAGCGTTTGCTTTTGTTACAAATTGTTTTCTACCCTCAGCATCCTCTCAATTCTACCGAACCACCTTTACCATCTCCCGGAAAATCTCGCAGAAGGTTCTCAGCTAGATCATTATATCGACCGTGGAGAGCCCGACATATGTATACCAGATCCTGATGTTGATTCGTACGACCTAGGTCAGTCGCTTAGACTTGTCGGGATAAAAGTATTCATAATTCAATGGATGGCTAGGTGGTATTGTCTCGGTTGCTAGATATTATGAGAGGGGTACAAGACCCCCCTCCCCCTCCTCTCTCTCTCTCTCTGTCTCTCTCACGCCATCCCTTTCGAAGAGAGATGAGAAGATTTTCTTCAAGTGGTGATTAGGTACAGAGTAAACACAAACCGAATAATTTAATATAGATTCCAACTTCCCAGGTATCATTCAGGGTACGCCTGTCAATCATCGACATACTTCCAAAAAAGATTTCTTTATAAACATATATAAACGAGTCGGGCGAAAAAGAACCATAGTATTTATCAAACGAGCGTACGATATTCAGATCCGAGATAAGAGACTTATGGCTTCTTCATTATAGCTGACATCAATTGTGACAACACATACACACATGGTAGCCAAAATTATCTAGAACCCCGAGAATTCTGAACCTACCTACCCCGTACATTTGTTCTCTCACATCCAGTTTCTTAAGAGTAAGATCATTCAAGATACTTGAAGGGCAAGTCGCTCGCTATCGATAGATTTACATTTTATGGTCTTTTTGTGAAAGTTGCGAGAAAAGATAAGGAACGCTACAAAAAGACAGAGAAAAGAAAAATTCATCCCCGTACTTAATCGCGTCATCATACTTCATGGCTATTAGATTGTTCGTGGGCGAGGGTACGGCCTGAGAGAGATGTGGAGGGTTATCTCGCTTCCGTTGTACGAAGTGTGTATGTCGCGACCTGAATCTCACTTCCTATACAAGCCCCTTATTTCCGGTAGGTGACTATGTAGTACCTAGTAGTGCCATCACAAGGAAATCTTAAGTATACCTAACTTAACTTGATATCACAAAGGGAAACTCGATGCAGCGGGAGCTTCCCCTCCCGATTTACTGTTCATGTCTCATAGTAGTCTATTGTTGTATCTAAAGTTCATCGCATGCAAGCCCGACGTCATCCTTCTACGCGTCTAACTTGAGTTTTTCTAGCATGACGTCGATCTTCTGTAGCAAGACCTGGTAGTTGATGGCGTCTGACGCGAACTCGTCTTCTACGAGCTCTCCATCTAGAGTCCTTACGGTACCGTTCAGCTTTGGGAGCTCCGTTGTGTTTACCGTGCCCTTCTTTTCAGGCTCCGCACCTTCATGAGTGGCCACCTTAGAGCCACTAGTGTCATTCGCTGAGGTAGTGAATGACTCGGCGGCCCCGGCACTAATCTCATCGTCCTCGTCCATCATCTCATCCAACCCGGCATCCTCGAATCTCAGACGGAATCGCTCCGACAGATAATACCGGATGTCGTCCAACAACTCGATCGTGTCGGTCTCTTCACGGTCCTTGATCCGCGATGCGCTTTCCTGGATGAGCTCGGCGAACTCCTCCTCGTCGATGTAGTCCTCTAGTCTATATGCGATGTACCGCGCCGCAAACTCTTCAAGACGCTGTACCCGCAGGTCCCACGCCGCGTGGATGACGTCGTAGACGTTGATCGGTTCGACTTCAACTTCTTCACTATCACCGAGATGGTGGGTCCGGTCGACTAGAAGATTGCTATTCCCGCTTCCCAGCGAGCTGATCGCCACGGCGGCCTTGTTCTTAAGCTTATCAAGGAACAACATATCGGAAGCATAAAGAAGGTCCAAACCAAGCTCTAGGGGGCAGTCGACTTTTTCGGTATAGAGGAAAGTAAGAATGATTTCGAGAACCTCAGGCAGGCAATCTACCTTGATTACATGTAGATATTCCGACTCCTTGGCTTCTAGAAACTGACTTGAGAACATTGTTTCAAAATAGGGGCTTCGGGTTAGCATTGCCTTGTGCGCGGGGTATAATATAGATTTCCTAGGTTTTCGGGTACCATTTTCCTGACGCGACTCTGCGCCAGGGCCAATAGGGATACCATTTGGCTCTTGCTGTTGCTCCGGTTCCTCGTCATCATCTTCATTCTCGTCGGCTCGCAGTAAGCAATCGGCAAAGATCGAGTTGTCGTGAGGCCACTTCACATCCTGCACCTTCCGGGTATCTACGACCATCTTGTGCCCAATTACCTTCTCCCTGAAGAAGCCTTCGATCTGTTGCTGAGCTCGGTTCACCTCATCTTGGTGCCTCTGCCGTGCTAGCCGTCGATCGCTTCCCGAAAGGATGGCTTCCCAGAGCTTGGGGATTTCTAACTGCTTGCTGATCTTATCTATACCAGTAAGAACCTCCTCCTCGCTGTTCTGGCTCCGGGTATCGACAATATCCCGCGGAATATCACCTAGGTATAAGTATCGCAGCACAACTCGGAAAGCCTCGATAGGCTTCGAGTGAGGTAATCTCCATGTCGCTGTTTCAGGAGCTTCTGTGAACTTCTGCTGGAAGTAAGGGGACCTCGCCGACAGGATGAACTTGTGAAGCTCGAACGCCTCGGATGATTCCAGCAAAGTGATGTCGGAAGTCTTGGGCACCGCCCTAGACATCAAGGAGCTTACATGTGCGGCCCACGGCTGCAGCGGGTCTGTTGACTTCGAGTAGTCATACTGTAGGAGTAGATTCCGGATCTTGTTATTCAGGGCGTTGTATATGCATCTCTCGCCTTGGAAAGTATCTCGCTCGGCCAGGGCTCCAGATTCAAGCAAGAGCTCGACCAACTCGTAATGTCCACACAGGCTAGCCTAAGCTCGACGTCAGCTGCTGGCTATAACTCCGAGCGAGCCGGCGTGAGGGCATCTTACTCACAATAATCAGTGGGGTGTAGTCAAACCTGTCCTTGCCGTTCAGGTTAACGCCAGCTGATATGAGCTCCTGAGTCCGCCGTAAATCCCCCCGTCTACAAGCCTCTAAGAGTTCGTTGAACTCGGCACTCAAATCGAGTGGGTTCTCATCTCGCAAAACCCCGCTCTTGACTAGCTCGAGGTCATCTTTGAGCTTAGCCTCCAGCTCGTGCTTCCGCAGTACCATTGTGGATGGGAAAAGGTTGTTCGTTGAGAATAGAAGCCCTGTATGACAGGATATAAAAAGGTACTCCTACTGGGTTGGTAATATAAAAGCCCCGATAACCCCCACGAAGCAATAAGAAAATGAATAAAGATATAGAGAAACAATGATTGTGATAATGGATGGCTTGTTGTCATTAATAAACTACACATGAGTAATGGTAGTAGTAGTAGTAGTGAGTGTAGGGTCAGAGGGTGGTGACAGCTAACAGCTGAGCTGGTTGGCATTTGCTTGCTTCAAGGTTGCTTGCTTGCTTGCTTGCAAGGTCACCAAATGGGCGGTGGGGTAAATCGAAGGGTGAATAGTGAATGGATGACGGTACAATAAAGATTGGTTACATAGGTACCTAGTCAGTTACATTGATTGGGCTTACGTGCGCAAGCGTGGGTACTATCGATAAGGAATCCTGCAACGCAATTGATGCAGCAGAACCGTTGGCAGACCCACCAAGTAGCACGCTAGCAGGGGTGTACGGGGCGTCGACAGGGCCGTTGCTGTGGTCACCGAGGGCTTTGTTGACTAACGCAATTGGAACATGTGCGTCGCTTAACAACTCAGCAGACTTTCTTGTACCTTGTGCTACCTTTGACCACCAACTCCTGTGAATCTTTTCACACCATACCACACCACACCACACACACTTTAACACACCATACACACTTTACCACACCATACACAGTTTACTCCTCTTGCATCGCTAACCCTGTCCACAGCACACCACACCACAACAACCTGGAAGCTCAGCAATTTTACACTGCTGAACCTCCTACTCTGCATCTCCTTCCCGTTCCTCATCTTCCACAACTAATGGCATAGCAATTGGCTCCCCTTTGTAGACATTGTGCAATTGATTCACCATGCCTGAATCCGATCAGTACGAGGTGTTGGAGAAGATCGGTATGTCGTCGTCGTCGTCATCTTCCATTCATCGTTGTTTTTATTTTTTCACACAGCCGCCGACTAGCCCTGCCTACCTGCCTACCTGCCTATCTCTGCTTCCTCTCCTCTCCTCTCCTCTCTGGTTGTTACTGACATGTGCTTGCGATCCTAGGCCATGGCTCCTTTGGCATCATCCGAAAGGTCAGAAGAAAGGTCGATGGTATGGTCCTCTGCCGGAAAGAGATCAGCTACCTGAAGATGTCGCAAAAGGAGAGGGAGCAGCTCCACGCCGAATTCCAGATCCTCTCGTCGCTCCGCCACCCCAACATCGTCGGCTACTTCCATCGCGAACATCTCAAGCAATCACAAGATCTTCACCTGTACATGGAATACTGCGGGCGCGGCGACCTCGGTCGGGTTATCCGCGATCTCGCCCGTAACAACCGATATGCTGACGAGCAATTTGTCTGGAACATTTTCTCCCAACTGGTCACGGCCTTGTATCGGTGTCACTACGGTATCGACCCCCCAGAGGTTGGTAAGAACATCCTCACACAAGGGCCATCCTACAAGCCGAAAACACCACCTGGTGCCATGACCATCCTCCATCGGGATTTGAAGCCTGAAAACGGTAGGTTTTTTAGATTCTTTTTTTATTGACCTCTCTCTATTATTACATTCAAAACTGACTCTCCCTATTATGTTAGTCTTCCTTGGCGAAAATGATTCTGTCAAGCTCGGCGACTTCGGTTTATCCAAGATGATCCAATCCCACGACTTTGCCTCGACCTATGTCGGCACCCCGTTCTACATGTCCCCAGAGATCTGCGCTGCAGAAAGATACACGCTCAAATCCGACATATGGTCCCTGGGCTGTGTCATATACGAGCTGTGCGCACGCGAACCTCCGTTCAATGCCAAGTCGCATTACCAACTCGTTCAGAAGATCAAGGAGGGGCGGGTTGCTACGTTGCCCAGAGTGTACTCTGCTGAATTGATGACGGTTATCAAGGACTGCTTGAGGGTCAATCCCGATGCGCGCCCCGACACAGCAACATTACTGAACCTCCCGATCGTGCGATTGATGCGCATGCGCTCCGAGGTTGTCGGGGTCCAGGACAACCTGAAGCTTAAAGAGGTTGCTCTCGAGTACAAGCTGAAGGAAGCGGAAGCCAGATTAGCCAATATGGAGGCTGAGAGAATGGTGATGCGAAACGAGATCGAGTCTGCAGTACGGAGGGAGTGGGAACTCAAGGCCCGACTTGAGATCGACCGCCTTGTAAATGATGAGATTGAGCGGCTGCAGAGACGCTTCGAAGGGGAAGTGCAGGCACGAGTGCAAGAAGAACTGCAGAAGAAGTCGGTAACGTTTGGCGGCGTTGAGACGCTCGAGTTCACGTCGTCGCTGTCAAAATCCGACTACCCTCAATCCATTGCTGGCAACAGTACAGATGGCGAATTCCCGTCTACTACTGACATCACCGAGTTTTCCGTACTAGACTCGCCTGAGGAATCACACCCTCTTAAGAAGAGCTCCCGAGCGCCATTTGGCCGGGCCCAGACTATGTTTGAACGGAACTTTGGTACGCCAATGGATGTCGACATGGCCTCGCCCTCACCAATCGCTATTGCATCCCTGTCCCTATCACCCCGCCGAAACCATGCTACTAAAGTACCATCATCCCACCCGCCTTCCATCTTTGACGATGCCGATGAGGAAGCTCGATGGAGAAATGCCCGAGACGAAGATTTGGCATTGTCAGATTCTGATGACGATGATACGCCCCCGATCCCATCACCATCACGCCCCCCTCGGTCGAATAAGAACCCCTTCACTCAACGACCTGTCCTCACATCTACCAAAACCGCTCCAACACACCGCCTCAGGACGCAGGCTTCTATGGTCATGACCAAGGCTCTACCAACGCTATCTCAGGCTAGCTCGGTTCCGGATCTCCAACCGAGAAACCAACCCAGCAACGGTGCTCTTCGCGAAAAGGCCAACTCTCCCAACCGAAGATTGAGTAAGATCCCATCTGCGGCAAGCCTGGCGGCACCAAGCGGAGAGAACGGCCTGCACCGAAAACCGTCCCTGAGCAACAACGGCAAGAAGGACAGCGAGCAGGTGTTCACCCGGGTGACGGTTAAGAACAACATCAAGGGCCGCACGCTGGTCGAGCTCCAGCAGGCCAGAGCCGGGGGGCGCCCGGTCGAGAGCACGAATGCTAGCCCCAAGCGTGCGTTCAAGGACCGGATCGCAGACCGCTACACGGAGCCCGCCGTCTGGGACCCGGAGAAGGACGAGATGCCTAGCCCATTCCTGGTGCGAAAGAAGCCCATCTCTCGGGTCTGATCTCATCTGAGCCAGGCCCCGTTCCCTCCCCCCTTCCCTTTCCCATATTACCAATATGCTTGTTTGCTACAAGGAACGACACTATTACAACTGGAATCAGGAATGGAAAATATCGGGATTTTTTTTTCCAAACATCACACACACACACACACACACACACACGACCCATGAAACCAACTCTGCCTAGATGAGACGAGAGAGAATTTACGGCGGCAAAAGATGGAATTTGATGGTTGGTTACCAGTCATCCAGCATCATCATCTTCCTTCCAACCCCCAAATTTTGCGGGAAAAAAAAGGCTCGTGCCGGCAAAAACCGCAAATCAAAACAATCCAACAATTTGCCTCGACTGGACTTTTTTATTTTCAACATTTTCATTTGTCTTCTCTCTCTCTCTCGCACTCTCACTCCTGCCTTTTTCCACAAATACAAAAAGAACCAGGGGTTGAAAAAAGGGGGGGGGGGGGGATTTGGTTGGGGGGGGAGGGGAAGGAAGGAAGGAAGGAAAATTCCAATATTCTTTTCCTTTTTTTTTTTTTTTCCTTTTTTTTTTTTTTTCCTTTTTCTTTTCCTTCGGACTTCTGGAAAGAAAAATGAAACTTGACTGAATGAAGGGGTTTAATGACTTTTTTTTTTTTTTTTAACTACTTCACTCTGCTCTTTGCTTTGGAATTTCGGGGGGGGAAGGTCAATGGTGTTTTTTTTCTTTCTTCGTTTGTTTGGGGAGGGTATAAATTCTTCTTTTTTCCAAGACAAGACGTCGGCGGCACATAAAGCAACATTCTCGAGGCGAGGCAAACCCCCGGTTCCTGGGCTCATGGCATATTTGAGGGCGTTTATTGCGTATTACGTTTTCGTACGCGTGTTTGCGTTGTTGGTGGCTGTTGTTGTTGATGTTGATGTGTTCTCCCTTTCTCTTTCTCTCTCTCTCGCGCTGAGTGAGAGTAGAGTTACGAAGGGGGAAAGGGAGAGGAGGTCGATGATTGATTGTTTGGTTCTTTCTTCATGTTCGGTTCGGCTCGATTGTTTGTTTGTTGATGATGAATGGTCTACATGCTACATAGGCATGTAGGAACGTGCCCGTGGTGGAGGTAGAGAACGGGGGGAGCGAATGCAATGCGATGCGATGCGATGAACTGGTTATTCACACTTGTCACTGAGAAAAGGAGAGAAAGACCACCAAAAAAACCCCTGGATGACTGAGTTGCTCACGGCGGCATTTGGGTTTTCTCCGGTTGGCTCTGCTGGTTATTTTCTGGCTTGCCACCGGTTTAAAGGAAAGTAAATCCTAGGTGGATAGCTTAGTTACAATAGCAACTCTCCCTCCAATTGTACATCTTTACGTATGAAACGAATTCTTTATAAACCAAATATAGTTCTCTCCCGGGTTAATGTGTGTGATCTTGATATGGCTTTGTTTGGTATATACAGTCTTCCAAGTAAGAAAGGTAACCCGTTTTACTTTCTCCGCTTATTTGACATTGATCCTCGAGTTATACTACCTTAACATAGTAATATAATTACCTAAGGTATAATAGTAAGTCAGTACGTCATGTCGATAATAACTCTTTATACATAGGTACGTGGAAGTCTATGGTTACAAGGCATCGACTCATCCAACTTACCAGGTATAGAGGATTTCGTGGGTACGGTACCATACAGACCTTGTAAGGTGGTTGGTTACATACAAGCAGATAGGGGCCAATGCGTTCCAGAGAAACCACCGAGACAAGACATGTTATAAAAATAGTATACATACCAGATAACGGTCTGCTAAAGTAGATAGATGTAGATCACAGCATTCCCGAGGCTACGGCCGGTGGTCCGGCCGGTACCTGAGTTATTATCCCAGCCTAGCTTGATTGTAGCAAGTTAATGCAGAAGTTTCTTGGTTTTCAATAAGAACTCGAAGTGGGCTACGGGACTTCGGCTCGGGCGCATACTACCAGATCGGGCTTGAAAAGCCGGACGGGGGACCACCACTTACTTACGGAGTAAGGTCGGGCGGTTTCGAGGACGGGGGGGGATTAGAAGATTCGGAAGCTTAAGACGTCATGAATTAAAGATTTCAGGGTCCTTTTCCTAGTCCCCCTTCATCTTAAAAATATTGAGGCGAAGCTAAAAAAATTGACTCAGCCTCTTGAGGACCTACTTAGTTAGGGTGAACACCGGCAAAAAAAAAAAAAAAAGAGAGAACGTAGAAAAAGCAACGATGATCTCTCCCAGCCGCTCGCGGGTTTCCATCCCAACCTCGGACGTCGCATGACGTTGATCTTTTAAGCTTTTGCCTTAATTCTACACGCTTCCCCGGATAGACTTTGACTCTGATGAAAGGGGAAAAAGTCCCTTAGTGGAATAGGACCATCTAGTCATTACCTCAGGTAGGTAAGTAAGTATGTACCTAAAGTACCTGTTTAGGTATGTAGAATACTTGCCTACTTGCTAACACAACATCCCCCGCTAGATAACGGCGATGCCGCTCGTGGTACCTGACATTAGAAGATAGCCTAATAGGTACCTACGTACCTAGGTAGCCTTTACGGCACAGTGCGCGATTAACTGCCTTGTATTTATCTGTATTTGGTGATGGCGTATGCTGCTGTTTCACGAATTGACCTGCACGCAACATTGAAGCTGTGTAGGAAACGGTTGGCTGTCGGTCAAGGCTTACGATTAGGTTTGTTTTACACGTACAGATGTTGGGGGTGGAAGAAGGGGGGGGAGCGGGTTTGATCTCTCACAAATCTGAGCCCCTCTGCGCCACGGGGTTCGTTATGTATATTGCTACATGTACCTTCGAGTTATTAGCATTGATTGCCATCAGTCAGACCCGAAATGCAACCTTGGCTGGCAACAATGTCACCATCCATTGCCAAGCTTGCGGATTGAAGAACAACCAATACGTACATACTATACTGTGCTATTTTCTGCTTTGGCACCTATAAGCAGACATGACCAAACCTACCTCTTGGTAGATATGTAGTCAAGCGAATTGGTAAGTTTAGATTGGGAAATGTATGGAATACAAGACGGCATCTCAATTACTTGCTTCATGCCGGATGCTTAGGTGCTGCCAGATCCGTCCAGGTGGATGATACTGCCTTACGGATTGATTATCTTTCCCCATGGCGCATCGTCCAGTTGGTCAATTTTAAAGAGCTCCTCCACTCCATCCTGATTAATATAATATGTGGTGTAGACTATGAGGACGGACCTCAATGAGGCTCGCCACCAGCCGAACGGAATGGGAAAATAAGGCGCGAAGCCTTGTATCAATAAAAGAATCTAATTCTACGCAGTGTGATGCAAGTATGAAGGGATAATACCTATTGGGCAGTAAAAAGCATCTGCTGTGGTTTCTATTATGTCCGTTGTGTTGCGCATTGGAACGGTGCACAGTTGAATTAAGGACCAGCCAAACAAAGGACGTGTAAGTAGGAAGAAAGAAAGGAAGAGAGCGAGAAAGAAAGTTTGCAACGGTCCTGCCGTCCTATTTTTAGTGGAGGTGTTATTTTACCTTCGGGCACACGAACACCACGTGAGGTGAGCCCGGGTATGTAAACGGGAAGTCTGTCAATTCCGCCGCAACTGCCAACAACGAACCACTGGCGAGCGGCTAATGAAATTCTAAATCCAAACTATCCAGCCTGTCGGATATGGTGGCAGGTCACAAACAGGTGGATGGTCAGTCAGATCAGAGGAATTAAAAAGTATACATACCTTATATAAATGAGCATGTTGTCCTGTGGTGTGACCGATCGAGATAAAATTTTCTTGATATTGGCATGTACAATGTATACACTAGGACTCGCGTCAACCCGCCGAAATATCCACCACTTTTAGTTCGCTGTTTTGCATTAAAGATTCGCACTGCTGACGGCAGGCGTGTCCAATGAGATATCACAGGTTGCCAGGAGGTCTCAAAGACCACAGTCTGGGCACAACGTCAACACCACAGTACGTACCGAAGTACCTGGCGCCTTAGGCCCGATTGGGCCTGGCTTGTCTGCTTTGCCCGCAGGATGATGAGGCCCCACCCTTTTTGTTGCTGTATTGACTAATAAAATACGAGGCCACCCAGGCCCTTCCCTTCCCTCATCCGTTACTCAATGCTACGGCTCACTTCATTAAAACTCCTCCCCATCACACGACTTGAACCCGTCCGCTCGTTTCCCCTTGCCATTCGTTTTCGAAGCCTCGACAACCCGTCCATCCCATATTCCACCGTCCGAGACCTTCGTTTGTTCACCTCTCTCTCGGCTTTCTTTTTGTGAGGCTTTTACTAGTCTTTTCGATTAGTTACTTCCAACAGCCCTGTTCACTCGGATCTCCCCTCGCGACGGTTCACAACCCCTTTCCTGCCGCGTGTCCCTTACTCACACAACCTATACACAAACACATATACACACCCAGTGCCAATTTGCGCCTACACGTGGGCGCCACTGTCTAATCTTGGGAGATCTTCCTCATTCCTCAACTTTGAGGACAACCCAGACCATTTCCCCGTTCTTCGACGCCTTCTGGCTGCACCTCACATCGCCATCATGTATTCGCCACGCCTTGTTCACTTGTTGATGGTGGCGCTGTCCATCAGCAGTGCCGCCCAGGCAGCATTAGTGGACGCCCAGCTTCTCGCCAGACAAGATCTATTACCCGGCCTTGACGATGCTACTACGTCTTCTGATCCAGACACGACGACTGCCGCTGCCCCAACTACCACTACGCAGAGCGATCCCACCACTGCTACGACCGAGGACACGACGGCCCCAACGACAACAGTTGAGACTACCGATTCTCCCACTACTACTACTGAGGACAATACAACCCCAACTACCGCCCCCACGGATGCCACTACGACTCGAACAACCGGTCCGACCACGTCTCCTACTACTGGAGGACAGACCTCACCAACTACCACTGACGGCCCAACCAGCACCAGCGCTTCCGGTGGGTCTGAAACTACCAGTGGCGGCGATGGTACTACCGAGGCCAGCGAAAGCACCACACTTCAACCGAGTACCTCGACGAGAACGGTTGTGTTTACCTACACGGGTGAAAATGGTCAGGAGTCGGTCTCGTCCACTGCTAGTGAAGTTGTCACAACTCCGAGCTTGGCCGGAAGTAGTGATAACAATAGCCCCTCGGGTCCGGATCAGGGCACCAGGAATACCATCATCGGAGTCTGTGTCGGTGTAGGAGGCGCCATTGTCCTGGCCGTCGGTGGTCTACTCTTTTGGAGACTCCGCAATAAGAAACGGAACTCGGAGGAGAGTGAAGAGCTCGTGAGCTACGGCAACGGATTCGGCGGCCCCGGCACCGCTGAGAAGAGCGAGATTAGCGGCCCCGCCAGCAGCCGAAGCCCCTTCCAGAGCACCCTCGAGAGCTACCACGCGCCGACGCAGACCAATGCAGCTTCCAATTTCTGAGCAAAGCAGATCAAAAAAACGAATAAATGAAAATACAACTTTCTTACATAGAAATACTCGTTTCGGTTTTGATTTTCCGTGAGCAAATGCCTCTTTGCCCACCGGCGTTAGGGGGTTTTTGAGGGGAAGACTGTGCATGGCATCATGTCGATATTATCTTTTACGGCGGCTGGCTGGCTAATGCTATAGAAAAACTCTCACGTGTCCTTTTCTTTTATCATCATCATAGCAAGCGGTCTCAAGAGGGAGTGTATGATATGAGAGCAGGAGATCTACGATGAATGGGTCTCCGCGAGGCTACTTGCCATTTTCATATGAGCAGTTTTCTCCAATTTTCACGCTTTGAGCTCTCTGAGCAAAGCAGGGCTCTCGGGTAGAACGACTGAAGTTAGAGAAGATGATTTAGTTTTTTTGATTGAAAATTTTCGAAGGAAGCCCGCGTTGCACTTACTACCCAGCCCTACCTACTCGGCAAGCTTGAGATATAGCGAAGGGGACAGAAGGGAGAAGAGACGAAAAGGAAAGAAACAAGAAAAAAGGTCGAAGTGAAGATGAGAAATACCAAGGCGCGCGCACACAAAAACCCCCTTTTGTATATGCTTTTTTTTAATACCAACCGAGAACCGCCCTCTTCGATTCCTTTCCGTAACCTTCAAACCGCCGAAACATACCTACATAACCTACATAACACATGCTATACCCTATATACCTTCCTACCTTAGATAGCTAGGTTACCTTTAGGTGTATATCTGCCCTTTATAGCCGCCCCCCATCTCTCGAATTGACAATACGTTAAATCTATGGCTTTCTCACTGCTACATTGGAGAAGAAAAGTGATGAGTTGTAGTTTGTAAGAGGGCGTGTGGTATGAGAGCCTTCATTCACCTATATAACTTACGTAGGTATATATCTACCTACCTACGCTGATGCGTATGTGTGTGTATATACTTTTACCTCAGATAAGATCCTCTTCTGCCGGTGATTTTTCTTCTCGGCTACGGTATTCTGCGGTGGCTAGGTCGTAGTATTCATCTTCTCTTTCTTTTCTTTTAACAGCTGGGTTTTATGTGCGTAGTGGCGGCGTAGCGAGACGATAGGAGATTTATGGTTTGTTTACGGTAGGTATGTTATTCTGGTCTTCACTAGAATGCGTAGATCTGTATATACCGACGTAGAGACATACAGCTATTTTGATATGATATGATCATTGGGACTATAAAGCTTCTCCACCGCTCTCTCGCTCTTTCTCTCAGAGAGAGAGAGAATTTTGTTGTCGATTAAGTAAATATCTTAAGACTTTACTTTTCTGTTCCTTTCCCAGTTGAACGATTCCAAGGTAAGACGTGGAATACACGGTTGGTTAGATCTATCTATCTATCTATCTATCGTTGAACAGTACCGTCTTGGAGGTAAAGGCTGGCCACCCTGACTACCTACTAGTACTAGGTTAGCAACCTTGGACTTGAATCTCTGCCCTTCTAGAATTGCTCTCTGGCTCCCTCAACTTCAAAGGGGTTCCTGTTCGTCTTTGTCTGAGTGGGTCGTGTTTGCCTCTAGAGTCTTCGTTGCCCACGTGGTCTCCCATGTGTGTGTGTACGTGTGGGAGTCCTGATTATATGTAGGGAATTACACGATATGCGGGCTTCCCTTGGTAGGTTACGTAGATTGTTAAGGTGAGCCGTGCATATATACTACCTTAGATATGTAATTTTGTGTACTTATATACTTAGGTAGGTATGTATTATTATCATACTGGGCTACAAAATAACAATTTTTAATTTGGGAGCGCAGTGAATTATTTCATGCTGGTTGTTCTCCCAGTCTCTCTTCCGTGTTGTAAGGAATGAAATATCGATATAGAAGGTTCTTTGCTTTTGTATATTATTCCACTTAATTGATACTCCTCACTGCAGATACGAGGTTTTTTTTTGTTACCATCATTGTCTTTGTATAGGAACCTATCATCTACAGATTACTCCGTAGACACGCACAACCTATAGAGGCGGTCGTAGGTAGATTTCTTGTGGTGGCGGTGTGCGTGACGGAGGAGGGGTGGGAGAGACCGACCAGTGATGGTCCGTCTCAGAAGTGTTTCAGCATTGGATACCACCAACCATTGTTATTGCGCTGTTGCTATGCGGCACTCGATTTCTGCAGCAGCGTAAGATAGGAAGAGGAACAGAAGAAAAGAAAAAAAACCAAGAAAAGAGAAAAAAGAGGGGAGAGAGCAAAAGACTGGAGAAAAAAAAAAGCATTTGCTGTGATGTAGTAAATCAGATATGAGGTGCTCGGTCCATATTCAATGTGCCTACGTTTCATCATCCCGCTTGGGAGTTCGTTTTGCCCGTCCAAATCCGGGGAGGTCGAGGGGCGAAACTACCTAAAACTCTTGAGATACAGTAATTGCATACGGTCCGAGCTATTCGATCCTTTTTCTTCTTGTCCTCTTCCCTTTTTGTTGTCTCCTAGAAGTCTAGAATATACCTATCTCATTGCATTTTTATATGTAGTTTGTGGATACTTAGGTAGTTGGGCATCTAAGCCGCCGGCGCAAAATACCTACCTACCTACCTATATATCAGGTACCTCTCACCATCTCGATTACTTACCGGCCTGCCCTACGTAACGTATCGGACGATTCCACCTGAGCGCATCATTATACTCGAGAGAAAAAACGGCCGAGCGCGCAGATTGACGTTACACGAACATGCGTTATTGCGAAGGCACGGTTGCATTACTGTCGTCCCTGGCGGCGATGGTGGTTGGCGTGTTAGCGGGCGACGAGCTCTTCATCGGGGAGATGCGGCGGGATTTCGGTATAGGCCTCTTGCCCCGACAGGCGACTCTTCAGGAGGGTCCGGCGGATCTCCAAGTATGTAGCCTAGCCACCTACTTTATCTACCTCTGGTCGTTGGACGATGAAAAGGGGGGAGGGGTCATCGTCCTATAGAGGGGGAACAAGGATAGAACAGAACGAGACAAGATGAGGAATAAAGTAAAGAGCAGACGCTAACTGATGTGATGGCATTGTAGACATTCACGGGAAGTCTGGGCGGTGCGGCGGCGCCTCCGGTATGTAATACTTACAGCATATCTGCCTACACTTATCTTGCCTTGCTTGCCCCGGCACCGCTGGGCTAGGCCATATATCCCATTCGCTGACGAGATGGGGCCGGATACGGGCGATGCACTTATAGACATATGTTGCTAATCTGGATGTCTTGCTTTAGATCACCAAATCTGCGGATGAGGACCACCCGTACTCGATAGATGGCGAGGACGTGGTAAGCCCACTCTCCTTTCCCCCCGCCTTTCTCAGACTCGTGAGACCTTCGTACGATTGGACATTACTTTGTCTGACATTTATGTTGTCTACGTCTTGGATTAGTCAAGTTACGACGACGCCATAAATAAGGCGTGCGATAAACAGCTCAACGAATGCTCGGACCTGGCGAACGGTGCTATGAAGGGCCAGTTCGAGGTCAACGACTGCAACGACCAGAAGGGTGAGTACACGGGTCCCATATAAATGGTTTGCTTCTTCTGCTTCTTCTCTTCTTTCCCTCTGCATAGGATCGGAGGGGAGGACCCGCAGAGGACGAGCATCCTGTGGTTTGTAAAATCCTGCGGCGGGTTGCTGATGTGTGGTGCTACGTTTGTGGCCCGTCGAATAGAACAATGTCGAAGCACGCTTAGCGCGGCGACCCAGACGGCATTCTTATCGATCGCAACGTCGAACGCCGAATTCGACTTTTTCTGTGAGAATTGAGCAAAAGGGGGGAGATGACATAAAATGAGATAAAATACGGATCTGTGTATTCCGGCGGTGAGGTTTGGGTTAAAGGCGGGGGAGGAAGTATAGGAGGTATATATATATATATATATATCTATATCCATTGGTTAGGAGTAGTAGGGATGGGTTGGTTGGTTTTGTTTTATACCTTTGGCCAGATATTTTATTTTATTTTTGGGTATGCCTTTTAGGAATTCAGGATGCGGACAAGCAATGAGGATTGGAAAATAATGAAAATACTGTGTCGTCGGAGCTTGGGTCGAGCGACTAGGGTGTCATCCATTTCTAACGGGCTGTACCTTAATTCATTCGGGCGGTGATTCTTTTTCTTTTCTGCTTCCCAATTTAGATGTATGAGTTGTCATGCAACCAACGCAATGATGCAGGGACTCCAGTTTCTGACTGGTTGTCAGTGCTTAAGTACTGTAGGTTAGTTGAAGAGTGGATAAGAGGTTACCTAAGTTTAGGGCATAAAGTAGATCTACAGTACTTTGCCTAGGTACCTACCTAACTAACCTTACAAGGTAGCTTGCCTTCCACTTTTCTAATGAGCAGACTACTCGGACGAGGACACATTAGGTAGGTAGGTTACTGAGCACCGATGTGCACGATCAAAGAAAGCTTGTACTACCCACTAGGTAGAATATTAATTTAATGACAACTCCAAAGACGCGAGGTGACTATTTTGTGGCGTTTGAGCCGCAAGGTACGGCCACCTAAGTAAGGTATTTTACATTTCGTGGCCGGCCAGCAGGTCGACGGGTGGCGGGATGAAGTACCTAACCCAACTGCATCGTCGCCTTACCTCGAGCACAGCTCACTCGCAGATACATGCTACTTATATATTCAAAAAAAAAAAAAAAAAGTGAGTTTGTAGGTACCTAGGTATTTGCATGAAGGCCACAATCACCGCGATACACGTGGTCACGACTCCAAGAAATTTCCCTCGCGCTGAGGCTTATCACGAGGACACCCAATTACAGAGACGGGAGTTGCTCGCAATGTCTTTGCTGGCGCGCCGGCGATCTCGTGAAGGGAAGAGGTAGCACTAAGTACAGACTGGGCAAGATGCCGGGGGTACCCACTAAAGAGGATGGGGGGTGTGGGGCAGCGCATTACGCTTGGGACAAGGCGATATGAGTGACCTTGGTGTGCCAACCACCGGCACCCGTCGTCCCAGCAAATCACAACTGCCCAGAGGTATTTCCCATCGGCAACCGGGAGGGTCAGCAAAAAAATAACAATGCAACACAAGTTTCTGGGTGGCAGACAATTCAATTTGAACAGGCCATCCTTGACCTTCGACCAGATTAACCCTTTTCTCATTTCTCGCTCGCAGCTGGGGAGATCGGAAATCCTCTCCTTCCCACGACTTCAACGACGCGCCTCCTAGTCGTCCGCTGTCAACAACCCGCTCGAGTCTGCTTCTGAAGAAGGTATCCCTTGTTTTATTCTGTTCTTCTCCCTTCTCGAGATTCCCAGGGCCGACAACGAAACTCTCCCCCCGATGCATGCATCAAGTCCTCTCATTTTTATTTCTCTTCTTCCCTGTTTCACGGTTCCTTTTTGAGCGTTCGCCGCCGCCGCTGTCCACAGACCCCGGGACGCGTAAAACCGGCGCGATACGATCCCCATAGGTGGCCTCGACTCGACCGAGCCGCATCATTGTTGGGATCGGATTTCCACACGAGACAGAGCTAGCGACTGGAGATCAGTAGCAGGCGGCGTGCTCTTCGTCTGCTTGGATCTCCCTACCGTATGCACACCCACCCAGCCTCCGCCTCCGCCTGTGCCTCCGCCTGTGCTTGTGCCTTGCCTCTCACATGCCAACATAGCCATGCCGCTGAAGTAAAGGCGCAACCTGTACTGACTGACTCGCTGCAAGGTCGATCAAAGACGTCTTCTCTAAAGTGGTCGTCTACTCCTCCTCGTGCATCAGCACAGGACGGGACTGGAGCCGAGCGATCTCCGCAGCCTTCACCGACATCATCCACCCTGTCCAGTGCTTCGACGGTCGACGACGACGGTGAATCGGCGTCTCCGATTCTCCCACCGCTTCCAGCCCCGAAATTATCAGCCAGGGCTTTAAACCACCTCCGGACGCCACCTCGGTCTAGTCCCTATACCAAAGCAGAAGAGCAAGGAGAAGAACCCCAGTTCGTAACCACCAGCTGGGGCTCACCGTACCCTCCCGCCGACAGCAATCATCACCGGAACGTGAGCTTTAGCAGCGAGACCTCCGAGGATTCTCCTTTGCACCAGCTCGAGATCACTACACCCTTCTTGCGACCGGCGCCCTTGATCTTGACAACCGAGTCGGAACAGTCGCACTCCTCGCTATCGGGCAGTGCTGCTGTACTTGCAAACCGTGCCCGGCGTCCCCTTCGCAGTATTACGGAAGACTGGATCCGCCAGCATACCACCCACGACTTGGGTTCTGAGCATCGCCACTGGCTGAGTGACGGCACTGACGAGAGCGAGCACTCTTCATTGGGCGGCTCCGTCTCGGGCGACGACGCGGGTTGGTACGAGGAGACAGATCCAAGGACCCCCCGAGCTCCGTCCCAGCCAGCGAAGACATCTGTTCCTCGAGGAAAACGACGGACCCCGAGAAGTCGATCTAGCAACGAGACCTTACGGCAGGCGATCCTTAACCAGCGTGTCACTAGCCAATCTGAAGCCATGGAGGTCTTAGATGTAGGTAGGGGCAGTCAGGATGCCCGCAGCATCCATACCGAATCCGGCTCCGACGTGACAACTAGGACAGATACTCCCGTTACATCTGATAAACCGGTTTTGAATGGATACGTCCAAGGCCCTATTATGGTAGCGGAGCCGCCTGCGACTCCGGCAAGACCGATCAAACCGACCACCTCGCGGACGCCTAGACTTAAGAAAAAGGTGCCATGGAGGGGCAAGAACATCATGGTTTTACTACCCCGTGACGAAGAGCGAGGGAAGCCCGGCAAGGCGCCAGTCCCGATCGATGCGGCGAGTGTAGACTCCATGCTTCGTTCGTGGGAAGAATTGGGGTACAACATTAGAGGCTTCGATTTAGATGGCCCGCTAGACAACGTACCGGAATGCTCTCAGAGTCGAGGTGCATGGCCTGACCCCGATGATGTGCAAAAAGAACGGACTCAACGACATTTTCAGGTGACTCTTCCAGATTTGGACGGTATGTGATGCTTTTCTTGAACACTTGTTGATGGTTTTAAGCTGACTCTGTCGTAGCATGGAAGAATTATGCCAACGAGCTCCAGGAGGCCAAGCTAAGAGCGCTTGGTGTATCCTTTGCAGATGAGGAACCGGCACCTCCGCCTTCGATTTCGCCGGCGGTATCTAACATGAGCCGGCAAGCTTCGAACCAATTCCCACTGCCGTTTTCACCACCATTGCCAGCTTCGTCGGCCGCTAGCAATGGGCTTCAGGGCTTTCCCTTCTCAGGCCCGTTCCTCTCGAACAACGGATCTTCCGCCACACAAAGTCCTGGGATACCGTCGATTACTTCGCCAGTCTCGTTCAATGCCCCCCACGGACATGGGAAATTTAACCCCCGGGCATCGATATCCATCTCTCCGCACGAGCTTCCCTTCCATCTTTCGGGCCAGCCCTCGCCTCATGGGTGGTCCCCCCAACTACTGTTACAGCAACAACTGGCTCGTGGTGGCTCACCTTCTGTCCTCAATCTAAACTCGTTAACTTCCCCGACCTCTCCCTTCCAGCGAGATGGAATGTCACCGCCAATGAACATACACCAGCGCCATCAATCCTTACAATACCCGATGTTGCCTCAGCATTTGCAAAGACAGGACTCTGCAAGGGCATCGCCGCGGTTACAAGAGCTACGCGAGGTTGACGAGGAAACCCAAAGCAACCCGTACGAGGGCAAGAGCCCATCGAAGACCCCTGAACCGACTCATTTCATCCGCCACAATGCTAGTGATAGTTTGCAGAAGGAGATTGATGACGCTGAGTACCACTTGGAAGAACAGTTCCGTTCTCAGCTGGAACACGAAGACTACAGCCCGCATAATGAGAATGAGAAGGTGGAGGCAAACAACTCGTTCAATGGGACTACGGATCCCTCGCACGCTCGGGGTCCTTCAGTCCACTTTGGCGGCTTTGGTACTGACTCCGACGAGGGACCTAAGCTGCACCACCCACAGCCTCACAGCCGCGGTCATTCGCTGTCACAACAGCCGTATTTCGATAATGACGAAGTGCGCGACAGCACTGATGAAGGAAGCGTCAACAAGCCTCGGCCGAATGCCATCAACTTGCACAAGTCTGATAATTCTTACGAAATCGAGACAAACCCTAGCAATCTCGGCACGCCCGTTGAACCGTTCGAGTTTGTTAACCAGCTGCATGACCGATCATTCTCGAACACTAGCAACCCATGGGCCGACGTTCAATCTATGTCACGTCGCCCTAGCCATTCGAGCAAGTCTTCTCTTACTAAGTTGAATGCCGCAGCTGCGGAATTCAAATTCAATCCTACGAGTAACTTCACGCCTGGCCAGTTGGCTGGCCAGTTCATTTTCGGTAACAACAACCCCCAGCCAAGCCCTTTCCAGCCGTCTGTATTTCAGCAAGCGTCTGTAACGTCTTATCCACAATCCGCTGTGTCGAGTCATTTCAGCGTGCCATCAAACTCCTCGAATAAGGTCAACGCTACGGCCCCAGTCTTCTCCCCCGGCAGGAGCGATTTCAGCTTTTCCTCGTCTGGACCGAAGTTCAACCCTGACGCGAAGGCTTTCCAGCCTCTCACCTCGTTTGCCTCGTCCGTCGGGAGTGCACCTGCTTCTGGCAACGAGAGTGTTGAAAACCGTCCTAGCTCTATATTCAGCAATATCGATCTGACGGTTTCAGAAATTGTGAAACCGGTGAAGAAGTCTAAGGCTATTCCGATAGTACGTCCCTCGAGTACAGCTGGGAGTCTCGCCGAGACCGCAAGTGCTCAAGGCGACGACCGGAGTCGAGATCGTAGCGTCGCCGATACCAATCGGGCCACGAAGAAGTTTAGAGACAATAACGATGATAACAACGACAAGAACGGTGACAGCAACGATGTCCCGCAATTCGCCGAGCCCACACCAGAACTTGAGACCAAGGGTGACGAAGACGAGACCGCACACATGGACACTACATTTGCATCCACTATTCTCTCCGAGTCCACAGACGGGAAGCTACAATCCGAGTCGAATGGCACGAAGGCAACTACTAGTCCATCGGCGACATCCCCCGACCATGAAAAGGCCACCTGGAAGCCGTTCGAGTTCAAGAGCGAGACAGAAATGCTTGACTTCAACAATGCCCGTCCTTTCGGAGAAGCGGAGCCAGATTTCAAGAAGGAACACAAAAGGAGTCTATCCGCTACTGCCAAGCCCTTTGTTCCTACGGGCTTCCTATTCGGTGCTGAAAATCCTGTTGACACTCCGTTCAACCCGGTTCTCAAGCCTGAGCCTCCCCAGATGACCGAGTCAGCGAAAGGGTCCGATGACGACCGCGCTGGCTCGCCGACGCCTGGACCTGACACTCTGGTTCGTGTTGAGCCCGAGGCTGAAGCAGTCTCGCAGCCAGAAGCCGCTTCCGCTCCATCTACAGGAGGATTGGGTTCGTCCAGATTCGCATCTCCTTCACCTGCTCCAAAGGGCCTGAAATCGTCGAGATTTGCCTCTACACCCTCACCTCTGCCTAAGGTGCCTGGCCTGGGAGCTTCGCGGTATGCCGCCTCGCCATCTCCAGTCTCGGAAGACAACGGAACAGAACCTGCTTCGACTAATGGGGTTGCGCCGGCCGGCGAAACTCAACTGCATAGCTTCGAGCCATTGCCTGTCAGCCCGCCATCGGATACTGATGAACCACGGAAGGCTAATTCGACGGAAGATCTCACATTTGAGGAGATCGATGAAGTCATGGAGCATCTCAACAAAAATGATCCTACTCAGGGAGTCAAGAGGTTGGTCGAGTCACCCAAGTGGCATCATCCTAGTCCAGTACAGAATATATCTGTGGCTGCTATCACACAGTCGCCACCTCAAGAAGCACAGGAGGCCATACGAGGCAAAGCTCCAAGCCCAAGTCCTCGCCCTTACCGGACTCTGCACCCAGACCTCGCTATCCCAAGGGCTTCCACCGAAATTGACGATCCCTTCATCGATCGTCCCCGAGATGGCCGTTCACCCTCTTACGAACCCCCGGTTCGCCGTCTCAACGTTGGCGAAAGCCTTCCAGAGAGCGAATGGGACGATGCTTTCAGTGCTAGCGAACAGGACAAACTCGAGCAGCGCGTTCGATACTTCGATAGTCATGTCAATGACGTGGTTGGCAATCTTTTGGATTCCCGTCTTGATCCCCTCGAGAAGACTCTGGATACCATTCACCATGTGTTGGGCAGCTTGGCCCGTAGGGCGCCGTCTAGCCGCCGCGACCGAAGCAGCATCTCTGCTGAGGTCCCGGAGAGCGATGCTGATGATGAGGATGAGGAAACACCCGTTCGTCGGTCAATGAGCCCGAAGAGGGATAAGAAGCTGGAACAGATTCGCATCGCAGTCATCGACGCTTTGAACCAACAGCAGGCCACTCGCACTCTACAGCCAGCTCAGCTTGAGCTTGTCGAGGAAGAATCTAAAGATCCTAAGGAAGCCTCGGTTATCCTGAAGATGCTGGAAGAGATGAAGGAGCAACTCGGCAAAAACCTTCAGGTTGACCTCCGCCCTGAGGAACTCAGGTCTATAGTCGAGGAAGCGGTCGTGCGTGGTGTTCCCCCTAGCCTCCCACCAGTCGCCAGGGACGATGAAGAAGTTACCAAGGTGCTCTCCGAAATGCAAGCTAGAGTTATCCAGCTGGAAGACAGGCTACATGCTGAGGAGGATAGGGCTGAAAGGGAACGCTCAAGGGTACTCGACCTTGAGACTAAGCTACGTGCCGAGGAGACTAGAAGCGGGAACGAGATAGCGACCAGACGTGCTGCCGAGGATCGTGCCGCCGAGCTTCGACGACAATTGGAACAAGCCGAGACTAAGGTAGAGGTTGAAATCATGAACCGTAGTGTGTTTGACCAAAGAACTCACGATCTCGAAGAGCGGCTCAAGGCTCAGGAAAGAAAAACGGAAATGGAGTTTTCCGGCCGAAGGGAAGCTGAAGATAGGCTCTCAGAAATCCAGCGCCTGCTCCGAATCTCATCAGAGGAAGAGGATCGTCTCAGATCTGTCCTCGAGGACCGTGAGCAGAAGATTAGAGCTTTCGAGCAGGCATCTGCCAAAAGCTCGATGCGTATCTCTCTACTCGATGCTGCTCAATCTAGTGCTGAACAGACCCAGGCTGACCTCAAGAACCGCCTCGCTATTGTGGAAACTGAAGTCAACGATGCGAGGCAAGAGGCGCGACATTGGCGTTCTGAGGCCGAGCACGCTAGGGATTCAGCTCACCAACAAACAGACGATTTCGTTCAGGCTGTTAATGAGAATAAGCATCTTCACAAGCTGATCGATACTCTTGGCGTACAACTTGAGGAGAACGAACGGATCAGAGACAGCTGGCGAGCTAAGTTCGTTTCCCTGCAGGATAACATGGCGCACGCGGCCCGTGAGATCACCGAGGAGAACTCGAGGCGGACCAAGAAGGAGCAGGCTCTCATTGCGCGCCAGGAAGTGCTTGATGCTAGACTTCAAGCAGAAGCACGAACTCGTGAACGACTGGAGGTCGAAGTTGAAAGGTTGGAGAACGGTGAGCGGGCTGGCATGAGAGCGGTTAGCGAGTGTAAGCGTCTCGAGGGACTACTATCCGAGCTGCGCAACGAAAATCACAACTTAGAGCAGAACGTGCTCCGGTACCAGCGAGAAATCAAGGAAGCAAGGGAGTCAGCTGCTACCGAAGTCAAGCGTACCCGCGTCTCCTTGGACGCAGAACTCGAAGCCGCCAACAACCAGGTCAATAGCGTGCGCAATGAACTCGAAGAGGAGATTACCAAGTTAAGAGCTCAGCTGGATCAAATCAGACTGGACGCCGATACCGCCAAGGCGCACCATGAGATGATGCTCGAGGAATCGCAGTTTACAAAGCAGACAGAACTGCAGGAGGCCCAAAGGGCTAAGGAGAGCGAACTCGAGGAACTGGTTCGCAAGCACCAGAACGAGGTGGAAGACCTCCAGGCTCGTTATGAACGGCAAATTAGCAATGCGATTGAGGATGCACAGCGCAGTGAACAGAACCTGCTTGAAAGACTTAGCTTGTCTACCTCGAAGACCGAGCATCTCCAGGACCGTGTTGCACACTTGGAAGACAAGGTGCAGATTGCTCAGGAGGCTGCACGCGCAGCTGCTCAAGCTGCCGCACAGGCCTCCAAGGGCTCACTAATAATTCCTGAACAGTCTACCCAGTCCGGCCCTGTGGCTCAGACCAAGCAACTTGCACAGGCCATGCAGCTTCCGGAGAAGATATCGCCTCAGGCTCTTCGCGAGTCGATCATGGTCCTACAAGAACAATTGCAGGCCCGCGAGCAGCGAATCGAAGAACTCGAGCAAACTGTCACTAAGTTGGACCCGGATGCTACTACTAAGATCGCCAAGCGAGATGACGAGATCACATGGCTACGCGAACTCCTCGCAGTAAGACACGGTGACCTTCAGGACATTATTGGGGCATTGTCCGCCGATAAGTACGACAAGGAGGCTGTGAAGGATGCAGCTATCCGTCTCAAGGCCAATCTTCAGATGGAGGAGCAAGAGCGCGAGCGTGCTGTGAATGGCGGCTCATCTATTAGCCTCCCCAGCATTGCTGCCTCGCTCCGAGGAGTTGCTACTCCTCGAGTTGCTCAAGCTGTAGGGCCTTTGGCAGCGGCCTGGGGAAGTTGGCGCAAGGGGAATCAGCAGCCTTCGCTCAAAGTCCCTCGAGTCTCATCATCCCCAGCCCCCGCGAGACACGCGACACCCTCCAAAACCAGTCCAGCCATTTCGCAGAGTAGCTTTCTCTCCGGTCTCATGACCCCTCCAGCTTCAGGTGTGCGTAACATATCTCTGGAAGAGCAGGGCGAGTCGCAACCTACAGCGTTCGGAAACACCGGTCGCCGTTTCACTGCCGAGCAGTTTGCCAACAGATCACGCAGTCATATGACAGCGCGACAGGCGGAGAAGATGCCCATCGGCAGTACTCCGCCTCTCCGACAAGACCAGAGAAATCCTGTTACACCACCAATGATGCGGTCCAACTCATACGACGCGGATGCACGTGTCGAGGACTTTGACGATGCTTCCTTTTTCGACGACTGAACCTGGGTGATCTCAATAGATTGAGATATTTTGTTTAGGGATCTAGCCATATCAGACCTTTGAAAGCTGGTCGGCACCCATTTCTTTTTCATTTGTCGTGCGAGACGGAGAGGGCATATGGAGACCAAGTTGACGCTTTGTCTCCGATCTGCTTTCATATAGCCTTTCCCGTTAGGATGTCTCTAGATTGATACCCCCATACCCATACTACTTTCTTCCGGTTTCTTTTAATCCGCACTCTCAGAACACTAATGAAAACTTTACACATATACGACGCTTTTCACAATTCAGATTGGCAAAAACCCCAAAGAATCACAAAAAAACAATCACACTGATTCCCGAGAGATGGCCCTATTTCGATTTCTATCTATTTTCCCTTAAATTTTTTTTTTTCCTTCTTTCCTTTGTTGTTTGCATAGCCCGGTGGCTGATGGAGGAGGAAGGCAGTGGGGGATTATTGCTTACGCTCGCTATCGTTACGAGAAGACGGAGGGAGGTGGGGGTTTAAGTCCAGATGTGCCGATGAAAAATGAAGATGGTCAAAGAAATTTTTTTTTGGCCGCTTCTAGGGATGATTGAGAGACATAAAACCTAAGGGAAGGAGAGGAGGGAGAAGGAGTGAGAAAAAGAAGGGGGGGGTGGCCGACAAGTTGCTCCTTACCACATTTCAGGGGAGAGGATGAGGGTGTATATATATACATATAGCTAATAATTTCGTCGCTAACGTTATCTTTGTTCCCCTCCTCCCGTTTTCGAAATTTTCTGGTTTTTTTTTTTTTTTTTAATATTCTTCCTATTTGTTTATATGTCTATATGTATATCTATAGACGTTGCTATATAATATCCCCTTAATGAAACGAGTAGAGTGAAAAAAAATCCTCCCTTCAAAATTATACCATGCAGATGTAAAAAATTTATTGGAAGAAAAGGGTTTTTTTTTTTTTTTTTTTAATGATTGTGGAATTCATAAGAAGTGATTAATGATGTTTCAAAGAAGGAAAAAAGAGAGGAGAGATGTTATATATCTAGGTATCTATCTGTGCTGTGTTGCCTTGTGCTGTAGAGTTTGTGGTTTGCCCGGGTATGTATGTTTGTATAGATGTAGGTATGTGTATTTAGGTATGTATGGGGGTGCATTAGTGTCGCGCGTCTAGAGTAGGTATGTACGACCTTGAACTTATCCTTAACTTAGAGAGAGGTATGCCTGTGTGTTAGTAAGGAGGGGTTTAGTCACTTTCGATCTAGATCCCTTTGTTATTATAGCAAAACACTTACTTACCTACCTATCATACATAACCCACTTAAGTAAAAGTATTTTTTGCGTGTGTCTAGTCGTTGCTAGGAAGTGCTCGATGTTATGACTTGGCAGGTTATTTAGGTATTCGCGGGACGAGTGTAATCTTGAGGTTGGGGATTGAGGAGAAAAAGGGGGTAATCGGAGTAACGTGAAGTATGTAGGTATAACGGCGTGGCATGCATGCGCCTTTGGGTAACCAAAGTTGGTTGGTCAAGGCTTAGAAAGGGAAGAGAACAATGTGTCACACTGGAGGTTATAATATTACATTAGGTACCTTATATGCAGGTATATAGAACGAGGGCCAGGCTCGGCGCGTAGTCACCTAGTTACTTGTGTAAAGCGTATCATTTTTCATTTGATGTTAAAACTCAATCAATGCGAAGGAGCAAATCATTTGGATAAACGGCCCAAAATAAGGAGTGTTCGCATTAAGTGTTAAGTAACTATGAAGGATCGTTATATGTAGTAAATGTAATATGCAAAATCAATGCTTTCGCCGATGCTGATGATGATGCTGATGCTAATAATGCCCCCATTGTTTCCGTCCACCCCTCACTTCTCCCTCCCTTCGCTCGTCCCTTTCGTTCGTCTGCCGTCATCCCTTCTAAAAAGGGAAAGTTATCCTCAAAAAATGATAAATGATTTTGCGCCGGGTCCCAATGATTTTGATGTGTCGTCGTTTTTTTTGATGCCCGATATGTATTAGAGAAAATACAAAGTATTGTTTATTTTGCGGGTAAGATGTTTTGATCTAGATACCGCAGACGCTGGCGGGGACCTGGGTGGACTCGGCGTCGATGCGGCCGAGCTCGACGGCGCGGCCGCCCGTCAGTGCGTTCATGGCGTCGACGGCGATGTTGAAGCCGCTGGCGGCGTGGTCGATGGCCAGGACGTTGATGGTCCGGCCCTGGTAGGTCAGCTGCCAGCAGGTGCCGCACTGTTTGTTTTGGTCAGTGTTTTGTTTTGTTTTGTTTTGTTGTTTGTTTGGGTTTAAATAAGACATCTGGTGTGGGCAAAGGAGTGGAGACGATGTGAGGTGAGGTTGAGGGGATCGTCAAGATCGTCGGTGTGAAGATGGAGGGAAAAGAAGCTTATTACAAGATAAAATGTGTGGGATGTGGGGGAGGGGGAGGGGGAAGAGATTGGCGATCAGCGGGGAGGGAGAGAGTAATTTCAAAAAGTCGAAGAGCGAAAGAGAACTGTGTGAAATATTGTGTTATCTAAGGTTAGGTGAGGTGGCTTACCGAAGGCGAGTTCCAGCCGCCGACGACATCAGCGGCGCCGATGTAGGGGAACTGGGGGAAGGACCCGAAGGTCGGGAAGCGGGCAGCAAGGCCGTATTGGCCGTCGGAGCACGAGACGGTGTTGGTGGACTGCGAGCCGGTGTCGTAGATCTGGTCGTAGGCGACGGAGGCGGCCGAGGTGACGGCGGCGAGGGAGAGGACCTGGGCGACGATGCTGGTGAACTGCATTTTGAAATGTTGTCGTTGTTGGTTGGATTAGAAGATTAAAGAGTTTGGTTGTGTTGAGGTTGTTGTTAGGTTGAGTTGGTTATTAAGAGTTATGTAAGGTAGGTATGTATTAGAGTGAAGCTGTTGATGATGCTGCTGATGATGATGATGAAAAAAGAGCTCGAGAACAAGCGTTCGTCGTAGTCCTTATATATTCTTTCTAGAGGTCCATTTGTCTACTCCTTTCTTTCCCCATCGTCCGTATTTGAGTATCGTAGCCAAGTCGCATGGGCAACGCCTCGCCTCGCATCGCAGCGGCATGACGGCATCGTATTGTCCCCTAGTCGCTTGACTTAGGTTGCTCTAGAGTGTTAGTTCCCGTAGGCGCACTGTCGTCTCACCTCGTCCGATGCCTCTTCGCCAAGGAGACTTACTATGACCGCTACTTTACCGTACGGTTTAGGTATAGCCAGAGGGCACATATGATACGTGACATCGCGCCAGTGGGAGTGGGAGAGACCCGGTAACAGATGATCTGAGCTTTTACTAGCCACGGAGAATGTTTGCTGCGGCGGGCTGTGCAGGTCAGGAACTATAGGTAACAATTCAAAATGATAGCCTATGCAAAAAGGCCTGCCAGCACGGAAATGGGGAATTGCATCTGTCGTAAAGCCCGATCGATCGAATCGCATGATTGACGGCAGGGGGGTTATTCGCTGCATTCGAAGACTATTCTTTTCTTTGAAAAATACCTCCGAATGCGGCAAAGGGCAGGGCCGGAACAGCGAGTTCGTCCAGAATACTGTCCGGGAGACTTACATAACACCACCAAGAGGCTTTACAGATTTGTATACATCTCGTGTTGATCTGGGGGGACCCGTCCAAACGGGCGTCTAGCCCGAAAGCAGCTTAGTTCCGGTCCTGTTTATGGGGGTATCAGCTGCAGATCTCCCTCGTATTTTTTCCCTGCTCGCGCTACCTTTTAGACTATTTCCCCACCTTGCGGCTACGTCGGACTGCGACGACAACGAGACCAACACAACACAACACGACATACAACACAACGCAACATACCAACGGCGCACGGGGAGCGGCGCAGTTGCTAAACTAAGACCCCGGGAAAGCGAAAAAGTAACGTAATATGTATTGGTTATTCTTTTCTTTCTATTTCTTCTTCTTTCCTATTCTTTAGGGGTTTCCCTTTTAACGGTTTTCATGTCTAAATATACATACCTACATATGGTTTACTACATACCTGTTCCGTGATTGGTGGTAAATTGTTAAGTACCTTATTAACTACCTTCTTTTATGGGGAAACTTCCAATTATAGAAATAAAAAGGGATAGACCCGTCCGGTCGGGCGCGCTAGCGGCAGTTGGCACACACACCACCACACCACTTGTGCATGCATTCTCAAGTAACCTACCTAGGTACAGTTTACTTGTTTGTTTATTCATTTGTGCCAGTAATCGACAGGGCATATGTCTAGATAAATCGATTTGAATACTGAAAAGTCCAGAGAATTTCATGGTATATTACTCGAGGCTGCCAACCTAGATAACCAAAAACCACAGGTTTCACAGAACTCAAGACTCTATAATGCAGTAAGGTAATCTTTCACTGTGTAATGTCTTGATTAATGACCCCGATCAAATCTTGGTTAGGTACCTAGGTAGGTAGATCAGGTAAGGAAACCAGCTGATGTCTCTGGTCCACTCCCTTACATATATACATACATACATACATGCATACATGCATACATCCACACAGACCTCACCAGCTGAGGATCACCACGATGAGGCTTAGCCCGCCTCAACGATCGTACATATTCTGTGCTCCATAGTCAAAAGACAAGACGGTAAGCACTAAACTTCCTCTATCGGGCTTGGCAACCTTCGATCTTACCTATGCTATTTACTTTGGAGCAGCTGGGAGCGGAGCGATTTGATCTGAGAAGACCAGACGTGTAAATCCCCCCCCTCCTCATCTCCCTCCACACGCCCGCGCGCGTGAGCGGCAGAACCGTACGGAGAAATAATCAGGGGCGTATCTACTAGTGTCACGCCATGTGCTGTACACAGGAATCAATGTGCGATGATGACCTCCGACCTACCTATAGAATCTTTCTCCGACCGACTGCCTACGTACGTAGCCCTACCTGACGACCTCTGACTAGCTACATAGTTACCTAACTAGTTACCTAAGCTACCGTACGCATACCTTGCCTTTTAGACCGAATACGGATCTAAAGCGTAAGGCGGTATTAGTAGGGGCCTCGGGGAGTTAGCTACCTATTAGAACAAAGAGCTCATGTAAGATGAGATCACGTTACATCCCGTCTCCGCCTCGTCCTCCTTGGCCGACCGATGCGAGATTGGGCGTTTACTTGGCCTTGTCAATCGGACTTACTCGTCTGTCTTGTCTAGTTCGACTGTATTGTCTCTGATACGGAATTGCCTTTCTACCTACGCATCCGTACGTACGTTTACCGTGGCTGAGTTCTCTTTCTTCCCCTCTCCCCGTCGGTATTGAAATGTTTCCCGACGATTCTTCGCGGCATTAGCAACCATGACACGACAGGTCAAACGCAGTCAGCTTCCAACAGAGAGCTTCGTGCCTCGACGCTACTCGTCCAACATTTCTTTCATCAGCGTATCCTATACAGTCGGCCAGCAAATTAGCACCTCTCCCCGTTACGATTCGCTCCCCTAGCCAGCCAAATGTTCTAAATATGTCCATGTAATCTGGGCATCACCGCCCGGGTCGAAACTTCTCACTTAGATGGGAGAACGACCAGAAACTTGTCTACTAGCTCGTTCGGAAGATCCAACTAATAGAAACAGATAGGTAAGGACAAATATTTTTTCTTTTTTATCTAATGAAAAAAAACCACTGTCCTCGTGTTTCTCACGACATAAACATGGAGGTCGGTGAACTAAACCCCGTACCATATCCCCCCCAGCGAACGAAGGGGAGAAATTCCAGCTTAAAAGTCAACAGGTGCTAGGTAATAATAGGGGCTAAGAATAAGGGCCACTTTGGTAATATTGCCTTCAATCAATTGGATCCCAAGTCAAAGACCAGAATGCGCACTGTCAGGCCTATCATCTCCTTGGAGATCAGGCCGTCCTCCCTGCCCAAGCAACATGCTTCAGTGATACATGCCTAAACGCGTAGTCTTTGACGATGAATGTTCATATTCAAAGCATCGCCGTCAAATTTGACAAGCGCGGTAGTTCCCAGACACGCCCTCGTATATGTGAACAGAAGTGCCAGGTTCAACCCCTGCCTCGTATCCCCTGATCAGGGGGCCTCAAGGGATTCCTTGTCAATATGCCGGTAGGAACCGACGGGACCTGACTCCCGGTGCGGCCGGCCGGCCGCTCTATTTCTAGCGCGTAATGAAAGCCGACCCCCGGCTGGCGAATAAATATTTACATACCTAATGTATCAAGGGTTTCTCCTCGAACGGCGGTGAGAATAGATGCTCGAGGGGTGCAACTCATAGCTGGCAGACCGAGAGCCCAAGAGTTAGACACACACACGTTTCCGTACCGCAAACAGGGCGCCGCAATTGCGTTGCATCTTATACCTTTGCTCACGATAACTTCCTTTGTGGGAACCGGAGAGACTATCGTGGCCGGGCTGATCGGTCCCATGAAGCTAAGAATATGTAGTCCACTCGTCTTATCTTTCACGGTAAGCTCAAATCAAAGTTCAATGACCGCTAGGTAGAGAAGTATTACATAGGTAGACATCTCCATATATACTTTTTTGCACGCTGTCTAGACAGTCACGTCTCTATTCTATACTCGGTATATTCACCGACGTCGTGCGATATACAGAGGTTCATTTGCTGTTTGCCCTGCCGGCCTCCGCCTTGATTCAGTACTGATAGACGGCGTTTTTTGGTCATGCATGACGGCCAGGGAGGATACCGTGTTCAGCAATCCGCTCAATTTTCCCTTCCTTGTACTGGAAGACGATACTTTCCATTGAATGCTACTCCTACAGCAGAAAGGCATCGCCTAGACCTAGGCCTTGACCCTGTCAAGGAGGCAATGGTTGGAGACATCGGACTGAGGGGCAGTCTAGACGGATCCCCAGCGGAGAATGAATATGAGTAAGTCGTTGTCGCCCCGAGAGAGACCTTCGAAGGACTCTCTAGCGAGTATTGGTATAGCAGTAATGACCCTACATCCCTTATTCTCCCCCCGCCTGCTCATCGCACCATCACTTCCTTGACAGACCGTTACGGGATTAGCTAGCAGCCGTTTAAATGCTCGTTTATTATAAACGTTGTTTGTTCAAGGCCCTCTGGTAGACATAGTTTATGGCTGAGAGAGATTGCAGCGAGGCGCAATATCACAGTGTATCGATGGGTAACAAGCTGGCCGATGGCTTCGCTCAGTTGCCAGACTCGAAAGCTTCGTGTCGTGATGTATGCTATGGTAGGGGTACCAACGACAGTGTTATGCGAGGAGCTAGAATTAGGGGTACCATCGGGAGCGGTTTTTGGCAAAGGAAAAGGAAAAAAAAGAAAAAAAAAGAAAAAAAAGAAAGGAAAACCACTCTGTTTGTGCTCAACTAGCCTTGTGTGCTTGAGTCTCTATCCTGCCTCAACCCCTGCCCTACTCCTGATTCTTCAAATTTGGCCTTCTTTGGAACCCCCTTTTCCAGAGCTAGGGTCGAGAGTTGAGAGCTGGTGAATGCTTGGCTGCTGGCTTGTGGTCCTTGACGTGACGGCTGTTAGTGGCGAGAGGGAGAAGAGCAGGTATGGAATGAACGGGAGAACATGCGGTTAGTATCACGATACCATCGCCCGATGGGAGTGATACCGATGTTATTGTTGCGCATATAGCTATAACTATAGACACATGGAGAATAGATCACTTCCTCTGTGAATAGCTTTCCTATCTCCCTGTCATCCTTGTATAACTCATTTTTCACGCTAAAATCCTCTTGTGGTTCCTCAAGGATTCCTAGCAGCTAGATTTATGTGTATGACCGCCCCTTAGCTGCCTGTATCGATATGTTACCCTAAGATGTGTGTCGTGATAGCTAGTGTTGTAATGAATAACCATCAACCTGGTCAAATATAAAGAACTACAACGTAAGGATTTGGTTGAGAGAGAGCCCATCGCGATCGATTGGCATAATAAGCATCTCAAAATCTTTCCAAGGCCAATATGTCAAGCAGATATACCATGAGAATTAAGTAAGTGAATAGGTGCACAACAGGCTGAAAGTTATGGGGATATAGGGTCACTAAGAACTACGAAGAATCGCTAGAGAACCTCCTCAAGGTCTCTTGATCGCAAATGACCCTTTTTGTATAAAGTTTTCTGTGATCCTGTCCTCTTTAACGTCGCGGTTCAGAGACCAGCCCTCTTAGGCCCTCGATAAGAAGACACTGTAGCCGGGGTAAGAGGTGCTAGGTAGATAACATATTTACATTTTCACCATTATACCCAATCTAGTACTTATTCTATGTGAGTAAACGAGATGCTCACGGAACAACCACGAAATGGATAAGAAAAAAAAGAAGAAGAAAATTCCTTCATGAATAGGCCGGAATATAACCCACCCAACCCCCAAGATGAGACACATAATTGATTCCTGTTAGATAGGAGATATGTCAGGATCTAAGCCCTGAACACAAGGTAGGAGTTGCGGCGTTAAAGAAGAGTGATAGGCATGGTTCAGGTACATTCAAGTCGGTGAGACAAAGAGATATGATGTAAAGGGCACTGTATCCTAGGTAACTGTAGCCCTAGCTCACTGCAAGACAACTATGTTGCGGTTCATAACGAAGGTATCGTGACAAGATATTATACGAAAAACAACACAGTTCGAAATTTACTGTTCGAGTTACTAAAAAGATAACGCCACAAAATGAAACCTAAATACAGAATTACAAGCTAAACTCTTTGTGGAGGCAACTTATGTCTGTAATTTCGTGGAGGGATGAGATAAAGAAAGAATTAACAAGGGACTTCTACCATTATTCTATTATAATATACAAAAAAAGGGAGGTGGGGGCAGTATTCCTGGATAGATGATGGAATGTAAGGGCTGTAGAGCGATAACTTAATTCTAGACAGCTTGTAGAATGCATGATACAGTCCAAAATAACTTATAACAAAGAACAGGCGAGTTTCCATCCAAAAACGTCTTCACGACTGAGGCTATTCATAAAAGGGACGGCGCTCCTCATAAGAGAGCTATCACGTGACCTGACATTGAGTGATAGGTCTAGAAAGTTCTCCTATTTATAAAGGATCCTCCCGCCCATTATCCGAGTATCAGAAGCGAGGGATTTTACCCTTATTACTAAGCACCAAATGTGGAGGATTATAGCGGTGAAGGAATATGTGGTACTAGGTAAGATGGGCAAAAAAAGAAAGAGAGACATTTCGGTGTAGAAGGATCGCTTCGTCAAGTAGTTTTAGTCCTAGTTTTTCGCGCAACAACTGCTTAGTTTACATAGAGTAGGGGATTAAGCACGATGCACTGTAATCTCTATGTATGCCGGTATACAAAGGTGTAACAATGTCCACAAAATCGATATTTGCACGTAAGATGGATCTTAGTCCCTTGGTATGCCGGCACCGCTATCTCCTCTAAGGCACGAGTATCTACGATAAAAAGCTTAAAATTACTGCTACATTGCACTACTGCAGTGTTCACCGGAGTGTTTCAGTATTGAATGCAATGCCACGTGCTCGGGGTCGAAAACGGGGCGAAGCCTTCTGGTCGCCTTCCTGCAAGACAACCCTCCCGTACTACATACTTTACCCTAACTGCTGCTTAGGACCGGGGATCTGCGTACACAGAGCGGCGACTATTGTGGATTCCGGACATAAGAGGTGTGCCATCCTCTGACTGGCACTTTCGGGTGAAAGAAGTAGAATCTGACTCAGCCAGGCTCTCTCTTTTTGCGCAGTGCCACTACTCTCGCTCCTAAAAATAGCAGTTTGTCTTAAGAGAGGGGGACGAGACGTACTGCTGACTGGCTATTGCTAAACATTAATCAGAGAGCTGAATCTAGTTCGACTGGACTATAACCTCGTAGCTGACAGCGAACAACAACAGTTACGCCCGAATGATTGATTCAGCCTAGGCCGGAAGAACACTTTTACTTTCCTACCGAAACGCATGTGGGTTGGGTTGCAGTCACATCAATATGCGAACCGAAGGTCGTCTGTCACTGGGATATATATCTATAATTTTACGCTACACACTGCAAGTGTAACTGCAAGATGGAGGGTATATAAGTCGGTCCCGAGTCTTTGGTGAAGAATCGACTTAATATGCCAATTCACAGACCTTGGCCTTAGCAATCCCACCCAAAGGGGCCCCCAGCTCGTGGCAATGATTATTGAAATTGACCAGCTAGAATGTACGGCCATGCAGCCTCGAGACCTAGAGTAGCTGGTGGGCAACCCAATAGCGAGACCTTTTCTGCGATAATATGTAAGTATCTTGGTCACTTTTGGTGGTCAGCCGGCTGATCCGGAAGGATCATCATCCCGATGTTTTAATTGTCATATCATTCACCCACGCGGTATGTGGGAGGATCGACGCATTGATGATATGCGCATGAAAGGACAGCCTTGAACTTGCGGGCGTTAGAGCGTCAATAAGCGGAAGAAGGTGGTATATCTAGTCGCAGCGCCGAGAACGCCTTGCTTAGATTCTTAGAGGGAGACCTGCTTAATCTGTACAACCCCTGCGCCTGCATCGCGTGGAATACCTACCGTTACAGTAGGATCATAATATTATGTATGGCGTTGTAGTTTTCCAATCCTACCAGATCACTGCACACGAAGAATTGTCATCTCGTTAACTTGCTATGTAGCCTCCTCCACATCCTCCCCAGATTTTCTCATATCCATAGACTCATGGTCGACGCTAAAAGCAAGAGAAAGATGGTCCCTTTACCGAATATTTGTTCATGATTTCCCCAAACACAAGTCGATTAGAATGCCAGAATGGGTTGTGGTCTACCCGGTCGAATTAGGCCTCAAACTACTCATAGCAAGTTGTGTCATTCAATCACTAGTGGTTGTAGGGATTGTGTTGCGACTTCTTTCCCGCTACCTCTCAGGGGCGAGACTAGGTTGGGATGATGGGTTGATTCTCTTTGCTTTCGTATGCAGTATGGGCCAGACAACGCTGTTTGGATTTCGTACGTATTCTCGCACCACACCTTCTCTAGAGCTCCCCTAATAGACTTTCTCTCTTAGTGGTTTTTGGGGGCCTTGGCCATCACGCCGACACGGTTCCGTCGCCGAATCAATATTCTATACCAAAGGTCTGTCAACGCCAGCTGTAATGTGTTGTCAATAAACCCGGGGTGGTCTAATAGCCTCATAGCTTACCAGAAGTAAAATTAGATACTATTTTGTTACGAGATCTTGCACATACTCTCTCTCAACACCGCCAAACTAAGCGCATGTAGCTTTTACCTAAAATTATTCGCCAGCAAGACGATGGAGACGATGACGAAATACATAAAGGCCTTTCTATTTGCCTTCATGATGGGATTGCTGCTTTGGCAATTCCTCTTCTGCCGACCTTTATGGAGGATGTTTCAGTGGGGAGGCTTGGAAAACTGTGGTGACCGGGTAAGTGTATTCATGAAATGATTCTTTCCCCCTTTCCTACGACTCCCTAGCGACATACAATAAATAGAAGTGCCCCTTTGAAGTCACCTAGTTTCGAGAAAGACAAGAGGTGGTGGTTAGAGTGCTCACACACTAGCGTCCCATAAGAAACGATCTACTGACACTGGAGGTTATAGAAACCACTTTACATAACTATTTGTACCTTTTCTATCTTCAGTGACATAGTATTGCTTGTGCTACCAATGCCCAGCATCTGGGCACTGACAATGAGTCGAGGCACCAAGTTTCGCTTATCACTGGTCTTTGCATCGGGATTACTGTACGTCCTCGATGCAATAGTCTTAAAGATACCTAATGCAGTAACTGACACAAATGACGAGAATCAATAGTACAACAGCGGTATCGATAACACGCCTCGTAACAATCACAAGAATTAACTACCGCCACGATTTCTCCTTCTACAGCGTCTATGCCACATACCTCGCGGATCTCGAACCACACCTTACTATTCTCTGCGTCAGTATGCCGATGATATACTCTCTGTACGCCAAGTTCCTTAAACCAAAATGTAAGGTAAATAATTTGGTTGGCGACCGAGCCGGGAAGCGCAAGATTAAAATGAACCTATCTCGCCGCTATGAGAAGAAACGAACGTTCAATACCATCGAAGATACGGAACATGATCCCTTCGAGCTCGAGAATATCTACTGCCCGAGACGGAAGGTGGGATACAATGTCTCAGTCGATAATGGACGACCCCCGCAAGCCCCGCCACCTTCGATGAAGCCCGGAAGAGGTACACGAGATATGGATTCTAGCAGTGGATCGGATAGAGCATTGGTTCTCGATGAAAGAGAAGGAGAGCCTGTGCCTACAGGAATTATGGTGTCGAGAAAATGGTCGGTATCCCGAACCTGACCGGGCTTTGTATATAACAAAGGGACTCCTACGGGTTGTAGTGAGTAATTATAATAAGGCCATTGAGAGTTATACCATTGATACTTAATACCATGATCGCGAATTGATAATGACCTAGTCTATCCAGTATCAAAGCTCCAGGACGCAGAAAAATCCCTCGGATCTTCTGGTGCTCGAGTTAACTTCCCAGCTCAAAACCATAAGGGCCTTTCATAAATTTTATTCGAAGTCGCTACGGGACTGTCCAGTACTGAGTGGTCAAGGAATAGCCGAGAAGAGGAACAAAAGAAAAACAATAGGAAACTAATGTTATCACATTGTTCAACTTTTTAACATTTGGTTGTTGGAATATCTTTATCTTAACACTGAGCTTGTTTTGTTTTGTTTCGAAACAACAAGGCTATTCACAGAGAACAAGCTTGCTGATTATGATGGATTCCACGACATAAAAGAGATGGCAAGTGCCGGCTTTTGGCTCTGATTATTCTCCCCACCCATAATCGCCATTGACGGAATAAAGCTAAGGCCCAAAACACCAAAAACAAATAACAAGACTTCGAAAGAAACCAATCGGAAACCGACCAGAAATCGACCAGAAACCAACCTGACAAACCAACCTGACAGCCTGATAACCAAGATGAATGCCAACGTTGCAGAGCCGATACCTAGCCCCTGTGGTATAGGCAGGGCTGCGCTTCTACAGAAGTTCGCAGAGGACCAGCAACGGAAGACTAAGAAATATCGGCAACAAAATATCAAGATGGTCGAGAAACAGCAACGGGACATCAAGAAAGCCGAACCCCAGAAGAAGAGGAAATCCTATGACACTGATGATACGATTTCTTGCTATTCAGAGGATGAGCCACGGAAGAAGAGAAAGACCGAAGCCGCCAAAGGCAACACTGCCAAAGGCAACACTGCCAAAGGCAACACTGCCAAAGGCAACACTGCCAAAGGCAACAACAACAAGAAGAACAAGAACACTGAATCCAAGACGGGTAAGAAGGCCGCGGCAGGCGGCATCGGCAACAAGCCTGCCGAGCCAACTCGAAAGCAGCCCGAGAGAACCGCCAAGACGAAGGCCGCGGCGCTGAAGCCTTTCAAGTGCCCCGTGTGCAGCAAGGCCTACAAGTCGAAGGACAGAGTTGCCAAGCACCACGCAAAGCGGCACCCGGGAACCGACCAGCCCACAGCCTCCAGCCCGCCCCCGCCCCCGCCCTCGGCCCCGTCCCCCGTAGTAGCATACTACCAGCAGGACGAGGAAATGGTCCAGACGGTCCAGACAGACAACAACAACAATAACAACACCGTCGGACCAGGTCTGTATCACCAAGCCGAGGAAACAGTTATCCGAACAGACGACGACGACGAGATGTCCGACGTATTCAGAGGAGGGGAGGTGCCCCCCTACATGCTGACGCTGAAACGACTGCGCCGAGAGGGAGCTGGTGCTGTGCCGGATTGGGGATACGAAAACACGTTCTGTCCCTTCAATTAGGCATGTAAACTACCTAGAAAGGAGAAATACCAGACAGCGCCCCGATAAGAGTCCCGACGGAGAGAGTCGCAACCCCCCCGACAGCTAGTGCTTTGGCAAGTTTATCTAATTCCTGGGCCTAGAAACTCACCAAAAGAAAAAAAAGGCTTTAAGCCATAGACAGAGTGTTCGGTTCGGTTCAGTTTAGTTACGTTCTTGTCTTCAGTTGTTTGAGCTTGTCCTCGTCTAATTTTTGTTTTGCCCCCCTTTTCCCGTTTGCGATTTGGGAATAGCACAGATCGAGAAATTCCCTCCCTAAACGGCATTATTTAGATTCAAGATAACTAGGTATGTTTAGAAGTTTTGTTTACTGTTTTGGGAGTCTTAATATAGTTTTAGAGGAGTAGAAATTGATTCATTGTTTATCGAAGTCTTAGCGTTAAAAACGATTATGACATGTGAAAGGTAGTCTTTGTAGTTATATTTTATTCTTAAAAAAGAAACAAGGTCTTTGTCTTAGATGTTGGAACTTGCTGTTCACTCATATCGGAAATGAGTCCATGATAACATAGATAACTCCCGCTCAAGATAGGATCTAATGAGGTGAGTACATAATTGGCGGTTCTAAGAACATCTTTATTTTAAAAACAAGGTGTTATTATCAGCCATTGCGATTGCTATGGGAGAAGCTATTTGAATGAATGCGTTACCATGACTTAGTTTTAATACTTAAAAAAATGTAACTATATAGCTTTTTAGTAGTGAGGAACCTTTCTTTCCTCACGCAATTCTTTTTCATTGTCATATAAAGGTTACTCGAGCCCTCGCACCCTGGGCCTCATTATAATCCGTGACAATTATTATAATATTAAAATAAATTTCACTGATAAAAAGGGAGAATTATTTATTGGAGTAAAACTATAATTTCTCTCTTAATATTTTAATTTCTTAGGTATGTAAACGATAGATGTTACTCCTTCGTGGTTTTATTTTTAGTCCTCTTTTTATCTACCTTTTCGCCGGGAGCAGCTAGTCTCCAAGCTCTCAATGGCAGGTCCTGGAGGATGATCACCTTCTTCCGGATGTACATCGTAAAGGTCAAGAGGCCCACAATAACACACAGGACGTTCACAATGTAGAAGCCATCGTGAAGTGTCTCACACGTACCTCCACCACCCTCACAGCGTTCCCTCTCGGCCTGGATGGCACATGAGAATGCCTCCGTCACGAGCGGGCTTTTCAGCATCGAGGAGTCAAGCTTCTCCGCCGGAGGACGACATGTAGCCTGTGTGAAGGCATCTACTAGTCGAAGAACAAAGTACTTTGGGAACGTGCCACCTAGATTGGAAACCCTGTTTCACACATGGTTAATTAGAAATTTTAAGGATGAGAAGGGTGTATATCAAACTTACGTTGCAAGCAAGGTCATGTACGTGCCGCCAATCACGGGATCGGCAACACGGGCGTGGAACGCGGAGACCGCTACGAACATGACGGTTTGGGTAAAGGTTGAGAAGACGTGTTCGCCGATAACCAGAAGGAGGTACCAAGGTTGAACGCCATCGGCAGGGAAGATGCTCACGGTGAACTGTGCAAAGACAGCAGCGATGAGCCGGCCCACGAAACCCCAGCACCAGAGGCGCATAGGTGTGTATTCTTGCGACCATTTGCCGGCGTAGTAACCCAAGCCTATTTCGAACGGGAAGTCGATCAGAACCGTAAGTGCCATATTCTCCTTACCAAATCCCTTTTCTAGCAGCTTGAGATTTGTAACCCCGTCATTGGCTTGGAATCCGATTTTCGAAATAAGATGAACAATGATGATTGTTTGGATGTTTCGCAGCTTCAAAACCCGCCACATGATTTTGTAGACATCCCAAATACCATCCTCGTTCTTCGTTTTTTCCTCTTTCTTGAGCAGCGCGAGACCAATAGTGATGGCGATGTAGGCCCAACCCCAGAACGTCAAATAACCCCCGAGACTCATTAGTCCCTCCTCCGAAGGCGTAGAGCGGAAGTATTTGTTGGCGAAATCTTTAGAATTAAACGCTAAGAAGACGGTATAAGATAAGAATTGGCCGGCCGTGAGGCCAACGGTTTGTGCGGTGGAAGCGTAGGAAACATTTCCGGGAGTGAGCAACGTCAGTGCCCAGCCATCCACGGCAATATCCTGGGTGGCGCACATGAAGACCAGGAAAAACCACCAGCCGGTAAAGCTCCATATGCTTGGCCCACCAGGTTTCCCCGTCGTGAGCATCAGATCTTCAATCATGGAGCCCAACCACAACATGCCAAAGCCAGACATCAGCTGAATAGGCAAAATCCAACTTTTTCTCCGTCCAAGTTTGGGGCTCCATACTGCGTCAACTATGGGACTCCAGAATAACTTCAGCGAGTACGGGTAGGAGGCCAAACTGAAAACACCGATTTCACCAAAAGACAAGTGTTCTTTTAGAAGGAACGGCACAGAGCCACTCGCCAGGCCCATGGGAACACCCTGCAGGAAATATAGCAGCACCAGGAGCATGAAGTTTCGCTGGTCTTGCCGGGGGAGCTCCCAGAATCCGTGATTATTAACGGAAGGTGTCTTTGGGACCTCGTCGTCGAGGGAAAAGGACTCTCGAGACATGAGATTTGCTGTGACCTGGCCGGAATCCTGCGAGGCGGGAAATTTCCGCCTTAATTCGGTATTGTTCATGCTGCTGCCGGTATGGCCGTTGGCCTGGCCACCTGTTGAGACAGACAGCTCGTCTCGGTAGGGCGATTTTTTGGTTCGCCGAGTTTTGGCACCCATTCGTATTACGTTGCGAAGAGGTCTTGGACGAAAGATGACGGAGACGGCAGGACTTCACAGAGTCGGGGAAGTACGGCAGAATATGCGAGTCTGTAGGTGGCAATATATTCGGAATTGCGTTCTTAAAGAAGGTAAACGGCAGCAGGATTGCGGATCGCGGCAGCGAAAGGGGCACGTAGATCTGTCACTCAAGATCATAAGACGATAGGGGAGATTGGCGTCGGTTCGTGGATAAGAAAAGAGGAGAGTTCTGGGACCTCTGAATATAAGATGTAAATGCAGAAGGAGAATCACAAGGGAGCGTATGAAAAAAAAAAAAAAAAAAAAAGTGCTCTACGAGTTCGTTTAAGGAGCTGACGTAGAGAGAGGGAGAGAGGGATTGGGGAGGACAAAGCGCAAAGTAGACTAGAGAACTAGATTATAGAGTGAATGATTCAGGTAAGAAGGAGAATAAGAAGATTTTGTGTTGGCTGACTAGTGTAGGAGTTTGAATTGACCCTTCAGGCCATGTTGTCGTCGACGAATGCGACCAACAAGAAATCGAGATGTGTTCACAGAGCTTTTAGCTCAGGAAAAGAGCTGCAAGGGTCGTGGAGAAGCGAACCCCTGCCGATTACCTAACGCCTATAGGCCAGTTGCAGAGTTCCATTACGTCGTAGCTCAACCCGAGGCCAATCGAGAACCTGGGACTCCACCTTGGCAGCCTAAATATACCTAGATTAGGTACCTAGTACCTACCTTAGTCAGTACGAACAGAAGGTACTGGTGTGTTCCTTATCTTATCGCAGGCCTGCCTTCCCCCAGTCGCGTCGCGTCACAACATATGAATAAGACAAATACAATTCTTAGCCAGCGCCAATCAACCTGCCTACCCAATTCATGCGCTTTTTAGAATGGAAGCCCCCAAAAGCCAATCGCCAGATCTGTCTGTGGCAGGCCAGCTGGATGATGAGATTGACAGCTTGCGAGCCCAAGGTATGTCAACCAGACCCTTCTCTTATAAGGTTGCACCATATACTAAGACCATCAAAGTTGAATCCCTGAAAAGGGAGCTCAAACTACAGACATCTTCCTTAATAACATCAGACTCGATACGCCAGCTTCTTCGACCCGATCAGTCTAGGAGACCAAGATCGAAACAAGCGGAAGCAGATTCCAACGAGAAACTATTAGCGCGCGCCGAAGAGCAGAATGCCCATAAGCAGCAGTGTCTCTACCGTGCATGCGCCTCCATCACCACTTTCAAGATCCGCGACCCAGACCCGAACGCTGTCGATGAGGGCAATGTCCTTGGCATTCGCCTCGAGGTCATGTCCAAGTCCCGCTTCCTTCGCCCGTACTATGTCATGTTAAACCGCCCCTATTCGATCCCGCGCTATCTTCGTGTCCATCGACATACCGTCCCCCAATGCATACCGCTCTCGGGTCTAGCAGCTCGATATCTGCCCGCGCCAACCGCCAAGGACGACCACGGCACGCCAAAAAAACAGGATCTATCGCAATTTGTGCGTGCGTTGCGGAGGGAATTGGTGCGGTACCACAACAGGACCGCTGTGATCGGTGACCTCAGGAAGTCGGCGGGTTTGGAATCGAAGAAGGGTAAGGGCAAGGAGCTTGAAGTTCCTATTACCAATATTACTGCGGCAGATGCCGAGGCCAAGCAGATCAGCATCGAGTGGAGCGATGGACGATCTGGACGCCTGGTCATGGGTGACGACGGCGACGTTGTGAAAATGGTGGTGCAGGGGGAGAACGGCCAAGATCGCCAGACCGTCCGGCAGTTATTGGGCGGAAGCGTCCGCATCGAGGAGGTCGCCAGACGGCTCGAAAAGGCTTAAAAATGACACTATCCGCTGTTTTCCGTTGGGATGGCTAAATCTGCCAAGACACATGGAAAGAGTTAATTATCTTGTCCTCGGCATATCTTAAAATGGGGGTTTTGGCTACGCGGCAATGGAAACAGTGAAAACGAGAAGTTTTCATCGGCCACTCTCGAACAGGTTATCTCGGATAGAGCACTGTTTACCGAAGGACATATCACCACCATCCTATATCATGAAGGGATATGTGAGTCTCTTGACTACCCGAATAACACTCATCTCATGAGCCTTGCTTCTTTTCAGTCTCCACTTTAAACTTTCCGAGATCTATCAAAGCCTCAGATACTACAACCACGTACAGTAGCAGACTCGAACGAGAAGTACACAGTGAAGGGTTGGGTGCATTCCCCTTCTATCTGTCAAGACACCCAAGAGGATTGAAGTTTTAAACCCGCCTCTCTCCTATAGCCCCAAACTCTCCAGAAATTTGAATATATGCGCGTTAACCGCCTCGGGCGCCTCCTCCGGCAAATAATGCCCGATCCCGTCGCCGATCCCGTGGACCTCGAGCGCCACGTCGTCGCGCACCCACTCCCTCCAAATCTTCGCGACGTCGCCGTGCATTCGGCCCAGGTTGCGCTCCGAAAAGACGACGTACGTCGGGACACCGACCCGGCGCCCGAGCTCGCGGTCCCTCACCTCCTCGTCCCAATCCTCCGCGGCCCCCGCCGCGTAGTCCGCCGCCGCGCCCTCGATCACGGCGTCGCGCGCGTAGTCCGCCGCGTAGTGCCCCTCGACCGCGCCGTCGGCGTACAGGCTCGCCCGCCCGCCCGCGTTGGAGCCCGCCCCGCGCTCCATTATCGCGGAGCAGAAGGCCGCGCCGCCGTAGGCCTTGATCATGGGGGTGCTGAGCCCCGCGCACGGCAGGAACGACCAGTGGAAGTAGGCGGTCGCGTTGCGCGGGTCGGCCGCGTGCGAGGCCCACTGCGCGCTGTAGGGCACGATGTCGAGGATCATGGCGCCGAGGATGGCGTAGCCGTAGCCGGGCGGGGAAGGAGGCGGGGTCGTGGCAAGGCGCTGCGATACCCGGCCCCCGCGGTCGTGCCCTATGAGCACGATCTTGAGGTCCGGGTCCGCCGGGGCGTACGCGGCGCGCACGGCCGAGAGGAGCGCCGAGCCGACCGTGACGCGGTCGTGCTTCGACGCCGAGGCGCCCGTCGGCAGGGTGCTGCGCCCGTACCCGGGCAGGTCCGGCACGAAGAGCGTGTACCCCCGCGCCGCGAGGGCGGGCACCGCGTACCGCCACATGTATCGGGATTCCGGCCAGCCGTGCAGGAGCAGCAGGACCGGCGACCCGGGCGTGTGCCGCGGGGGCGCCGTGTGCGAGAAGGAGATTACGGACCCGCTGGGCGCCGGGTGGGTTCCCGGTATGAGGCTCTCGAAGCCCTTGAGCGGTGGTGGTAGTGGTTGTTCGGTAGCCATTTTTTTGGGGAGGAGGAGGAGGAGGTAGGTAGGTATTAGACGGGGAATTATAGGCTAGTCAATAATAGATACATACCGATGTTTTTTTTTTTTCGATATAGATCCTACGGAAAAGGGGGGGGGGGGGAACTTATTAAAGTCTCGTGCTTGAGTTGGTTTTGGAGCTGTCTGTCTGTACCTAGTTAGGAGGTAATGCAGCGATCTCCTGTCAGCGGAAGGGCGCGTGGGGCACACAGCACGCACGCCTTACATTCGGCGTGAGGGGATGTGGTAGGGAGGGCTAATAACCGAAGAAACTCTATACATGTCTGCCTCGGTAGGCAGGCATTCGCATTTCTTAGTTTGGCACTCTAGACGCTCGCTATTACCCAAAAGTCTGCTGTGTATGACTTATCGATATCTTAGTTCCTACTTATCTTGATGGGATAGACAAGAGTTGGAAGCACAGAAGATGGCAACCTTTTTTTTTGGGGGGGGGTTTCCTTGTTTCAAAGGACGATGGCGCAATTGAGTCTGCAGGCATCGTGGCAAGCGGAAGGATACTTGCTAGAATTCAAATTTCACACGGAGAAATGAGACCCCCAACGCGAAATTGTCTATCGGTCTCTTTGTGGGAGAAATTCTTTAATTATACCTGGGGTGGCATGAAATATACCGCGCGAGCGGCAACTTGCGAAACGCGGAGGAGAGAGGGATCTTTTGGCCTCATGACCGAGGGAGTCGGGGTCTTATTTGAATTGGCGTATCGGCCAATCCCTTTCACTGTGTTACGCGCGGCACTACTTCTCACTTCAATTGAGAAGGCCGCGGGTTGTTCAACGACGATATGGCAATTTTAACTAGGTAGGTACGGCCTGGTGACTCGGTATAAGCCCGGAGGTAGAGACAAACTGAAGGCCCAGCTGGTAGCGGTGTTCTTCGACGTTGGGCGTAACTAACGTGCCCGCCTACCTCCTAGATTTTTGGTTTCGGTCCAGGCAGAACCTACATCGGACGCGCTTCTCTATCGAGAAGTGCGGTCTTACGTCTCCTCCTCGCTGTTCACTCTCAGTAGGAGACGCGTCTTCCGGTGTATTCTCTAGCAGGTCCCTCACCGGGTCTTCCGGATAGACTTTTACTTTGCTAATGTGGAACTGGAACAGGAACAGAAAGCTAGCTAGTTCCTATGAGGGAGGGCGTTGCAGGCTCTGTGGCTCTGTGGCTCTGAATGACAGTGGTAAGTATATAAGAATTAAGCTAGAGGAGATACCCACTGCTGATTAGAAGTGAGACCTTGGAGGGCACATAGAACACCCGACATCGTGATATGCGGAGTATCGGAGCCCGATGGGGGATCTATTGCCTTATCCAGCCATTCTCACATCTCACATCGCGTGGAGTGATCGCGAAAGTTATCACCTGACATTCTTAGATTCGATCGCCAACTACTGAAAAGGGTAAATGAGAAGGCAGCATTTAAAAACCCTCGAGCAATGACCGTAGAGAATTTGCCAGATTATGCCCTAAGCGCCGCGCGCTTTGTAATCCAATTCCCATGCCGTACCTTATGTGCTGGGTCGATTCTGCGCCTCACGACTAGTCGAGCTACCGGGCAGGGCTTGCAAATTCCTAAACCGGAAATTGCTTATACCGGAGCTACGCTCTGCTTGGGTTGACTCAACATCGTAGCTCCGGTCATCTTGACTCTAGCCTCCGACATGTAGGCGAGGGGCGCAATACCGGAGAGCCTAGGTCTCCAATTTCTTTGACAGCATTTGTGTTGGACGTGGATCTTGACGTTGAACGGGGTCAGAATGCGCGAAACTTGTTCCTCGTAAGCAAGGACCATGCGACTATATGTCAATACAAGGCGGCGGAGGATCTAGAGTATATATTCCAAGCCTAGGTCGGCTCTTCTCTTGGGAAAAGAAAAAGTCACAGACATCCTTGAATCAATCCCCAACGGCCATTCTATTCCGACCTTTACCAAAGCTCTCCGTCTCTATCTCTCCGACTCTGTTCTTCGAGGAACAGAAGCATTTACGTGTAGTTCGCAAAAGAGAATTAACGTCCCTAAATTCCGCGATGGCCATCATTGAATTTGCCTTCTTCCAAATAAAGCCAGATGCCGAGACAGTCAAAAGGGCCGATCAGAGCGTGATTCCGGGCTTCGCTGAAGATCTCAAGGCCGGCGGTGCTCTGAACGGGCTACGTGGGTGGATCGAGTCGGAGGATGGCAGAGATGTCACTTCCGAGTTCAGGGAATTATTAGTCGTAGGTAAGAGACCCTCTCTCTCACACACTCTCTCGTTTTCCTATGGTATTTATCTGACAATTACTAGAGTGGCCCAGTGTCGCAGCGTTCCAGGAATTTATCAAGTCCGCCGCCTACGCCAAATTCCAGGGCGTATTCAAGCCATTAGTAGCAGGCCCGCCTGCCCTCAAGCTCGTGGAGGCCGGCGATGTGTCGAACTACTTCAGTGCCGACCCGGTCCTCGAGATCCTGGAGATCCGCACGAGGAACACGCTAGACGATGTCCAGGATGTCCTGGATAAGATACGATCTGTCATAGGCAAGAACGCCAACCACAAGGCCGTGTATGGGAGTAGCTTGAATCTCGACCGGAAGGAGATTTTAATCGCGAGGCTTTTCACGAGCCAGGATGTAAGTTTTCTTTTTGTTATGAGCCCCCCCCCCCCCCCAAAGAGGTATTCATATCACATACTAATCAATCTATACATACAGGAACTTTCAACCGAAGCAGCCGGGGAATCACGCCGCGAGCTCTTAGCCACCATTGGCCAGCTGGCAGAAGTGACTCAACTGGTTGTCAAAGTCGAGAGGTTGTCTATATGAAGATGCTATAGAAAATGATAGGTACGGCATCAGGATGATGTAGACAGTCATACGAAGAGGTTTCGGTTGGGAATCGCCACTCCTGTTATATAAGTATATAATTCGATTTTAATTAATTCACCAAATACCTACTATGTATGTTCTGTATCGTCTCCAAGTCAAGTCGTAGGCAATTTCGAGCTGGAAATAGGTATAGCTACTTAGCTACCCATAGAGTTGTGACGAGGAAAAGTTGAGGGAGGAAAATTCACTACTCTCGAGTAGCTTTCTCAGTAGATGATTGATTACATGGCATTCATGATGCATGCACATCCAAAAACTTTGACCATCACAGCAGCTTTAGGTATAAGGCAAGGTAATGGAAGGATGATTGTGTCAGTAATGGGTACATGTACTTCGGTACCGCAACGGGATAAGTGGGCCACGGACCTAGAGGAGATCCCGATTGGCCAGCCAGTGCAAATGACGTTAGCCAGATTTCCAATCCATTGGCCGGGAAAGTTGAACATTGGGAATACTTCTTCTACCTACACAAATACAGGTGTACAGAACCAACACCCATCCAAAACAACAAAGGGCTAAACGCAGCATAGATGCGGTCAAGATAAGAACACACAAAAAGAAAAAAAACCCTCAGCTCAAGTCATACACGCGTGGTAGTTTTTCATTTATTTATTTGAAAATAAACCGCGGCATCTATGCCGCACATCCTCGACATGGCGCCCGAGTCCTCGCCCACGAGGGCGTACGTCAAGCCGCAGCCGCGCCCGCCCAAGTCGCCGGCGCACTCGGCGCAGATCCGCGTCCAGAACCGCCGGCGCGAGTACCTGGAGCGGCACCCGTCGTACTTGGACTCGCTCGAGCACGAACTAGCCGGTAAAGTTCCTTCCATTCATTCATCTATTCCTTTTTCTTTTCTTTTCTCTTCTTTCTTAGAAACCTTTACCTGCATCCCTTCGGTCAACTCACTTTTTTGCAATGTCGCGTTTTTTAACTCTACTACTCTCGCTATACCTACCTACCTTACTTACAACTCTTACCCCCTTTTTAAACACCTGAACTAAAAACCGCGGAGGATATATGTGTGTATGTATATATATATATTCTTCGCGTAACGCATACTTACCTACCCTACGCCCACAAGACCTTGCCCTTTCATGAGTACTACTGAAACTACCTACCTACCTAGGTTACTTTTTTTTTTTTAATAAACAAAAAACATACTTACTCACTCACGCGCTCCCCTACTAGACCCCCTCCTCTACGACGCGCTGATACGGCGCTTCCAGTCGCCCGCGGAGCGCGAGGCGGAAGGGCGCGCGAAGGGGTACTCGCGGGTCCTCGAGGTGGACCTCCTGCGCGGCGAGGCGCGGCTCTCGCACCTCGCCGCCGACGCCGCGCAGGGCACCGCCTCGGCGTCGGCCTCGGCCGCCGACCAGGACGCGTACATACGGGAGTACGCGGACTTTGCTCATCCCCTGCCCCGGCTGCCGTCCGACGATGATGACGACGACGACGACGACGCGAGGCTACAGTACAGAGAGGAGGAGCAGGATAAGAGGCGGCGGAAGGAAACGGCCGCAGCAGAGGTAGGGGCGGGGTCGGGGGCCGGAGCAGGAGCGCCCGAGACGCGAGAAGAAGGCCGCGAGCGCTGGAGGGACTTCCTGAGGCGCCGGTTCGTGCTCGGCCGCGACGACGACTTCGAGTACCGCGGCGTGGACGAGGACGAGGACTACGACGCGCTCGAGCGGCGCGAGCGCGAGGACGCGTGGTTCGAGGACGAGGTGCCCGGGTGGGCGAGCGACGACGAGGAGGACGAGGACGAGGACGAGGACCAGGACCAGGACCAGGACGAGGACGAGGACGAGAGTGGGGGTAGGGGTTCCCCCGGAGCAGAGGGAGAATACGGGGACGGAGAAGGGGACGGGGAAGGAAGGGAGAGAGAAAAGGGGCGGAGGAGGAGGAACGAGAAGATCGAGCGCCCGCTGAGGGGGGAGACGGGGATTCAGGATTTTTGACGGGAGGAGGTGAAAATGTTTCAATGTTTCTGAAAAAGGGGGTGACGGTGTTCGGGTGTTATGATATTACTTGTTGGGGTCCGGGGAGGAAGGGGAGGAAGGGGCATGCCTTCTTGGGTTGGTTCTCTTACATCTCGAACTGATCTTTCAACTAGAGGATAGGGGGGGCCAAATCAGGCGAAATGAGACATGCAGGTGGAATTATTTAGAACCGAGGAGTAATCCCATTAATCGGATCAGATCGGACTAGGTAGATCGATTCCATCAGCCGTTACCACCATGCATTCTCTCATTGGCGATACTGATAGTGAAACAATTTTTGCTTTTTTCTTTCTTGGTGGACTTGTAAATCGCGGGGTCGTTAGACGAACTGCCTGCTCGTCTAATACTAATACAACAAAAAGTTCCATTGTATGTTTTTAAGTCTGAACATGACTTGGGTCTCATTCATATCGAGCTTTGCCCTCCAAGATAATGACAAGCCAAGGACACTGTGTTTTGAATATACGATTTATACATATCTTTTCTTAACCCATCTACAGCCTTGCAAGACACATAACCCGCTCATGACGCTAAATTATGGGGGCAGATTGATTGGGAGTGTGATTCTACTAATCCAGATCTGGCACGGGCAAGTGGTCTACGAGCTTCATCCGCAGTCCCAATTTCCGCAGGGCCTCTACGGCGTTCTGGTCTCGCAGCCGCTCCGTCTCCTCCTGGCTCGTGAGGACAAATTCCTGCTTCAAGAACCAGCTCCCTTCTGCGATGCCGTACTCCTTCGCCGTCGCCGCGTCTACCTTGTCCAGGTCCACTATCAGGCTCTGCTTCACGCCGAACACAGCGTCGGAGGTCTCGTACGGATCGCCGCGCATGTAGAGCGCCCTGCATCACGGCTGAATGTCAGCGATATTTGAGGAAAGCAATATCTATCATGTGGGCAGAGATGATAGAGAAGTATATTTTGGCCGTATAATATAGCGAGCATCATCAAAGGGGGTGAGAATAGGGTGCAACTCACGTAATCAGATTGTCCAATCCTTCCTTCTGAAACATGAAGTGCAAATGCGCGGGCCTCCAACAATGTCGGCCCAGCCTCTCCAGGAGCTTGCCGACGGGCCCGTCATGCGGGATAGGATAGCTGACGGGTCTGATTCCCTTGAACCAGAACCGGCCCTCGCTGTCGCTCACCATGACGCACCGCTCGCTCGGCTCCTGGCGATCCGAGTGCTGCACGTCGTAGTGGCCGCTGCTGTCCGTCTCCCAGATGTCGATCTTGACCCCCTCTACGGGCTTCCCCGCCGTATCCTTGACGGTGCATACACACAAGAGCGGCTCGCCCTCCGGGTCCGAGGACATATTCGCGCCATTGGCTAGCGTGGGCGCGTCGTGCGTGTGGAAGGGCCCTAGTACGGAGCCTTCGGTTGAGGACGGCGGTTTGGGGTGGTTGATGCTGTCGACCAGCAGGGAGAGACCCAATATATCGGATAGGAGGATGAATTCCTAAAGGGTGAGAGGATGCCCCGTGTCAGCGGCGCCTCCAGATATATTCGAGGACAGACTCACGTGGCGAACGTCGCTGCTGATCTGGCCACAGCCAACCAGGAAGTTCAAGGCCGCCATCCACTCGTCGGTGCTGAGGCGGGTTTCGCGCGCGAAGTCGTGCAGGTGCGTGACCAGACGCTCCATCAGGTAGGTAAGCCGCCGGTCTTGACATTGCGCATTGATGCGATTGGTGTTGGGCGTGATGTTGTCGATCGTGAGATCCAGGAGTACCGGGGCTTTGCTCGAAGCAGGCATTGCTGGTTAGGGGCCTCTCAGAGGAGAGGGATCTAATCTAGGTGAATACGGTAATATCGTCCCAGGACTACAGGGAATAAGGGGAGAGGACTGTATTCTGAGGTGACGTGAAATGGAATCTAGCAGGCGAGCCTTGGTGGTGTAGTAAACATAGTAATGAAGCCCAAGGTGAACAGCTACTCCCCACCCTTGTTGACTTATGTAATTATCTGTCATACTGATCTGTCTCCATTCTGGTCTGGGGAGCTCAGGATTTCACGGCAATTGTTTGGGGAGCGACGGGAGTTGACTTGTACGAAGCCTCGGGCCCACAAGGTCGCCTTGGGACAAGATTGTTCCCTAGCCGTACTAAGACGCTTCGGGAATAAACAAGAGAGATTCTCCCAAGCCGTGGCCATTATCAAGTACATCCCAATGGCCTGGAAGTATGTGATTGTAGCAGACGTACATGGCGGGTAGTCGGGTTGTGGGGTTTGTAAATCATGAGATGGGACTAGGTTGGGTTTAGGGAGTTTAATGGATGTTTGCTATAAGGAGGGGTGCAGTGCGGGGAGAATTATAGTCGGCTCTATTGTCTAGTTGCATAAGCCATTTAGAACGATCTCCTCCAAATCAGCTTGCCCTCATTACTAATAACTCGTAGCTTATCCTACCTCTTATCAGCTGGGCCTATTCAACGCGCTTCACTTTAAAAAGATATGGCCCCGCGGCAGATCGATATCCCGTGCCCTCCCCCGCCACCTACCTACCAACCCTACCTAGTACTAGTCATTCTCTAAGGACCTCAGCCAACAGTAACAGTAGCATGCAGTACAACCTGCTAGTGTCTCACTAGACGTGTAATTCCGTGTTAGTACCTAAACGCCCCGATTCGCTGCGTGCCGTTATCGAACTTCAAGGAACCGCTCTGCCGCAGGCCGAAACAACATTTTCATTATTTGTTAGTCCGTATTTTATCAAAGTTAACAATTAATATTTAAGTTTTAATGAAAGGTTTAATGTTATGAAATCTTTTTTCAAATTATTATATAAAAGTCTCACGAGATATTCTCCGCCTTCAGTTATGGCTCAACACTAGTGCTCCGAGATTCAGCTGATCCGTTAGAGCACCTTTCATATGTTGGTACTGCCGTTTTGGCCCCATCGATAGCAAGTATTCTAGACCCTACTGATTATCCATCGTTGAAAGTCATTTACCTAGTATGCGAAGCGGTTTCACAAAATGTTTGTGATAAATGGACAAGTAGGGTTACTGCGTATAACATGTATGGACCTACAGAAGCGACGGCGGTGCGACGATAAATCAGCTTCGCTGTCAACGACCAGTAACGTTGCGTAGGCCAAGCCCATCGACTCGAATATGGGTGCTTCACAGCAAAAGAAGGTTTGTTCCACCAGGCGTAGTCGGTGAGATTTACATTGCCAGAGTGCAGGTATCCCAGGGGTATGTGAACAGTTCTACCGAGACTGCAAGCCCGTTTCTGGCGGACACCATACACGCGAGGGATGGAGAGCACACCGATACCAGTGGGGATCATATGTATCGCACTGGAGATCGAGGCAAATGGGACGAGCAAGGTGAACTCTAGTGTTGTGGTCGGAAAGACAGACATATCAAATTGCGAGGCTTCCGGGCCGATCTGGGTGCCATCGAAGCTCGAAGCCAGGCTTCAATCCCAGGATACACCGCAGTAGCTGCCGCGGCGTGTAATAGTGGCTCACTTGTGGCCCGACTTTTACCTAGTGACTTGTCAACAGATGGCATCAGAACTACTTTCGAAGGTTCTGCCAAGTTATGCTGTAATACCTCGACAAGTCATTGCTGTCTCAGAATTCCCGAAAACAAACGCCGGAAAGCTCGATTACAAAGCTATACAGGCACCATCGAGTAACACACGCCTTGAACCTGGAGCTCCTAAAAGAAAGAGCGAGTACCTATATGAAGAGTTCTCCTCCAAGTTTTCCGAGCTTGGAGAGAAACCCTGAGACTCGACGGCGCTTCTCTCAGCACGGAATCCAACTTCTTGGCATTGGGCGGGAATTTTTCTCTCAAGCTCCATTTAGCTAATAGGCTTTCAGCTCGGCTTGACTACGTTGTTTCACTCGCTTCAATAATCCAGTCGCCAATTCGTGGTGACCTTATAAACGGGCTTGAGAAATACGCTCAGACTGAGCGGAACCTTTTCTATCTGGCACTACCCGTCTCACCTATTGAAGAGGACTGGTTTGAGAAATATTAGTTCTGTGGCAACTCGTCATCTTTTAATGTTAAGATGTGTTTTAGACTTGGCCCCAACGTTAACCTTTAAAACTACAGGATAGTTGGGATTCATGTTTGGTTCGTCACAGTGTCTCTCGATACCGTTTTGAGCACTCAAATGGTTCTATACGGAAGACATTTTCAAAAATCCCACCAAAAGTCCAAAAACTAGACTGGATCGACATTTCCAAGAAGATAAACCTACCTTCCAACCTGGAACATGAGCCATATCGTTGAATAATATACTCTACTGAGTAGGTAAGCTCCAGGTATTTCAACACAAGTCTTAACAAATTAATTCAAATAAGCGATGACTCCATATTGCAGTACAGCCCTCTATTCAGGACTTTGAATTCTGGTAAGACTGCCTTAGAGACCTCTCGAGCCCGAACTACAGCACCGGCAAGTGGCAGTCGCGCAGTTCGTACAGTGGATACTCTCGCATATGTAAGATATTAACTTAATTGTTCTATAAACTACCTGATGCGCTAATTTAGTATCCCAAATATGACCCGTAGCACATCATATGACTCTCGCAGATATCTGTCTCGCATTATAATATCATTCAAATACGATAGATATCGTCCTAGGAGCACCATATCTAAGTAGAATTTCCAGCGAAGCTCAGGACATCGTGGAGTTTTTCTTAGAGCCTCTCCCGGTTCGAATCTGCTATGCTTTCAACGGACCCTCCGTTGGTCATAGTTTCCTCCATACGGTGCAGGATTTTAGCCACAAAGCACTGGGTCGAGCTCTTCCTTGGAATATACTCCAGAAAACACTCGGTATCGGACCGAGCTTTCCAGATTCAAACCTATTCGACGTGATGGTATCATATCACGATGGCTACGAGACTATGGGAATGGAAGGGGTAGATGATATGCTCCTTTGTACTGGGCTGGATGATCAAGGTTCAAGATTATAGTTGAGCTCATTGTTGCGAACGACAGCTCACTACTTCTAAGACTAGAGTACAGTGATGAATGTTTCGATGAGGATAGCATTGAGATAGTGGAGATGTTGATAGTTCGGGCATTAAGTATGATTGTATATAGACCATTATGTTTAAACATCAACCATTTGTTTGCTACGGCGCAGAAAGATACCACAAGGACCATTTGTTTCAACTCGAGTAAGTTCTATGGGATTAAGTTTAAAGATCTCTAAATGTATGTCACCTTCGTGTCAATTCGAGAAATCATAGTACAATGGCTAGACACTATAGATCTGGTCACCGGGATTGCAGTTTGCTATAATAACATAATTCTACAGAATAGCAAAGTCACTCGGAATTGAGGCAGAGACGAGTTTCCCTGCAACTGCTTCAGTCCCTTTTAGTCACGACGAGAGATGATGTAGAGACGGGAATGAACTGGAGCTTGGAACAGGGATCGACAGTACAGATTACACTTAACTAAAACTGAAAATGAAAATAAAATTTATGGCTCTTATGTCGTAAGTAATGCTACTTCTGCTTCTGCATCATCTGCATAGACTCACTCAAACCTTTCTGCCCACACATACGGCTCTTAATGTGACTAGCCACGCCTGCAGCACTATTTGAGCCAGAATTAATCGCATTCGGGGTTGTCTTCAGGAAAGAAGAATTGTCTCCAGCGGCAAAGCAACCCTTCAAGCTAGTCTCTCCAATCCTTCTGGCGTAATCTCGAGACTAAGTAGCGTTACAGCTATTCTCCTATGTTATTCTACCTGTGTTGACCCTCTCTTATAAGCCGTATTTACACAAACAGCGTCTATGGTCCTTCGCAAGGTTCCTTCATCACATATGCAAGCTTAAACTAAAGACCAATATGTAGAAAACAATTATGTGCACTGCTAAAAGTCAAAAAGTACAGTAAGATTGGTGAAGTTGATTCTTGTAAGTCGTCGACAGTCTATAAACTTGCAGTAATTATAGCTAGGCCACGCAGTTTAACGCGATATATTGCTAGCAATTGTGACAAGGGCTAATAGACTTGGAACAAGACTTCAAGTTCATCTAATAATTTTCTTTGGTCTCAAGGGACTTGAAAGTCTAAGTTCATTCAAAAGGGTCCCAGGGATTTCTCTACCTTTTTATACCCAATCTGACTGCCTGGGGCTTACCTCATACTATGCATGTTGGTACCAGCCAATCCAACCTTAGTATCTATCTCTAATAACCATCTTGCCATATGACCAACTGGCCTTGGCAGGCTTTGGGTGTTCATACGTGTGACAGTAATAATGGAACCCCCCGCTCACAAACACACGTACCCAACCCCCAACGACCCCCACGGTCTGGAGCGGGCGGTCTCATGTTAGGTCGAATCGTGGTTGTTTGAGGCCAAGTACAGATATCTATGATCGAGATCACTGCCTCACGCATGGGTGAAATGGCCGAAAATGAGGCGGTATGAACAGTTGGTCGTGTAGCCGAGACCAAGAAAACGCACTAGCGTACGAGGGAGGACTTAGGCGTATAGGCTTTGTGTCCATCCCCCAGCTGCCATTTCACCAATGATATCCACAGTCAATTGGGGGATGGCAACGTTAGCAACCATAGCCGAAAGCTGGTCCCTTAGCGATCTCGCCGATGCCATCGACCAGAGCCGAGCACTGTTCCCCGACCTAGCCAAGCGTTTTGTACTGTCATAGGTAGTCTAAGTCCAGGAGTGCACTGGCTACTGGCATAGCTCCCGGGTAGCTGTGCCCGCTGGTCATCGCGAGAGATACCTAAGAAGATAGGTTACGAGTCGCAGTACTCGAGGGTCCACTGCTGGGCAGGCGAGCGAGGCCAGCGACGTTGCGTGAGATGCTTGATGAGACGCGGTGGCGGCCGAGCGTGTCCCAGGAGTTGAGATTTTTGTCCCACTATCACTGTGAGGAACCAGATAGGCACTTCCTGGTCGGATTCCTATATATAGTCTAGAAGAGGAATTCGAGTATGGTCGTCGAGGTTGGATATCTTAATACAAGGTGGAAAAGGAACTTGACCATAGTCGGCAGAGTTAGGGCATCACGTAGTTCGACCAGCCATCCGTGGTAAGATTTGCCACCTAATCTTTCCATCTGACGTCGTACGAATTGTGGGAGCTCTCTGTATCGCACTCCAGTCATACTGGTTAGACTGTTTATGATAGGTAGGTATGATTGTAGTTTATTTTGTGTCAGGTTGGTTAAAGTGTGAATCTCATCCATATAATATGTCGCGGGAATGCGAGCTTCTGCGAGGAGTGGAGACAGGAATAGAGATATAAGAGGTATACTTCAGTATGAATGTACCTATATATGATTTCTGACAATAGTCGATACATGTCAATATTAGGATAGACATGGGGTTGGCAATATGATATCTCTGAAGTGATGTTTCGACTTTATGGCGTTTAAGATTGTTTTGCTGCTATTATTATCACAATGCCTGAGTTGTAGTTGATATTGGCAATGGTATGTGAAAGCGATCCCTTCTTCCCGGTGCAGGCCTTTCCGTAGAGCAAGAGACGGCATGCTCCTGTCCTTCTCGTCACATGGGGCCATCCACCGAGACAACCACAGGCGGCCTGCGAGGCCCGCGAATGCCAGCACAGGCGACTGCAAGGTCGCCTGGCGATTCTTGAGGCTCGCGGTAGTAGCAGAGTCCTACACATCCCTCCTACCCCCCATGAATATAGCCTCCCCAGATAGGAAGGGATTGGGGCCATCTCTGTAACCCACGAACCCGTGGTAGGCTAAAGTCTCCCGGGCCTCTGTATAGAACTCGCAGCGCTATTACGAGCCTCTCGCCACTAATATCTTCGGCAAAAAGACTACTGAGGCTTTTACCGGGGGGTTCTGTCGATCAGGCTTGCTTCGGGCTGGGACTAGGACATGAAAAATATCACCAGTCAACTACCCCCTCAGGATAGTGTTGGTGTGATTTTTGGCGCCGTATTAATCAGTCGAGACAAAGGTGAATACGGACCCTGGGGTAAGGGCAAACTGGCCCGCTGGAAGGACTGTGAAAGCGTTTTCCAAGCCAACGTGCGAATTTTGATGTGTCCTTCTGTGGCCAGGAGAATAGGGGTCTCCATTGTGCCAGATAGATCAATGAGTTGATAAAGTGACATGGCCTCTAGGTCCGCTCGTTGAAAGCTCTTATGTTTAATTAAAGTGCACTTCTGGAAAGTCCTCAAGGTCCTCAGGACTTTCCTTCCTGCTCATCTTGACCTCCACTAGTTTGAACTCGTCAGTATCTTCACGCTCACAGATCTTGGCTGAGTGTTCTCACATGTCAGGCTTCCATCGGCTTTACAGTGGTTGGTAGGATTCTGCCGCCTTAATTTAATGTTACGGTTGAACATCCAAGATGTGGATGGTATCCCCGAGGCGCAGAATGAATAAAATGTAACAACGTTTTGATGTTCTAGAGTGGTGTGTGACGAAGCACTAACAACCTTGACATTAAACAAGGGTGTATATTTTGTACACTTGGAGACTATTTAACACAAGATTAGTTTCGACTCTCTGACTCACAAATCAGGGGTATCTATTACATACCATTTTGGCGCCAGTCCTTATGTCGGTAGTTGTAACAAGGACAAAGATGAAGTATCTTTACTTATGAGGCTTATAAAACGCGCCAATATTCCGCTACTCGCTAATTATCGAAATCTAGAACTTGTAAGTCAGCCTTTGTATGTTTAAAATTAAGGGAGAAAAACAAATACCGACCTTGCTTATTGCAACGTGTTCTTGGTGGCGGCAATGAATTCTTGGTGAAGGTGTGTCTAGACTCGCCGCCTTTCATTGTATGAATAGCTGCTCTATAGTCTCTGATTCGACTAAGAGCTTAGCTATTTTATGAGCTGTCCATGATCCATCTATGGAAAGACATATGAGGTGGCCATAGGTAGCCTTTCAGCTGGGCAGTACCGCGGATATGGTGGAATCGGAAGTACAGACAAACTATAGTTCGCCGACTCACTATCGGTCAGGGCCCAGAGGCTGTCACTCGTCAGCGACAGTGGGCTGCTTGGCTTCTAGCTCTACTCCCTGGACGATGTTCGTCATCCTCGCCAACCTCAGCTCCGGACGCCTGGGAGGTTGCCCGCCAGTCAGGTGTGTGCAAGGATCAGGATCGCGAGGAAGTCCCCCCTCTTGCGAGCATACGTGCTAAACCTCCTGGGGTCGATACCCGCACTCCACCGCCACTCCGCAGCGACGTCTGGGTCGTGCATCTTGGTCCTCTCCAGCGTTCCCTTCTCGGACTCGTCCCAGCTTCGAACGAGGCGTAGAGGGTTGCCGCTGGTGGTCAGGCAGGTAGCCATTTATGAGATAACTAGACACAAGTATCCTATGATTAGTTCTTCCTTGAAAGGGAAAAGAATAAAAAGTTGTTTGTCGGCAGCTGGGCCAAGCATGTAGGTCGGGTAGGCTACTCACCATGACTGTTATCATTATTAGTAAATCGATACTTAGGAGGCTTAATGAGGCCGAGATTAAAAGGACGAAGGGAAGCCATTCGTCACTCGCTTCCACAATTAGGATGGGATCTAGCTGGGGCTGTAACAGGGTTGGCTAGAATAGGGTTGACAGGGCCGCGACGAGAAGTCCATGTCCTCATCCCTCTCGGTGTAGAACGAGGTGGCGACCCCATGATGATCGGTGTGATAAACCGAGGCACTTTCGTGATGATGAAAAAATAATATAAAATTAGGATTGTGCAAAGCACAATAGATGGTTGTGGGAGACTGGGGAAAAAAAAGTTGTGTGGGAGGGAGGAATAAAAAAATAAACAAAACCAAAACGCGGGTGGGCTTTTGTGTTCTAGGGTATGGTAGCTGTAGCCGAAAATTCTTTGTCTGATGTCGTTGATCGGGAGAATAGGACTCTATAGCAACGTATTGTGGTCTGTGCATGGTCGATAGGGGGGAGTTTGCAGTGAGGCTATGTGCTCAATGCACCACTATAGTTCTCTAGGTACTTTAGGTATGTACTAGACCTACCTAGGTATTACCTGTTTTACAGATATTCTTTCATCAGTAAATACATGTTCACTCTTTTTTTTTTCCACCACAAATTCACACCTATCGTTCACATAAGTCTATCAAGCCCTATACTTGCCTTGACCCGTAATACACACTCAAAAATTCTACTGTCTGTTCAAAAATATGCAAAGTCACTTGATTGTTGATGGTGATAAATCAGTAAACCAAAAATGGCACATCAAAATAACAAGTTGATATGAATTATAATGGCTAAGCTATTTATTGATGTTGATATTTCTATTCTTAGCACTGGGATATCCCACATGCACGCAGAGTCATGCTTTGTACAAGGATCTAGGCCCCCGTGCATGATCATAAATGTCTTGGGTGACTTTGACGAATTGGTCACGGAACATCTCCGTACATCTACTATAGCTCAAAAATGGCTGGGTAGCCTTCTACATCTTAATTCGTACTAGGTAGGCCTGAACCGCCATGAAGTATACTTTAGAAGATATGTGATGATATCATGGCTGTTTCATTGTATAAAGGGTAAAAAGAGAAAGAAAATTAAAGATACATAAGAGGACGGCCCTTTGCACACAGGCGACCGCTTTTATCTCCTAATAAAGTTCTACACTACGCGCACTCTCTACTGCCTTAAGCCTCTGTCGGCCAGGGCTGCTACAATGAGCCATCACCATCAAAAAGGACCGCCTGACGTAAGTCGTCATGAGGCATAAATTTATCAATAACTACACATCATTGGCTAGCTGGGATGCCATAGCCACTCTAGCATTCGGCCATATAATAGCAACAGGGGGGCCGAGGAAGTTTATCCTATATAGCCTATAATAGTCAGGCGGCCGTATATGACCTATGACCTATGACGACACCTTGTGCTAATTACACCGACTACCGTATCACCCTGGACACGACAATCTTAATAATTTTCCTCGACACGTCCCTTGGAAGCCAATCAAGAACGGTGATAGCATGGTTCCCCAGACTCCGCACTATCAATATTGAGGCTTTGTGGGGGAGCCAGCAGGGCAACATCTCCAATCAGGAGCTCCATATCATGGCTATATGGGTTGTGCTTCATCTATCCTTTAAAGAGGCGCGGTATGAACTCGGCCGAAGAGAATATTCCCCCCAAATCCGTTGGCCTTGTCTCCTCACGAAGCAGTCTCTTCTCACCAAGGGCAAGGGCAACAACGGTCCGTTACCCAGGGAGCCATGCGGCCGATTTACATGTATCCCACGATGGTAGCTGACATGGCAACATACTTGCCGTGTACTAGATGCATGACAATTATTTACTCATGTTGATATCGGCTCTCTCATGGCATTGCTATCCCGGTGGCAGGAAATGCCGAGATTGGATACCTTTGTATGAAGTCTAGATCGAACCGGGTTTTCGAAGTATAACAGCTTGGGTATACATGTCCTAGTCGCCCATCCCCCAGATTTTCCCTCCTTCAGAGATCTACATAAATATACCGCGTCGCCCCTTGTTTGCCAAGGCCTTTCCCTCTCGCCAGAGTCTCTTCGTTCTTTTCTTGTAATATACATACATACATACCTACTTACTTACAGTACCGTACGTACATAAACGCAAGCCCACAATGCTATTCGCTTTCCCTCTCATCCTCGGCCCGGTTCTCGTCGCCGCCCACGGCGCGGTAACCAGCTACGAGATCGGCGGCAAGACGTACGAGGGCTACCAGGGCTTCTCGCCCGTGGCGGGGGCGCAGATCATCCAGCGGCAGTGGCCCGACTATAACCCCATCATGACGGTGACGGACGCCAAGATGACGTGCAACGGGGGCACGTCGGCACCGCTCTCGGCAGAGGTCGCGGCCGGCGAGAACGTGACCGCCTTCTGGAAGCAGTGGACACACGAACAGGGTCCCGTGATGGTGTGGATGTACCCGTGCGAGAGCGGGTTCGGGTCCTGCGACGGCAAGGCTAAGAAGTGGTTCAAGATCGACGAGATGGGAGCCTGGGGCGACACGCTCAACAGCGCCAACTGGGGCACCGCACTCGTCTACAAGAACCTCAAGTGGTCTAGCCGGATCCCGGCCTCCCTCAAGCCCGGCGACTACCTCATCCGCCACGAGCTACTCGCTCTGCACCAGGCCAACACACCTCAGTTCTATCCCGAGTGCGCGCAGATCACCGTCACTGGCTCCGGCACGGCGACCCCGGGCGCCGAGTTCTTTACCTCCATCCCGGCGTACGCGGCCCAGTCTGACCCGGGTGTCATGGTGAGTTACTCGCTGTCTGCCCTTTATAAGTGAGGAAATGCTAATAAAGATAATTAGGTGGATATCTACATGGGAAAGGCTACTACTTACACACCTCCCGGTCCCAAGGTCTGGACTGGCTGATGAATGGAAAGCCTGACTGGATTTCTAAGGGGTGATAGGAGGCAATGTCAAACCTAGAGCCTCCGTTTCACTTAGACTTTTTGTTGAAATATGGGACTATGCCCCTTAGGGACTATAAGGTCCCATTATGGCCTCCTGTATATGTATAGGTGGGCTTCGCCTACCTACCTAGACTCACTCTTGGACTAATACAGCCATTCTATTCATATCTTCGTCCCGTCGCAATGATTTTCGATTTACATTTCTATCCAGTGTATATGTTTGGTACATTATCGCTTCGCATACAAATGGATGATAAATGATACAGCCACGCGGAACATATCCCATTGGAAATTAGCTATGCTAATGATACTTGTATTAGTATTACTATTTCTTGCGGTAACTACTTGCTTCCTACGATACCGAGAACATACCTACTTTGTGATGAAGACTCCTATCTCCGATACGAAATTCAGAGTTCTAGTCAGTTGAGAGACAGTCGAATTCATAAAAAAAAACGAGGAAGATCTAAAACACCTGAGAGCTTTCTCCGATGCGTGCCAATATCATTTAAGTACTTCCAATGCATACCAAAAGATGAGAAGTACAGTGCAAGTCAAATATTCAGGGCCGTTCCTCAGTTAAACTACTCATTTTATCTATCAGCCTCCTATTTTCATCACGAGTCCATTTGTACCAAAACAAAACATGCGTCCTCTCAGCCAGTCCCGTAACATCTCCGTCCCATCCTGGGTCGAAAACCCTTCACTCCTCGCCCCGGACGCAAAACCCATCGTCATCGACATCGTCAGGTTCATCAACCGGGGCGCCCCGCGGTACGACACGTGGTGGAAGGGCGCCATGTCGACGCGGGACCGGGCGACCCGGGTCGTCGACCAGCTGGGCCGGGCGGCGGGCGCCCCGTGGGTCGCGTGCTGTTGTGCGGACCAGTACCAGGCCAACATGTCCCTCATCGTGCACTCGCACGTCGTGCGCGAGCGCGCGCGCTACATCAGCACCGATGACCACCTCGCGCAGTACGACACCCGGCACAACGTGTCGCGCATCTCCGACTGCCTCTATTGCCAGCAGGTCCGGTACCGGGACGCCACGATCGTGACTATCGCCGCGATCCTGGTGCGGTGTGAGCGGCGGTGCCAGGAGGAACCGTCGTCGTCCTGGTCGCTCCTCGAGGGCCTCCGCAACCTAGCGGTCTGCGGGTGGTGGTGGAAGAAGACGGACTACCAGAATTGGATGTTGCGGCCGGCGCTTCTCGCCAAGGATCTCGAGCCCGTAGCGGTGAAAACGATCCGGGACCTCAACGGCGGCTGGCTCGGGGTGCCGGAGGTAAAGGAGTGGGCGACGCCGCTGACGACGGCGCAGCGTGTGGACCTTATACAGGAGTGTCTGGCGCGGCAGCTGAACGACCTCATAGCCGCCGCGTCCGCGCAGAAGCAGATAGCGAAGATGCTGGGGTTGATATTTGCGCCGCATCAAGTGCGCGAGATCGAGCCGCGGCTGCTCGAGGCGCTGCAACGCAAAGGCGAGCACCATTGCTACACGGAGTACAGGCTCACCGAGGCTTTCTGGAAAGAGGTCAGGAGCTCGCTACTGAGGCTGATGTGGGAGTGTGAGGAATTGTCCAATGAGCCGTCCCGGTGATGGCCGGTGCAGATTAGTCACTGGTGGCAAGTTTAACTGTGGGAAGATCGTGATACTCGACTCGTGCGCTTTTGACAGAGAAAGGGGTGTAGTGTATTTGGCCCTCGATAGCAGAGATTGGATATCTTAGATTCGCAAATCCATCTGGAGAGTCCCTGTGTTCTATATAATCCAACGGTGAGTTCATTAAGAAAGTAACTAGAAACGTGTATATACCCATGTAGAAGTACTGTGAATAACAATGAGGCAGATTAACAATAATTTAATACTGGAGACGAATCTGTAACATGTGAGAAACTACCTAGGTATTCAGAAAAGGGGACGGGAAATGATACCTCATGTCATTTCTGCAGCGCATGTTGGAGCACTTTATTTCATAGTGAACGTTGGATAGTTTGGGCGGCCTATACATTGCGAGTCTACACCTCCGTACCCGACCCAAGCAACGGTGCTGTCTCTGTTTGCCGATCCTTCCCACCTTCTGCATCGCCAGTAGCTTTGCGCGGCATGTATAAAAACTTGCCATCATCGACTTTTCTCACTGCCCAGCTCCCGTCACTGCGCGCCGAGATGAAGAACTCCTGGTTCTCCTCAAAGCTTCTTCCGCCTGTCTCCGGTGAGTATTGCCAGGTCCACCAACCCGCAAAGGCGTTTGTAGCAGCAAATATCAGGAACAACCAATACTTGAGGTTATTGAACATGATCGGAGTTATGAGGGTGATCGTAAAATTGCAGAGACCCCATAGAATAACGGAGACACTACTTCCCTGTGCGCGGGCACCGGTTGGGTAGATCTCCGTAGGTATGAGCCATACCGTTGCCAGCCAACAAATACCGAAAATTGCGGTAGCGATGAATAGTGTGATTGACCCTAATATCTCGACAGCTAGGACTGGCACATGCGAGACGTCCAACGATAGGCCACCAAAGATGGTCAGCAAAGCAAAGCAAGATGCCAGCCCTCCAGAACCCCAAACCATTAGCTTTCTTCGACCAAGAACGTCGATGGTCATCCAGGCAAATGTCATCATCAAGAAATAGCTGATGTAATTCCCGAGCGTCACGTACTCGGCGTTTCGCACACCGAAGCCGAGTAGTTCAAATATCTGAGGTCCGTAGACTGATACAGCCCCATAGCCAGTGAGTGCCTGGTTAACCTGACCCATGACTGTGAGCATAGTGGGGTGGAACTGTTTACCGCTTGGCCACAGCATATCGATATAGCTAATTTTCTCGTCGCTTTCCTCTTGTTGGGCCCTGTGAAGCTCATCAAGCATATCCTCTGCCTTGACTTCACCATGGAGATCCACCAAAGCCTTTCTTGCATCCCCCTTCCTTTCCTTACTAATAAACCAGCGTGGTGTCTCTGGTAACCTCCCCATAATGGAAATGAGCAGGATCGGATATGCTTGCATGACCACAATGGGGATTCTCCAGGCCCACTGGCTGTCCTTGCCGAGAGCGATGGTGACGCCAAGGTTGATCGCAAACGCCATCAGCAAACCGAAGATATTCATCTGGAACTCCTGCGCGAGTGCCCGGCCACGGGCACCATCCTTGGAAAGCTCGGAGCTGTAAACGGGGATAACGGCATCGATTCCACCAACCCCAAGTCCCAATACCACGCGACCTGCCATCATGAAAGCCATCGCTGCACCGCCCCAAGGATCCGAACCATTGGGACTGAGGCCGGCAACAAACATCAGGAGATTCCCGACAATAGCCGTGGCTAAGCACACGAAGATGGAAGGTTTCCTCCCTTTCCTGTCAGCCCAGATGGAGGCTATCACGGCGCCGACGGCACACCCTAGGTAGTAAATAGACACGATGATACCAACGATAGGGGAGTCCCCTGCTATTTGCATAGTGCGAAGGTATGAGCGATTGGTGTTGATCATACTCGTCATGCCCTGATCGTATCCGTACAGCGCAATGGCTGTACTACTGAACATGACGATCTCATGTTTCTTGGACAGGGTAGGTTTCCGGGAACTCGGGTCATCTACCCGAGATGGAGGGAAAGGCATCCTGAGTTACGGTTGGATATCAAGGTGCTAACAAGGAGCGAAATTCATATATTGAAAGTGAAGAACGGCAAGTGAGAAAAAGTAAGCCTTGGGGCAAAGACAAGGACTGAAGAAGAAGTAGATCTTAAAGAATTGAAAATCATGAGAATACCTTCGTTAGGGGAATGACGCACATACAAATGGGAAGAAAGACGGAGCGATACTAGAGATTGCCCGTGATCACGGGATATGTAAGAACCTAACTTGATTTACGATTAGTAGATGAGGTCGGGACTAAGAATTGTCGGGATGGATAGGGCTTCCATCGTGAGACGTCCCACATTGCATCGCATTATGAAATAAGGCTTGTACAACTAAGGTAAGCTACGAGGTTGATTCTCGTAGGTCATGGGTTCGCTTATCGAGACCGTACTACAGTGATGACATCATAGTATAGGTATTCGATCCGATAGGTAATATCAAGACCCCGATCCCGTTCTCTCCTCAGCTGTCAGCAGCTGGGTACAGCTGACGCAGTAGAGCTGAGTTTAATCAACCCTCTAAGAATCATTGGTCAATCAATTGCACTAAATGTCCAGGGGGATCCATCGACATCCCTTTTCTGGAGAGCATTGACCTCTCACAGCCCCGTGACATGGCGAACTCATGACATAAGCAGCTTCGCTGGAATGGCAGTTCTAAGGGGAAAACGCGACGCGATCGATATTTGTGTATTCCCATCCCATATTTCTCTATCATACCTTAAAGCTCATACCGGACTTGCCCAACCCGATTGGACTTGGATTCGACTTTGAGACCATGTCAGGCCATTCGGGGCAACAAAAAGATGTGAGAGAGATACCACCTACCTACCTATCCACCTAACATCCTACGCGGGCACCGGGAGTGCTTACTAGTAATACAGGCCGAGTCTATGGATCAGATGATTACAAGATTAAAGGAACACGGTGCACTTTCGGTTGACGATATGGTGAAGTTCAAATGCGATGCCATTGCCTCTGATCGAAAGGACTGGCAGGCCAAGAGACGCCATCCCATGCTGATTCGGGACAAAGCGTCGGCAACGTGAGATAGATGAGGCCTTTCACAAGATCTCGCTATATTCCTTTACGCTATTCATCATTGGGTATATTAAATCTCGCGTTCCTAACGGTCGCCGGGTCCAAGTCTATGAGAAAGTATTCGAGGGCCTTTCAAAGCCGGACCAGTGGCGGGCACGGGGTGAGCCAACCTCCAGCCCGCATGAGAAGCCAGAGACGCCCTTCTCCATTTCTAGAGCGGTAATATCTCCAATAAACTCTTACGCGTGAGGATACAGTTGCTGAGTATACAGTTTCCCAGGCGCCGGATTCTACCATGTCTAATGCTGAACTGATCGATAGTCTCTCGTTAGCAACTGACATGGAAGCTGGCACCAGCATACTGATCCGCGGCCAGATTACGTGGTGGGATTCTATGGATGGTAAGGGAAACGGCGGCTCCTGGACGCCTGGCACTGGGATTGTGAATGACGGCCGACTAAGACGTGACCATATGCTCAGCGACGTGCCCACCAACTACGTCAGAGATCGCTTGATGGACTACATTAACACCGAGCTCGAGGAAAATAAGCGGGAGATTGCATGCGCTGCCGTCTTTCCCGACCTTGGCCCCGATGAATTGAAACAATACTCTACTCTCATTGCAAAGAAGCGCGAGGAGCTCGAGGCCGAGGAGCTCGAGATGGCAAACAGTATGTCTACCAATAACCCGCTATCAGCACTCATATTAGAAGAAGAACCCCGTGATAGCAAGACTAATCAAGTTTTAGGGAATAAATCGGTCGGCCGGGTAGTGGAAAATCTGCTCCGGCAAAAAGCCGCGTTGGACAAGATAGAGGACGAGATCGACCTCACGCCCCGGCCTGGATTTCACATCCGTAATTACAACCATCCGAGGGGATTACGGCGCTCCGTATCCATGCCAGGCTTAGAATATACAACGACCACGGAGCGTAATGTAGAAGTCGGCACGAATATTGATAGAGATTGTGATCAGATACGGGCCATGATTAAACGTTTCACCCGCGGCAGCGAATGGTTCATTGAGGATTTTCGGTTCGCTTTGAAAGGTGTCTCCCGCCCACAATTGACTGCTTTTCTGAATAAACGCGGCCCGGCCGAGGGCAAAGAGAGCTTTGTGTTTCAGCTTGCGTGGGAATTATTTAAGAAGCGGGAACTCCTTGGCTTGCCCTTGGAGCGGGAAGATGCCGATGGAGATTCCGTGGAATATGCAGGCGTCCTCCAGGAACGCGATGGCAACCGCGGGAAGAAACGCCCAAGTCATGACAAGAGAGGCGAGAAGGTCGGCGGAAAGCGTGCGAGGACCACCAATTCGGCCAAGAAATCTAAGAAAACTGGAGTTTGAAATGCTGTGCGCTTACTCAAGTCGTCAGAAGGTCGGATACGTCAATGGTATAGAAGGTATAATCAGGCAGCTGCAAAGCTAGTCTATGTATAACAGTAGTATCGAGAAACTCACACATGGGGCACATGATTTTTTTCAAAGAACTTGCTTTTATGCTTCGTACTACGTAGGAATCGATGTTTCATTGGTCCTCGATGTGAGCCGGTGAGCATATGAACTCCCCAGTCAGCGTTACAATTACTTAGCCATAAGGTTCCCAACGAGTAACGACCATCACTCTGTGATATACTCTGGTATATGTAAGACCGCCAAGAGCGCCACCACGCAGTGGGAGCACCAATAATCAAGGTAGAGGATGAAGTTGAAAAGTCTACCGCCGCGTTGGAGTAGGTTGGAGTAAGTCAAGACTGCCGACGGAATAGATGGATGCATCGTCCCGACGATCCTGGGGTACTTTCCTTACCGTGGTTTCTTCCAATGGCTTACTAGGTTTCTGATCTTGTTCATCAGGACAGACACTTAAATATAATGGAGCTTTTGCGGATCTATTTAGAATATGTGGAGAGATGAAAGAGTTTTGCATATGGACGGTCTTATACGGGACAGACTATGCAGCAATTTTCCGACTAGCTGTAATAAATAGTATCTCGATAATAATTAGGTAACTTTGGCATGACTTCTCGCAGTTTTAACACTTAATTGTGATAATTGAGAGCGAAGGAATTTTGTTTCAAATGCCAAGCGACTACCAATCCTCTAGAAAATAATAGGAGTAACCCATGATTCATGATTTCACCGCATAGCATGGCCAGACCCAGAAAATACGAGGAAACGCTTCAATTATCCCTGGAGGCTTTATAATCACCATCTGCAAGGCCATGAGTGATCCACCACTTCGGGAGGACAAGCAAGACGTCACTCTTCTACGTAGCGAGCAATCCGCGTTCTATAGCCCATAGAATCCAGTTGCAGAAAATATTGTATAAGGGCGTACCGAGGAATTGCACATCTAAGTTGAAGATGTAAGCCACTCCGTTGAGTGCTGTCCTTTAGACAAGCAACTGCGAGGCTTATAGACCGGTTTGGAATGCGTTGGGTTTCATCGAGCTTTCCGGAAGGAAGCCGAGGGCATATGCCGCCCCAATGATCTTCGCGAGAGTGCAACGAATGCATCACGACCCCCATCGTTCCCCGCATCTACCTCGATCTTTCTCAAACTGTCTACGCCGCCTTTTGTTTTCTATAAGAGCACTGTATCACGGAACTATCCATCGTGCGGTCTTTGCTTGACAACATATCGAGTGCTTACCAATATGGCGCTGCTTCTCTACCTCACGGTAACGGTGCTCGGCGCCCTCGTCGCGCTGCTATATCCTCCCCTCAAGCAGCAGGCCATAGTTATGGGCCTCACCCGGCCGCTCGCCTCGTGGGAGAACGTACACGGGTTTGAGAACCGGGTGATAGAAGACACTGTCGCGTGCGAGGATCTGCATTACCACGAGCCGTCGGGATTGCTATATTTAGGATGTGGCGGAGATCTTGTCAAAGCCTCCGGCTGGTTCCCCGGGTACGATCTCTATCTGTCTCTTTCACCTACTAGCTCGCTTGTCGGTCCAAGTGCCAAGAAAAATACTAATTTTGAATGCAGAGCAGATGCCCTAGAGCACCCGGAGAACCCAGGATATGGTACACTTGTCGTGGTTGATTCAAAGGCACGTGGACTAGCTCATACGCCGCAGAATCTGCACCAAGCCCGCTAACCCGTGCAAATTTAGACGCTGAAGTCGCAGAAACTCGAACTAGTCGGGTTCGAGGGGCCGTTCGTGCCTCACGGCTTATCGATCTACTCTCCGCCTTCGGACCCCAAGACCGTGTACATCTTCGCGGTCAACCACGTGCCGAATCCGTCGTGGTCACCCGGGTCGAAGACCGAGGCCAAGACGGCCTCGCGCATCGAGCTCTTCGTGCACACCGTCGGGAGCAAAACAGCCGAACACCTGCGCAGCATATCGCACCCGCTGATCTGGACCCCCAACGACATCCTCGCGCTGTCCGAGCGCGAGTTCCTCGTCACCAACGACCACCACTACCTCGAGGGACCCATGCGGGTGGCCGAGCAGGCCGCTATCATACTCAATCGGGGGTGGACGAACCTCGCGCACGTGATCCTCGAGGACGACGGCGCCGTCAACGCGACCGTGGCCCTCGACTCGATCCCGACGAACAACGGGCTCGGCTGGGGCCCCGACGGCCGGCAGGTCCTCATCTCCGACGCCACGGGCGGCGGGATCTACTTCGCGGACCCGCCCGACCCGGCGACGCGCCGCGTGGCCGTCTCGCACCGCGTGCAGACCCCCGCCGTCGTCGACAACCCGAGCTACTTCGCGGACCCCTACGCGAGCGGCGGCGGCAGGGACTACAGCGGGTACGTGCTCGCGGGCGTCGGGCGCGCCGTCGACTTCGCCGCCAACTACAAGGACCCGACGGGGCGCGCGCCCATGCCCAGCATCGTCTCCTACCTGCCAGCAAGCGCGGGGCGGCAGCGGCAGCGGCGGGGGGACGCGAAGGGCCTCGAGGGGCAGGTCAGGCTGCTGTTCTCGGACGACGGGGCGACCGCGAGGTGCGCCACGACCGCGGTCGTCGTGGCGATCGACCCGCGCGAGAACGGCGGCCGGCGCGAGGGCTGGCTCTTCGTCACGGGCGTTGTCGCGCCGCACTTGCTGGCTACCAAGATTGATTTCGAGAAGGCCCTCGGGTGAGCGAAGCGGTTAAATAGGTCAAGAAGTGTAGCTTTTGAAAGCGTGGTTCGGTGGGTGTTAGGATTAGAGGTAGGTACTGGTGAGCAAGCGAGGTCTCCCGTACTCCGCTCCCGGGTTTGGACGCGGTTAGGGAGGTCCTTGTCAGTCCCAATACGGCAAGACATACAGGTAATACTGTGCCCCTGATTGGATGAGATGTAGGGTTGGCCCCCCGGTAGCCATGATCGACTGCTTGGGACTGGAGACTTTCTTGTGCAGCGCAGAATGTAAATGCATGTTATTTGATGCCGACGACGAAAATTTCTTACATAACTAGCACTCCGGCTTGATATACGCACATAGAGGTTCACCCTTCTCCCATGGCTGGGTCGTCCGTTGGTATATGGTGGTGGTGCTGACGCCATCGTGAACCGCACCCCAGTTCAATATATCTAGGTATCTAAGGTAGATTTAAATATAACTAATCAGACCTTAGGTGTACATGTGAGAACATCCCTTAAGGACATAGTTTTAATTTCTACCGAAGTTACGGACGTGTTTTATATTCACATCTTATCTGATTCAATCATGTAGTCGCCTTGAGCGCTTAATTCCTCCTGTCGTCTTTCATACACTCCTTTCCCCTCATATATTCCTTCCCGCATCTGAATGTCTTGTCGCCCTACTTGAAGGACGCGGCCTTAGGGTTGCCGGTGTGGACGGCCTTGTGCTCCCTGGAGAGGAGGTTATCGAACTTTTGGCTGTCCCTATTAGGAGACTCGCTGATTTTCCTAGAATAGAAATTGGAGGGACAGATATTAAACGATAATCCAGCTCCTGTCACCAAGCCCTGCCATCGAATATCGTGGGTGTTTCTGCCGTTGCCGATCAAAGTCGGCTGAGAATCCTTGAAAAGATTCCTCAAGGCAGGGGCACCACTTACGGCTAACTTTCTAACACGTAATAGCCTTGCCACCACCACCGCACTTGTATTTGCATAGGTATCAACTCACGTATAAGCCACACAATCCTCTTGGGTCTCCTTGCCCCCAATGTTGTATTTATAATTGTGGGGTTCCGCAGGTTTTACGGGAGACCATAGAGCTTGTTGCCGTCACAGTCACTAGCAGGCATGTCAAGGATTACGCGAGACATCTTGTCATCGTTCTTCGGGCTGCTTGGCCTTTAAGAGCCTTCGATGGCATTGACAGATTCAAAGACTAGCGCATCAAGGATGGATCGGACGATTTATAGTAAGGTTTCAAGAGATGTGCGGAATTGGGAAATCCCCTTAGTCATACGCCAAAAGCCAATGTGGATAGTTACTCTATCCTATCCTTAGAGGTGTAACTACAACATATATGGAGAGGAGCACTGCCTCCCACATGTGACAGGCATGATCGACGTTGAGAAGAAAGGTATTACTGCAAGCCCTATGTCCCTGAAAGTAATCCGGTAGGGAGGAGAAGGACAAAAAGGAGCCGGGACGGCGAGACTCAAAAGCTCAATGCGATCTAACCAGAAGTAAATAGAAGGCCTAGACTCTATAAGAGCGCCAGACTTGACTATCACCTTCTCAAGACAGTAGTACAGTTGCATTACAATATCCAACTAAACTGATATAATTCTTTTTAATACCTCTAAAGAGCGTGCTATATATGCTATACTGTCAATGAACGCAGTCCAAATAGCGAAAGAAGATAGTCACGTCAACTAATCCACAAGAGCTATTGGAAATGTAGCTCACCAGAGGTTGGGGTTTTTAAATAAATACCTTGACTACCTCAATAACTTCATTATTATCTATTTACTCGGGGTTTGTCTGAATCCCATGCCCATTATACATTTACATAAACCTGCTATACAAATATACCGAGATCTTCACTATAGCTCTTGGACAGTATACAACATGCGTATTCCCTCTTTTTTTATTGGAGGTCGAAAGGGGAGTATTTTCTCCTTATATTAGCTGTAGTTGTCTCAGCTTCGTGTTCTAATAACTCGATTACCTCAGACAACTACTCGCAGAAGTCACAACTTAAGACCAGGTCACAAGTAGCTCAAAAACCTAGGCTCACATAAAAACTATTCTCATCATACTGATGACGTAAAGGTGATTTTGTTTTGGAATAGCTGATCTTTTGAATATCTTGTAATTAGTTAGTTACTATTCTACTTCAATGGGATAGTTGTCTAGATGTGAACGATTGTCATAGCCCACTCTTCGGTGGACTACAAGGCGCCTTGCAAGAGGCTCAACGTCTTCTTCTTTCCATGAAACAGAAGCCCAATGCCGACATATAAGATCTTACTAATAATATTTCTGCTCTGAAGATAACATTACACGAGTTGATAGGGGAATAGGCTAGACAGATTCATATTTAGAGGAGCCGATTAGACATAATGGTGCAAACCTACTCAAGTTTCCGCTCCATAGTTATGAAGAGAGAGCACTGTAGTTACATCCTTTATATTCCCATGGGGTTTAATATAAGATATGTTGCACGATTACTAGTATGCGACCAAGACTATGACAACAAAAGGACGGCTCTGGGGTATCACATCCTCTTACGAGGAAGCATCACATAAATGATCAAGTATCCATTCTTCATTCGGACCTGTGGCAAACTTTCCCCAACGCCCAGAAGAAAGAGATCCTATCTCTGTATGGCTAGGCGGTAGAGCTAACCATCTTAATTATCCGCATTGGGTACTTGCGTTTATATAGATATAACATGGGGTACTTGGCAGTTGAGGAGAAAGCGGGATTTTGGGGGCGCGTGCTGCTGATTGGAGAAGCCCACGATCATTTGAGAAAGGCATGCTGCAGCACAGCCCGAGGTTAATGATGACATGGCATATCCTTATAAGGCGTAGGGCACCGCCGTCCCTCATAAGACCCAACATCGGTGGGAGGGGAATTATGGAAGGCCTGGCAATTTCTTCCCCTCACCTTCGTGAGAATCTGCTATTATGCGCTTAGCTACAACGAAGTTGCCGTGCGATTGATGAGGAACTTGGCAGAATATTAAATCGCAAGAGCGGGTTCGGATATACGGTCATCGATGCGCACTCGCAAGTCCGGTTACTGCGAATTTCAAACGGTCCTCTGTTTTTCCCGCTGTGCAATACAACCTCGAGGTTGCAAGTTTGGCGGGTTTGCCATCAACACAATACAGAGCACTTTCCTATACCCGAGGTCATGTTGAAGGACTGGAGTACGTAGGGGAGATCGAACTTAGTGGAGAATCATCATTTGTCTGTCGGAATCTTCACGAGTTCCTGCGTCCGATCGCAGCGTAGAACGAATATGGCTTGTTCTTCATCGACGCGGTTTGCATTAACCAACTAGACCCTGACGAACGACGTTTGCAAGTCAAATACATGACACACATCTACCGCAATGACGCAATGCAGGACAAGTCATAACTTGGCTCGGTTTCCTAGAGTCAGATCAGCAGTTGAATAATGTGCGATAGCTCAGCCAGATGAGGGGACAAGGGAAGTGTGCAAACTAGACAGCTCGGCACTAGAAGGCTTTCGGATATCTGAGTTACCATCACTACTGGAGCCGCGTCTAGGTCGTTCAAGAAGTGCTACTTGCATCGAGAATGACGGTCTGGTGTGGCCTTTTCACTTTCCCATTGTCGCTCTTCGCTGGATCTTCTCCACCTGTGCCGCAACGGTATACCAGAAGTTGCATTGAGTATCGATGATAGTGGGCGACCGCGATCGATAGTAAACTCTTCATCGAGATTATGCAGCCCGGCGGAGAAGGTTGTGTCCCACAAGACCCGTCAAGCCCTCCGCCGGGTACGAATTGTGCTGGCTCAGGGAACGGAGGTTGGAACACTGGGAGAAATTACGCTCGCGCTGAGGAGCAGCCCATCTACGGTAGTAGAAGCTTATCAGTCAACTGTGATGGACCCTCTCTATGAAGTCGCCCGCACATTTGGTAGGCTCCGTTGTTCTGACGCAAGGGATAAGCCATACAGGTTCCCTGGCATAATGAACGAGCGCGCAAGGGCTTGAGTGAATACATATTACACTCGAGACGTGGGACTCGCATATTATCAAGCCTCGAAGATCGGCGTCCACGAGATCTACACAGAGCAGGGCGATTTAGCTTATGTTCAGCGCCCTCCCCACGTGGAGAGGCTATGCATTAGCTATTATTGCGACGCGCGCGATGCGTTTGGGATCGACGATACGAAGAGCCTGTCAATTCCAGAGCACGCCATGGGAGAACTACGCTATCAAGCTAATCTAACGACTGATATCACCGAGGTGCAGTCAGGACGGCAATTTATCTGGCGCGATGCAGAGATCGGGGTATTCCCTGACTCGAAACAGTTGATTCGATCAAGAGAGCCTGTAAAACCCTTACGCTTAGGATGGCTGCGGAGATTTCACCATCACCAACTTCAGCTCATAGGGAAGATGTGCGTTATATTTTAATCTGTAACGCTCGTCTAGGTTGAAAGAGCGCTAATACGGTCCCGGTCTGAGTCCGCCAGGAAGCCGTCCCCTCATCGGCCGTACGGTGCCGGTACTGGCCAGTGAGTATTACTGCTATTGCCGTCCTGAAAGGAGGACATCTTGATCCTTCTTCATGTAGCCCGTATAGTTGTGCTGGAGCTAAGCACTGCCACTGGCCATGGGGAGCTACGGGCCGATTTGAGTAGCCATCCCCTTTCGATCACCGATTGTACTCTTATTCATCTGATAGTCACGTCAGTTTTAGTGCTGCCGCGCAGTTGCGACGCGTACGATATACAACACAGCGGCTGGAGCGCTATCTACTGGTATCAGTTCGCCGGAAGGGAAATTACGCCGAGCTATGGTGTATTCCATCTAATCGCTCATAGCTAGTATCTGTTATCAATCTCTTACGATTGCTCCACAACATTCCCAGTTGCAATCCCTATCATCGACGATCTAGAGTATCGAATCAGACCATCACAAAAGTTCTCCATAATCAACCGTGTAGTTGCAGGAGGACAGGTCGACAATTAGGACAAAAATCACTGACAGGGCCACAAGCGAGAGGCAATCAGTTTCTGTGCACTGAGCACCAAGTGTCTTCTTGAGACCCAAAAAAAATAAAAATATAAAAAATACCGACTATTACCGTAAGTAAAAACGCCCGCAGCCTGGCTGGTCAGCTCGCTAGGACATCCTAGACGGCCTTGGTATTCAACAAATGATGAATCCTGAATCTATCCAATTACTAATGCAGCGGAATATGCACGGGTGAGATCATCTCTCCATCTGCAATTCGATTTCTGAATAAAGAACCAATCCTAGTAAGAAGAATCTCATTATCCTTGTCAGGACCCCTGTGGGCCCCCTTCTTATACATACCCACCAAAAGTTTACGTGGGTTAGAGTCCAAAAAGGTGCGGCATATCTGATTTCTCGAGTCAGCTCTTCTCAGTGGGTGGCTACATTCGCCTTTGCTATTGGGATAGAGCGAGAAGTAAGGAGATAGATGGCGCTGTATGGCTAGCAAGTTGTATGCCCGAGCGACCAGTCACGGGGAGAGGGAGAACAAAATAAACAGGTCTTGCCAACGCAGGTATGTCTCTCTCACCGGTTGTATGGATCCATCTCTCAACCGGCAAAAATGGCATGTGCTACTGCAGCTGAGGGTATGCATACATACAGTAGAGAGACAGAGAGGATAAGGGCAATCACTCGAGCCCCTCCCGAACCGTAATTGGCCTACCTTCAGCCCTGCGCTTGTTCTGTGCAATGACGCTACAACACCTCCCGTCAATGGCCAGCCAGCCGTATTGCGGTGTGAACCCGTATGAACCACAGACTAGCCAAGACATCCCAAACTGTCAACTAGAGAAACCTGGGCAACGTTACCTGGTGCCAACAGATGATCTTACCACAGATTCTATACATTGGGGGGCGCTCCTTGACCCCCCCCTTATCTGCACGGAGGCAGGGTTATATCATCAAGGTTCCAGTTGCGGTGAAGCTGCCAATTGCGTTGGCTATGTTCGACTGGTTCGTCGTCCTGCCAGTGATGTCTAAAAGTAGCTCGCTAATCAACAGGATGGCGAGGGATGGTGCGAGTATTGTGCCTCATGTGGATACCCAGCTTGAGAGAACAAGCTATAGTCTCGCCGATCATTCACATGCACCTGGAACGGGGGGCTCGCAGGGATGGCTCCTTATGACGTAGGCGTCAGTGAGCCGCATCCAACGAACCTCCCGAGTTGCGGATCCGGATCGGTAGGTGGATGGAGCCGCGATACCAAGACCTGCAGGTTCGGCCAGCACCAAGAGTGCTTTTTGTGCTGAATCTGCATCAAGGCTCCACGTAGTGCATAAATATTATGTACCTAGATATGCGCGGCCAGGGGTGGATAGCCGCCGCGCCGCCGCAGCCGGCCTAAGCGATTTTCAGACCTGTCATGTCTCCCCCCCTCCAGTTGATCTTGCGTCGAATACGGATTATGCCGGCAGAGGGCTTGCCATTCTCGAGCCCTACCATTCGCCAGAGCCAAGTAAGGACTACAAGCAGGTAACGAAAAGCAACGAGCATGTGGTGTCGTGTCTAGGCCGGAAGTACATAGGTACTGGTCACCAGACCGGCTTCAGAGAGAGACAGCATGAAAGCAAATACCCGGTAATTTGACTACTTTCTGACACACATAGATAGCACACCCTTTCCTTCTTCCGGCCCTGCTGATGTCCATTTGCCAATGGCGTGTGTCCTAGCCTGTCTTATCAACTCCTATCGGAAAATTGCGGACAAGACTGGGACGCTAGGCCTCGTCGTCAAGCTGCCTCCCGTGGGGCGGTGGGCCTGCACTGTTACAGCTAGACGTGCATATGCTTCCAGCCAGGTATGCAGGAGACAACTGGAGAAGGCTCCATCGTGGTTGAGACCCATTGGGAAGTATCTATACGATGAAGCAGTGAAGTCGGCTTAATCGATATCGAGCCTCGCATGAGTGATGTCAGAAGGGGCTTATCCTGGCCGAACGAACTTTGGTTACGAGGCAAGCGAGGCAAACGGAAATTGAAGCACCTCCGTGTTGACGCCGCAGGGTTGATTATGATCGGTTGGGGACTGACAAGATGGTGGTCCACCAGAGACCACGCCATACTCGTAGGGGAGGGGGAAAGATTTGGCATCTCAAAGGTATAAATGATGGGCATCTTCTCCCCCAGACTGAGCTAGAGGTTATATTCTATCCCCAGACTTTTCACATCCTCTTCGATCCACCTCTTCTATCCACCTCTACTCCATAGACCACGCGAGATCCAGACCGCCGGGCAGTCTATCTCTTTCCAGAGCAGAAAACTTCTTCATTACTTCTCCCAGACACCCTTATATCACCACTTCCTTCTTCAATATGGCACCAGCTGTCTCCATTGAGCGGGCTGTCAGCCTGGCCGTTGACAAGGTTAAGGTTAAGCCCACCCGAAAGGACTCGGGTTACCAGTCCCCATCTCCGGTAGACTCTCCTCGCCTGACCGTCAAGCTCAACGACGGCAACGAGATCCCCCAGATCGCCCTCGGTGTCTACAAGGCCCCTAACGGCCAAGAGACAGAGGACGCCGTCATTGCGGCGCTGGACGCCGGCTACCGTCACATCGACTCGGCGGCCCGGTACGCCAACGAGGAGGCGTGCGGCCGTGCCCTCCACAGGTGGTTTGAGAAGACGGGCACTCCCCGTGAAGAAGTCTTCGTGACCACCAAGCTGTGGGACGCAGACCACGGCTACGAGGCCACCTTCAACGCGCTCTGCGACTCGCTGGCCAAGTTCCAGCTCGACTACTTTGACCTCTACCTCATCCACTCTCCATCGGACGACAAGGACAAGCGCCACGAGTCCTGGAGAGCGCTGGAGACAGCCCAGAAGCTCGGCAAGGTCCGTTCGATTGGTGTCTCTAACTTCGGCGCCAACCATCTCGACGAGCTGTTGGCCGAGACCACAGTCGTCCCCGCCGTCAACCAGATTGAGGTGCACCCGTTCTGCCAGCGCCAGGACCTCGTCGACAAGTGCCGCCAGCACGGCATCGTCATTGAGGCCTACTCGCCGCTCGCTCGCGGCAACAAGCTTGAGGACCCCCGCGTCGTCGCCATCGCCGAGAGGAACGGCAAGACCCCGGCTCAGATCCTCATCAACTGGAGCGCCACTCGCGGCAACGTTGTGCTTCCCAAGTCGCTGACTGCCCACCGCATCAAGTCCAACATGGAGTCTCTCGACTTCACCCTCTCGGACGAGGACATGGCCGAGCTCGATGCCCTAGGATCTGAGAACTACGTGACCGGCTCCCTCCACCGCTCTAAGGACTGAATCAATTTCAAGTCCTGAAAGCCAATCTATAAAAGTTTTTTTCTTCTCTTCTCCGCCCATCACGGATGTTCCCTCCTTCAGTTCATCCAATCGCCCCGATTGCTTACGAAAGATGAGAAAAGAAATTTACCCTAAAAAGGGACTTTTCTTTTCCGACGACCATTCGTTCATTTTTCCGAAGAGCAACGGAAGAAATGGTATACAAACTATACCGTCACACTCATCCCGTCCGGTTCGTTTTATGGATATGGCAGGCAAGGCAAGGAATTTTTGGCATGGGCGCAAGAAGATGCATATCATCTTCTTTTTAGCATTTGAACCACAGATTCTTTTTTATTAGGTACCAAAGATGTCTGCATGTTTTTCTTCTCTTACCCATGTTATGAATTAGATGAATAGAATGAAGAATGAAAACAGAATAAATTACAATCTATAACTCATCTCGATTGAACGAATGGTGATTCAAAAGTCCTATTAGAATTCTAGTGTTTCTGTTCAATTTGTTCGTTAGGTCATTAGCTTTCGTTGCGTGCAGTCTGTATGATATACTATGGTGCGTGGTTGCGACCATAACATTAGACAGTGGGTGGGAGAATCGCAACTTGCGATTTACTTTAGAGGTTGGCATGAAGTTCACATTGAGTTATTAGCGAGTTCCTCTTTTTATTACCCCAGACTGGGGGTGGCCAAGGCCAAAAATAAATTATCGTGAGATGCATGTGCGTAATACAGATCTACCTTGTTTTCGCCCGGGCGTTTATCCAGTGACAAGCGCCCGCCACGTGGGTGAGTAACCTAGGAAATCCCCCCTTTCGGAGTTCACGATAGTCACACGTCCGGCACAAACTGGTGGAGAGGTGGATCGACCGTACACACGTAGGCGCGCACACACACACACTTCTTTATTTTATGCACGCAGATACATAATACAAGATGTGTATTTTATGTAATTACATAAAAATCAAGCATGCCCTAAATATTTATACACTCATTTAAAAAGGTTTAATATTAATTTTTTTCCCAATCAAATTAAAAAAATTTATTTTATTAAAAAAAGTTAACTGACTTTTGTTTAATTTAAACTTAATCCGGTTGTTAAAGTTCTTCGCGTTCTCGAATTAACTATTAAAAGCATCATAAAAGTATCACCTTAACTCTAGCACAGCGAGACTCTGAGGACTAGCGACCAGAGTAGAAGAGGGAGGGGCATAAGCAGATAAGTCAGAAGGGCTCGCATACTAACTTTTAACGTGTTAAAAGTATCGGAGGTTCGCTTTCGCATAATTTAAGTACGTCCCGAGCTACAAGGCATTTTAGATATGCATAGAAGTACTTTACATAAGCACTAGAGACAGATCATCAATATCCCGGATCACATACCTACATCGTACTCAAAACATCATCCCATGCAGATGTAGCATGTTAATCTTCAAAATAATGTTACTTCCCTGCTACAGATTGTTACAGGTGATGCTATAAAATGAAACTTTCAGTATACACAAGAAAAGTTTTCATTGAAGTTGTTCTACAACCTTGCAGGAGTATTTTCTAGCTTGATGCAAGTAAAAGTCACAAACTTGATAGAATCAATGCTGAATCAAGACCTTGCTCAATGCATCCGATAAGGTATGGCGGTAAGTATCGGAGTTGTAACTCGGAGACGCTAATATCAACGATTCAGGGGTTGTTGTTGATCGGTACAATTTACTTAAACATGTCCTCACCACATAGGTATGTGCTTACATGTATCAAGTACCGACAATCTATTACCTACCTAACTACCTCATACATATGTATTCATACTTAATGTTGACGAATTCTTCTACTTACATGTCATGGTAAACCAAACCCCGCGACAAGGTTTCCTATACTACCACGGACCTACGGAGTATACTACTCCGTCAGTTAGTGATTAGCAGTCACGTCAATGGACAACTAATCAATCAATTGAAACATGACAAGGGGGGGGGGGGGGGGGCCCCCCGGCGCGGAGGGCCACCACGGAGGCGGAGCCG
>MU404083.1:104483-156729 GCA_022695795.1 Biscogniauxia marginata
CACTCACGTTTTTAAATCACCGTATTTTTTTTTTTTGCCTTCACTTAAATTGAAAAAAAAAAAAAAAATTAAAAAAACAAAAACCCCCCCCCCCCCCCCCCCCCCCCAAAGACCACAACATGAAATATCTAAACCCTAGTACATAGGTACATTAATACACTTAATTAGTTTAGGTTGGCAATTCTCGCCGAGCAGGAGAGAGATACTTGTTCCGCCTCTGTACATATCAAACGAAATTGCACGCTTACCTAGTCTAACGCTACTGATCCGTATCCTATCAATACCACTTTTCCCTTCCATCCAGCCGCCTGCCTACTTTATCTTAGGTATCTTACGTATTTATCCCTACTAGAGGTTACATGTTTGATGTAAGTCTAGTACTAGGTTGTCATGCTCGCTCACGTCATCAGGCATTCTTGCTTTATCGGGGCGACTGACGTGATATTCCCACTTTCAGGGTCCAGTCTTTTTTTATTTTTTTTATTGCCTACCCTATGCATGGTATCTGTGTAAGTGGGCATGTTGTGTACGCTGATGTATGCAACCTTCTCTGGCCTCACTCTCTCCTTCCATCTCTCTTCTCTCTCTTGCAGCTTGGGCAAGGCGGGAAATGGGATGGGTGATACGACCCTGCTGCTACTCCATACGGCCCGATTCTCCAGCCTCTGCAAAAACCAGGTAGAACGTTGCGAGAATTGACGCACGGCTTACGCCCCCTTTTCGGCCACCGGACGCGGCAAATTGAGACCGACTACCGGTGGCCTCCGGGTCTTTCTCGATGCCACGGCTTGCGCCGGGTTAGTAGGTATATACTGACCCGGGCGGCCCTCTAAGTGAAGAAGGGAAAAGAAACACCTTCCTAAAACATTAGCTTCATTTATTCACTACTCTATCTTTCTATGATCATTACCGAGCTCGGCTGTGATATACGTAAGGCCTGAAATGGCTCCGCTGGAATAGGTAGGTAGTCTACGCCCTTCCCATCGTCCAGAAAGTGCGTTATTTCCCCATGTCTACCATGCCATATGATCTAGCCCCGGGTAATAGCCACCACTTAATCAATATACCACTTAGCAATGTGCCCTTCACAGTTCATAGTCCCCTCCGCACCGACCCTACCGTTCGCGCCGCCGAACCGGTTCACTGCCTCGTCGATGATGTCGAGAATGTCCTGGTTGCGCATCGAGAACCGCAGGTTCGCGGGCTCGCCGTCGCCGCGGGAGACGCTGAACCCGCAGTCGTGACCTAGCATCGGCTGCCTGTAGCCGTCGGGCTTGCCCGCGAAGTCGACGTTCCAGTCGCTGGGGTCCTGGAGGACAGCCGCGCAGGTATCCTGGCACTGCGAGGTCGAGGGCGAAACCGAAGGGTTCGTGCGGTCCAATAACGTCAGCGTGGTGCAGTAGCCGGCGATTGACTTGTCGCCCGTGCACGCGGCCGCGAGGGCGAGGCCGCTGAACGTGCTGGCGATGAGGATAGTGAGGGGATGCATCTTGTCGGTCGATATCGTGCACAATACTGTCGATGAGCGTTGTCGGTGAGTTTTACCCAACGTCGGTTCTCAAAAAAAAAAAAAAAAAAACCTGCAGCGAGTGATCCTTGAAGTATAGAGCTACCTGGTGGTTGATGAGGAGCGAGAGAAGACCCCTCGAATCCCGCCATTCCCGGCGTTTATATAGCCTCTCCTCAGCTGTGCCTCACGATATTTCTGTTGTTGGCTGTGACATCGCAGAGCTTGAAATTTCTCCTCATCCCTCACTACCGTAATTGTGAGTACAAATGAATTGAATCTCAAGTGTGTGACCAAATATCATCGTCGTTCCCCACCAATGAAGCGCCAAATTTGGGCTAGGATGTGACACGGGCTGACCCTATAATGTGTTCGTTGCGCTGATTCGCTGTCACGTCCAATTTGGTCACTCTCCGGCAAGCAATCCTCTTTGGCAAACACCTCATGTGACCCAGCCCCAGAGGTGATCTTGCTCTTAATAATATCAAGTGTGGGCGGTTATGAGTTTGCTCAAATCCTTCGACCCCGGCTGATTTAATGTAATAAATTCCATTCACGACCATAGTTAATTATTAGTATCTTGTGTCGCAGCTGAGTTGTAGGTAAGGGGAAGTTGATGCAATTTCGGAGCCATCGTAGAATAGAGATGAAGCAGGGTTAACGCAGTATAGATCGGTCAGGAGGTCTAGTCGTAGATAATGTCGAGGATCTATTCCGCAAGATGGAATAGTTGCGGTTGGTAGATGAGCATGGTGCGAATATTTATCAACGAATTCCACAGGCTCATTGCTAGTCATCGCCCGGGACGAAGGTAAATTATGATGTGAGTTAGGAGAATGGCATTCCAGAGGACCGGCAATAAGAGATGAACGGGAAACTGGTCGAGCATCGGTCCCGGAGCAGTGTCATTTCGTCCCTTGCCGTTTGGTTGCCAGCTCCAACTCTAAGGCATCTGCCACACAAAGTTTACAGATAGGCTTGTATACCCTTTCTTTGATGTCGTTGCAATCGTCCTTGCATGGCAAGCGTCTCTCGTAGGGCTTGCAGCCGCACTTGTATATGATTATAATTTTGCACATCGTTTCGAAATAAACAGGATGGTCTCGGTTGCGTGCAACTAAACAGTGATTTATGGCAATCGAGTCGAGCGTGTGTGGCAATATAGGTGATACTTGACCAGGACTATCGTCGTGAAGTTGGTTGAACGTTTGTTTGGCAATGAGTGACAGCAGTTTCGATAAACCTGCAATTTAGTTGATGTTTTATATAATGAAGAATCTGGTTGTCGGAGAAAGCTTAGTCAAAGTTGTGTGTGCTGTGGCACCCCTTTCTCCGTCTTGACTGAGCTTGACTCCAGACCCTCTCGAAGCATATTCATATCAAATCCAAACTTTCTTCTATCACAGCGCCGCTGTGAGAGGTTCCTTTTACTTTAATTCATCAAGCGCCACATTCGCTCCAGTATGTTCGAAGGATACTGGCATATAGGCAATCTTCGATTCGTATTTATCACCTTAACCTCATAGTAACAGATATCGCAAAGAACCCGTTCTGAGTCAAGTTTACCGACGACGCCATCTCTGCAGGGGCTTAGCTTTCCTGGTGGCTGCTTTCGACATTGGCATTGACATTGTCTGGGCATTGTCATAGGTGTGAAAATTTACTTACTAGTTTATATGTTCCCATGAACATCTTTCCAGAGATTCAACCCAATTTCCACACGAGGGTTTTATGCAATTTAGCTCGAGTCGCGATACAGCGGTCGAAGACTCGTTGTCTTTGTTACCAGATAAAAGGAAGCCATCGGTAAGTGGGACAAAGACTTCAAGCGGTTGCGGCGACAAAGATGACAGTCCAGTCTAGATAAAGATGTATCCAATATGGCGGTCGGTCGGTCGGTCAATATGATCGATGATTAGACATCCAGCACAGGTCCTTGGTTACCATATATTGGGTCCTTCTGAAACCAAGATAATGTCTCAATGTTCTGCAATTTAGCCTCCTCTCCTTTCTTCCCATAGCACATGTCCCAATTGCATCCCCTAGGATAGCTTCCTACCATCTCGAATCCGCCTCTTTCTGTCATGTCGTCCAACAATCTATGTCCCACGCCGGCTGGGATAATTAGTACATCGCCCTTTTCGACTACCTTCTTAACCTTGTCGGGATTGTCCTCTCCTCCAAAACAGAGTTTCGCCTTGCCTTGACTGATGCATAGTACCTCGTGAGTCGTCGAATGAAAGTGAGTGGTGCTGTACATTGTGAATCTCCACTGAGGTTCCACGACGCCTATCGTAGTGAGATGTGACTCTATCGCTGACGCTGTGACTGATGACCGGGGGAACGCCTCATGATAATGTATCAGAGGCTTGTTATGGATGCTGGTGTTTGGAATGAGGTTATATGCTGGGATTTGGTGTGTGGAGACACGTAGTGACGCGAGAGGGTTGAGAGCCATCTTAGCCGTCTTTCGTAGTAAAACTAAATAGGGGGCAGAAGAAGAGGAACGGTGAGAAGCTTGTGAGGTAGAAGTAAGCTACGGGATGAGTGTCGACGAGGTGTAAGCAGGGGGATTGTTTGTCTATGACATCTACGATACAAATTCATCCCCCCTCATTGGATGATCCCACGTCATTCGCTTATGTGTTGGTGGTGTACGTAGATATGTAGATCATTGATCTGCTCAATCGTATTCATATATCAATTAATAATTTAATACACATAGGTCGTTGTTACGAAGGGTTACCGGCGAATTAGCATTAGATAGAAAGGGGGGTTCAATTACGGGTAACACTTGTCGAAGCTAAGCCATCATAACTGGCGCGAGGAGCGAGACACGAACAATGGAATTCTCAAACGACCTGTCCTTGAGGACATGGGTATCGTGCATGACTACGATGACGTATAATTCTCACAATTCCAATTTTCTGGATACATGTGTAGGTATGTGCATGACTGACCCGCAGGATTCCGGTTACTTGTGAATAAGTATGTACCATTATATATATACTGTAATACCTCTAATTATATACTACCTTATCAAATATTTCCTATCTCGTTTTACTACAATATGATATTATATTACAATATTAGATACTTATTTCCAACAACCTTGAATCAGGACTCATTAGCATATAGAAATGAAATAATGAAATATCAGTCCAAAATCTCATTATCTGGTCTAGCTGGACTTTTATCAACTATCCGAAGTGTGCGTTCTATTTAGCTGCTTCACCTGCACCCGGTGACCCCCCGGGAACGCGAGAGCTCATCCTTACAGCTTGGATCTCATCTAGAAGCGTTTAATGGTTACAGATTAATAGTCGCTGACTGCCGAGGCTGACGATATGGACGTAGTCACGATGTAAAAGCTACACAAGCAACAGTTACTAGAAGGCGCACTTCGAGTGAGTTTCAACTTTACCATTTCTTATGAATGACAGGCTGTAATTGGCGCAAGGAAAAGTACTGGTCATAACCTATAAACACCAGGAGCCACACACCACACACGCAACCAACTAAAATTCTCCGAAGCCAATATTGACCTCATACGAATATCGATCTTTTTCATCCTGATATCCACTGAGGTTCAGCGTAAGGGGCAATTGGCCTTAAAAATGCTTCTCGAACTTAACTATCTATTATTACACCCCCCTTAAAACCTACATATTTAAATTACTAATAAAGCTTCAACGGCCTTATGCCACATCCCCGTATCCTCAATACAACTGCTCGCCTTCTTGATATCCTTCACGTACGCGCGACTCGGGTACATCCTAATCCGTCTTGGCAGGTTGTGATTCACGGGCACCACGTAGCCTACAGCGAGCGGGGGCATGAAAAGCGTGGCTGCTATTCACTTGTGCAACTCTGGGGCTTCCGTATCTGTCTATGGTATTGTCCATTCATAGTGAGTACATTGCTTTGAAGACAGTTGCGAGACTGTAGATTGGTGACTTTCTTGTTGTACTTATCCCCCCCCCCCAACCTCCCTAATCCACGAGTTCGCCTGGTGGATGATGCTGAAAATAGCCCGCTTCTCCTTGGGTACCGTGCACGGCGGCGTTCAGGAAGCGAGCCGTCGTCTGTAAATTGTTCAGCCTACTAGTTTAATGTTGGAATGTATGTAGGCGTCCTGCGCGAGCGCTAAGTGCGCGGACTGATAGACGATGGCGAACTGTCTGCCAGGGAGGATGGCACCCTCGACCGACCCTTGGGCTCCTTCGGCTCTGTGATGGTGTCAAAGATGTGTGGCTTGTGTACTTAAGGTAGTTATGTTAAAATATGGGGTAAACGACCCCTGGCCTCCTGTATATATAGATGGGCTTCGCCCACCTACCTAGACTCACCTTGAGCCAATACACTTGATCCTATCCACACATTTCCGTCTCATCTCAACAAGTTAGGGTTGTCTGCACTATGTTGATATTATTGTTATTGTTCAGGTGCCTATGCATCCTTCTGGGCAGGCCTTGGTATGGCTGTGATCTAGTAATCTGTCACTGCTGCACAATGTACACATAAGTAATGTGTTACGACTACCAACCCCCAGTGAAGTAATTATTCTGCCTTGGGCCCTCATGATAAGTTAAATACTTAGTTAGAAGCCCCCCATGCAGTTAGTTCCCAGTCTGTTTATATCGAAGGAGTGAGAGAAGCAGGTAGTACAGTGGCCAGAACGGCTTTCTACCAGATTACAAATCTCCATACATCATGGCAGGTACCAGACTATTCTAGGCCATTACGACCAGAGCTAAAAGCGTGAGTATATTTGACGAATAAATTGGAGGTTATCCGTAAGATATGATGAAGAACTATAAGGGACTTGAGAATAAATCTCAACCACTGTCTGTAGCCGTGACAGAGATCGGTGCTGGGGGGGAGGGGGGGGGAGGGAAGTGATTATAAAGAGTACTGGGTTTACATGTATTTCTGGGAATTTTCCTGCGCAAGAAACAGAAAAAAAGATATTATCCTCGAAGGTGGCACCGGAACAAGTCACACTGAACTAGTTTTGGTCATTATAGCAAGTTGGGCCATTTCTCACTCCATATTGCTTAATGTCCGTATGGTGAACACCCTTACTAGGAATTCGATAAGGGAAAGCATTTGAAGAATTGGTAGTAGAACTTGATTTATTCTAGGCCTTCTAACCGATCCTAGTGGTAGTTGGTGATACTAAGTTTAAGCTTCAAATGGTCTGTAGCATTGGTTATACATAACACCTCTACTAGGGTTTAGGACTACTACGAGGACCAGAGGTCAAAAGGTGGGTTAACGACCGTGCCTCAGACACATCCCGCAACCGTATTAGGAGACATATATAGAACTAGGAGACGCCCTTTACAGAGGGAGGGTGGAGTTTCAGCTGCATAGTGCTCCTATCCATACGTAAGATGCTTCATAGAACAGCCTGTGCCACCCTTTAATTCGACACTCTTGTTTAATAGATGCAGGGATATGTATGTATACACATGTCAGCATTTCATATCTGGAGAGATGAACTTCTGTCGTTAGGATTACGCTGAACCTGAACTGTTCCTATGAGTTTATGGTCATTCTAGCTGAGGGGATCATCTCTTCGACTGCATAAGTTTTTTTCTATTTCATGATTGAAAGAGTTGGGTAGCCCCTGTGCTTTGATATGACTTGATCCTCGTTCAAGTCTATCTAACACATGTCGGATAATAACGAGAGACACCTCATAACCCGAATACCCCCCCAAACCCAATCCCGCTGCCCTATGATACGGTTTTCGGGAGATGTAACTGTTCCACTAGAACGACTTCCTAATTCAAAATCCGCCGCTCCACAGACTCCTAAGGGATGGGTATATCCAAGTAGCGAAAAAGAGACCAGTGTTTTGGGACGACGAGCGGTATGGAATAATGGATGCTAGATCTCACTTTACTCATCTCTAATAATATTGTCTATGCTCCGCGTGGAATTGCTCATCAATCTCCTACCAACGATGAGCCGTTAGGTACTCGGAATGCTAGAGGATGGCTACTCTGACGCAGATAGGAAAAGGCGCGAGGGGACACTCGTCGTCTCGTATTCGGGCTGCAAAGCGTGACTAAAAGAGGGTAATAATAAGTAGAAGCGTCACTATTGATATAGCTGCTAGGGACCAGGAAGATGGATTCGAAGGCGGAGAATATGGATTGGTAAGAGTGACGGAACCCCCAGAGAAAATATAGGTATCTAAGCCACACTTGAAGAGGGTGCTAACATGTGATGTGGCTGGGTGGCCGAGTTCGTATTCGCATTTTCTATTCAGGGGCCAACTTGGCAAGCTTTTGTTTTTCTGGAAGGGGCCGTCTGATTTCCTAATCCCTGTCACCGCTTGCCATAATGCAGGTTCGGCATGATGTGATTGGTGACAAGTTGCCGAGCTAGGCGATTTGTAGTTAGCAGGCTAGCGGATATTACCCTGCAAGCTAACGGTAAGTTAAATTGGTGGATGCTAACTGATTAAAGTCGACTGAGTCGCATAAAAAAATCCAAGTCCCTTTTCTTCCTGCTCAATGCAAAGACGAAAACGCGACCACGAACTTCTTGCTCACGATTGATTCCTCTCGCCGTCGGACTCCGGATACGACTAATTGACCACACACTTCCTCAGTGTATCAATCCTTCAGAAGCAGGGTCAATATATATATATATAAACCGGTCAAGAGTTCGACATCACAATTAGTCAACATGGCCACCGTTAAACCCGGACTCGAGAGGCAGGACAGGGAGCGTGACGCCGCATTCAACAAGGCCATGCACGGCAAATCTGCCCAGGCTACGGGAGGCATTCGTGCTATGTTCAGCAAAGGCGCCGACGCGAAGAAAGCAGCCGTTGATGAGTACTTCAAGCACTGGGACAACCAGGCCGCGAAGAACGAGACGGAGGAAGACCGAGCTGTTAGTCCAACCTCTTTTATGTCCCGTATCTGGCTAACATGATCATTCTCCCAGAAACGCACTGCTGAATACGCCACATTGACGAGGCAGTAAGTCACAAACATGTCCAGCTTCCACTACACCGATCATTCCTGAACTGACACGTTCTTAGCTACTACAACCTCGCGACCGATCTGTACGAGTACGGTTGGGGTCAGTCCTTCCACTTCTGCCGTTACTCAATTGGAGAGAACTTCTACCAGGCTATCGCACGGCATGAACACTACCTTGCACACCAAATCGGCATCAAGGAGGGCATGAAAGTGCTCGACGTTGGCTGTGGTGTCGGTGGACCTGCTCGGGAGATCGCCAAGTTTACTGGTTGTCATGTCACGGGTCTGAACAACAACGACTACCAGATCGAACGCGCCACCGTATATGCGCACAAGGAGGGCCTGTCAAAGCAATTGAAATTTGTAAAGGGTGACTTCATGGTGAGTACATATCGCATTGAAGTACTGCGTGCTGCTGTTTCGTGCTAATTTAACTTGTGCAGCAAATGGATTTCCCTGACAACAGCTTCGATGCGGTTTACGCTATTGAGGCCACCGTCCACGCGCCTAAGCTAGCAGGTGTCTACAGTGAGATCTTCCGTGTGCTGAAGCCCGGCGGCGTCTTTGGCGTGTACGAGTGGTTGATGACGGACGACTATGACAATGACAACCTCGAGCACCGTGAAATCCGGCTAGGCATCGAGCTGGGTGATGGCATCTCCAACATGGTGACGATCTCGGAAGGTGTCGAAGCCATGAAGGTTGCCGGATTTGACCTTTTACATCACGAGGATCTCGCAGACCGTCCCGACGAGATCCCATGGTACTGGCCGTTGGCTGGCCGGTGGAAATACATGCAGTCGGTATTCGATGCCCCTACTATTGCACGTATGACATGGTGGGGACGTGCGCTTGCACATAACTTTGCGGGTCTCCTAGAAATCTTGAAGATTGCACCAGCCGGTACCAAGAAGACGGCCGATAGCCTGGGTATCGCCGCTGACTCCTTGGTTGCTGGCGCCGAAAAGCATTTGTTTACCCCTATGTACTTGATGGTTGGAAAGAAGCCCGAGCAATAAGCATGTCTTATTCTTAATTACCTTGATACTTTGCCACGAAAGAAACGGAAAAATGGATAGAATATGGGAGTAATGTCGATAAACGCCTATTAATAATGGGCCACAAGGACGCTATCCGATGACGGGGCTTGCTGGGCGTAAGGCCTCGGATGGGGAACTTTGGCCTCTTCGGTGTAATATAATTGAAGAGTGTATTTACATTGCATTGCATTGGAAAGGGACTGCAAATAATCGACGCTTGAAGGATTATGGCGATGTCGCAATGTGTAAGAGCAAAAATAGTGAAGTTGATTACTAAATTTCACTCGTACCTGAGATAAATGCTGTATAGAGTTGTGCCTATCTGCAAATACTTGTTTAAATATAGGTATGTACCTTACATAGGTAGGTACCTATGCAATCTGTATTTGTCTTACAAAAGAGTTAAAACTATGGATAACATTCAACTCTATGCATCTGGCCGCTGTTGAAGGGGTACCTAATAGGCATACTACTTCTGTTTCTGTTAGTGTTTTTGTGTGACAGTACTTTGTATGTAACGCAGACGTAAGACCTATCGGGTATTACGTGTTTCCAGCAAACGGATCCCCAACGGAGGAAGAGATAAGCTCCCGAACGAGAGCATATCTTGATAAGACTCGGCCGATAGGTTAATCGTTTGACCATTTCGTGATCATTTGGATAGGATAATCTAAGTAAATGTACTATCTAGAGACAATCGAATAAGATTCGACTATTTCGCGCGCTGCTTGTAGGTTGGCGACTTGTTAAAGCTGAGCTTAATACCCTAATACTACCTTAGGTATGTACTACCTAATCGCTACAATTCATAGCGACGGTATCGGGGAAAGTTCAGGTGGGTCGGACGATTCGTCAATGGGAGTCCCGAAAGGGTCCTTACGCTAAACCGAAGATGGACTAGCGAGTCCATTCCGCCCAACAAGCTTGTTCCTATTCCATCCGGAGGGTTAAAAAAAAGTTGGGAAAGTGCGCGCGCCGATAACTGCAACTCCAAAAAAGGGCTTACGGGAGCTAAAAGAAAATAATAAAAAATCACTCTTCACCTTTTCTCCCATCATCCTTCGACCGGTCATCTGCCCCGAAACGCCTCGCCATTCCGCTATCTCGAGTCGGCCGGAATCTTCAATTCAATTCCCCTTTGTCTCCCTCCCCTCTTTTACGACTCGAGCTTTCGCCATCTCCAAGAGAACAAAATGTCCCGCTACCTCCGGCCCGCCGCTCGACTAGCTGCCTCTGCTCGCGCCGTAGCCTCAGCTCCCCGAACCCTTCCCCGATTCTCACCTGCTGCCGCCGCCTTCTCCGTCTCGCAACGAAGGACGTTCGCCGATGTCAAGGGAACGAAGGACTACACGGTCCGAGAGGCCCTGAACGAGGCGATGGCCGAGGAGCTCGAGGCAAACGAGAAGGTTTTCATTATTGGCGAGGAGGTTGCGCAGTACAATGGCGCATATAAGGTCACCAAGGGCCTGCTGGATCGTTTTGGCGACAAGAGAGTCATCGACACACCTATCACCGAGAGCGGGTTCACCGGTCTGGCCGTCGGTGCTGCGTTGAGTGGTCTAGCACCTGTGGTGAGTAGAGGAGATTCCCAAGTCCTATCTCGGTAGCTGTGACCGTGATAAGTCAGGACGCTGACCGACCATCGCGATGCATAGGTTGAGTTCATGACCTTCAACTTCGCCATGCAGGCCATCGATCAGATCGTCAACAGTGCCGCCAAAACCCTCTACATGTCTGGCGGCATCCAGCCCTGCAACATCACCTTCCGTGGCCCCAATGGTTTCGCTGCCGGTGTTGGCGCCCAGCACTCTCAGGATTACAGCGCCTGGTACGGATCTATTCCCGGCTTGAAGGTTGTTTCTCCTTGGTCCGCCGAAGACGCCAAAGGCCTACTGAAGGCTGCTATCCGTGACCCTAATCCCGTCTGTGTCCTCGAGAACGAACTAATGTACGGTGTTTCGTTCCCTATGTCCGAGGCTGCGCAAAAAGATGATTTCGTTCTACCGTTCGGCAAGGCAAAGGTCGAGCGCCAGGGCAAGGATCTTACCCTGGTTTCCCTCTCTCGTACTGTCGGCCAGTGCATGGTTGCCGCCGAGGCACTGCAGAAGAAGTACGGCGTCGAAGCTGAAGTTATCAACCTGCGATCTGTCAAGCCGCTAGACATCGAAAGCATTGTCAGATCGGTTAAGAAGACCCACCGCCTGATCTCGGTTGAGTCCGGATTCCCCTTCGCCGGTATGGGCGCCGAGATCCTCGCCACCACCATGGAGTATGCCTTCGACTATCTGGATGCCCCTGCGCAACGTATCACCGGCGCTGAAGTCCCCACACCCTATGCTCAGGGACTCGAGCAGATGAGTTTCCCGACCGAGCAACTGATCGAAGACTTCTCCGCCAAACTTCTACGAGTATAAGAAGCAAATTAAAAAAAGAAATTTATATTTTCTTTAAAAAAGAAAGTTTAAAGGGGGTTAAAGGTAGACCGGGCATGGGGTTATGGGTGTGTGTGCGCGTAGGTGATGTGTTATGCAATGTACAATAATGATTACGGCACGGGAGGAATTGTCTTAAGGGTTAGACTTATGAAGGCACTTTCCAACAAAGCTTTGCGTGGGACTCCTTTTTATCGCGAGCGCTATGGAAGACAGCGAAACCCCTTTTTGAAAGTTGATGATATCTGACGAGGTCACCGTACCGAGATACTCTAATGCGAAGGTGGTCCTATGCTCGCCTCTATACCATATATACCCATTATTAAGGCCAATGGCTACGAAACGACCTAGATACGGCAGCATTTTTGACTACAATAGTTCTCGTCAAATAGAGAAGTGAGAATATGTAACCTAGCCGGAGATAGTAGGGAACCACCCGACCCCGACGTTTTACCTACCTAGGCAGAGCTTGTAATTTTCTTTAGGAAGTTGAACGTCAAAGGGAAATATGTGCAAGGCAGCCGGAAAGCAGCCGACGTGGCTTGCTGTAGGACGCATACATGGCATGTCACCTTAGCGTGTCATGCATGAGACACACGTTTATGCCGGCATACCTACCCTAAACTAAACCTACGCCGGATCTTCAGAAGTTGAAGGGAGTTGAGAGTGGAGGGAGAGGGGAAGATGTAGGTACTGTACTGTTATGTACCTAGGTTGGTAGCTTACAACTTGTTCCACCGCGTGTTCCTTTCTGTCTATTGGGGTGGAGGTTGGTTGGTTATTGGCCAATTCGATGGATTAGACGAGTGGAATGAGCTCTTGGTTGTATAGTATGTAAGTGTATGTATCTGTATGTATGTATATATAATACGAACTCGGTACATCTTCTGTGCTGGCCGCCACCGCCACTATCTCCGCCGTAGCCGACAGGACGTTGTTGGATTTGCCTGCCCATCAGACCTTGTTTAAAGAAAGGGAGAGGGGAAGAAGAAGAAAAAGAAACCTGGCAAGGGAGGCCTGGCCTCCCGTTCGGCCATGTCAGATTTCACCTGCATTTGCCCATCTGCCAACCTGTCCCCGGACCTGTCAAGTTTGACCTTGGCTGCCAAATCTGGCCGAAGGATGCGTGTCTCGGGGCAGTGGTCATTTCGCTTGCCCGCTGCGCCCACAAAATTCCCGGCCCGTTTTCTCAATATTTTCATCTCGTTTCGTTTTTTTTTATTTCTAATTCCCGACTAACTAACACATACCCGACCGAGCTAGGTAGGTATGTATGTACCAAGCATCGATGAGGGCAATCAACCTCGGTATCCCGCAACACACTTACCTATTGGAAATCCATATCGGCGCCGCCAAACGACGAATGTCATGGCGCTTGAGACATGCATACCGATAAATAAATAAAAATTCTGGGGCTAGCTAACTTACCAACGAGTTGTTCGGCCAGTCGGTCAGTCGTTCAGTCAAACGGAGTTGACGTGTAAGATGGATTAGATAGAATAGCCTGTCCGATAGACGCGGCGGTAGCATGGCACGGCATACATCCATTATTATTAGCTTATATCTCACCTTGACATGTTCACTCCGCACCAAAAGCCTTTTGTTTCAGGGCATGACGAGCTAACCTACCTAGTTATAATATAATGTACGGTTTAGCTAGGAAGCTATCTATATGTAGGTATGTAGCTTGGCTGGGCCCATCTCCACTTGGTCAAGTTATTCAATCCGTCTTTCTCCGCTTCTCCTCATGACCTGGTCCCTTTTCTGGACTCTTCCCCTCCCCGACAGATAGACATACATATAGGTAGGTAGGTAGGTAGGATATGATCGAGGTTCCAATGTACGGTGTAGATAGAAGATAGACAAGTCAAACACACAACCCCGCGGCGCAGCAACTATGCACCTACAAGTTTCAACATCGAAATATTTATTTATATATGATACCTTTACCTTGTATATGAAAAAGATGAAAAAGGACAGAAATAAAAACCAAATAATGAGGAAAATTGAAACACATGCACATAACATCATAGACTGTGGCCAAGTCTTACTAGTATAAGTATAGTTAGTGTAAGTACTATAGGTATAGTCTACTTATTCAAGTGCGCTTCTTCCCCACACGGCACGGTTCGGTCTTCTGGAACTGGGCCGGGCATCTCATGATTCTTTTTAGTCCATTCCTTCCTCGTTAACTAGCGGTATTACATGCTTATCAAATACAGCAGACTGAGATAGCACATCAATAAGACTACTAATAAGGTTTAAGGCTAAGGTAGGTAGTAGGTAAATCATCTACTCTTATATACTTACCTCTAACTACCTACCTAGGTTATAGGTACTCAATGTAGACTGTATATCATAACCTACCTGCCTACCTTACATCTACCTACATTGCATATAGACGACGTACGTAAACGTACATACATACATACGACGTTATCCAAAGATAGCCGAGAGACACGTCCCCGTTGGCCCCCGTCCGTCCGCCTCTTGGAGGGAGAGACTAGGAGACAGAGAGAAAATATCCCGAAAGGAAAGGTGCATACCCATCGCCATCGCATACGCTTGCGACGCCCCGAGGCGAATCCTGTCATCGCTCCAACAAGCCACCACCTGCATTCGTACCAGACGTACATATACCTCCTATACATACGCAACGTGTTATACCTACGTACATTCATACATCTACCTGTCTTACCCCGCGCCGCGCCGGTCATCATTGCGATTTTGGTGGTTGGTGCCTTTTTCATTTTCTTCGGTGGTGCTATTAGAGTGGGTTGGATTTCTTAAATGCGGTGATCCCGATCTTCCCCTAGTCTCTAGTGCCTCTCACTTTCTCTCGGCCTGTCTGTCTGTCTGTCTGTCTCGTGTCTTTTCTTCCAATAGCATTTTCTTGTTGGTTACTGTTCCCTCTTTTTTCTTCTTCTTCTTGTTCTAGAAAAAGGCTAGTCCTTCCTCGCGTCTTTCCGGTTCTCCTCCTCTGCTTTTGGCTTCTTTCACTTTTTCTGTCATTTTTTGGATTTGTGCTCCTTTTTCATCTCTTTCGTCCCCACTTGGGGGTATATATATATAAGACAGAGTGACCGCCTCTGCGCGAATTCGACAGCGAAGAGAGAGAGAGAGGCGGATCGATCCTCGCGACCAAAGAAAGGAAACAGGAGATCGAACTGAGGGACCGCACAATATCGGTATTGATATCGGCTCCTAGATAAGTTCATACGTAGGTACCTACCTACTATTTTCAAGCGTCGCGCGCGCGCGAGAGAGCACACATACACGCAAAGCTCCCATCACCGCACAAAAATGGCGGACCAGCCGACACCACCGGCCGCGATGTCTGCGGCGGCTGCAAGTAGCCCGTTACCCCCAGGTCAGCAGCAGCAACATCAGCAGCCAGAGGAACCCGCGCTTATCGCCGCGGTAGTTCCCGAAGAAGAGGTACGCCTTTTCTCCCTTTCTCTTTCTTCGTTTTTCTTCTTCTTTTCTTCGCAGAAGGGACTGGCGGAGAGATGGCGTTTTGAGATGAGAGAGCCGCAGATGAAGGAGTAAGTGAGCGAGCGAACTGCGCAACGGGAGTAAATTCGAAATTCTCGGTACCGCTAGGTGCGTCAAGCGGCGGAAGCGTTTTTTTTTTAAACTTTATTCGTCCGTTCGTCGGCACCGATTCGGATTTCCTACTGCCGGGAATGGAATGAGGATAGTGAAAATGAGAACGAGAGTGACAGTGAGACGGAGCGAGAGAAAGAAAAAAAAATACATGTAGACCTGAGGAACATATGAACTAACCATTTCTCTCTTATGAAATCCAGCTCGCTGAAGAAGATAACGACGATGGAGACTCGGCATTGGGAAGTGACGCGTAAGTTTACCTACCTACCTATTTGCCCCTTTTCCTTCTTTTTTCTCACCTTGCCTTTCCTATACTGACTCACCACCCTTGTCCTCTGCCATACCTTGCACTGAACAACCCATACGCGCTCCTGGGTATAATGATGAGATGCGAGCTGAGCTAACAATCACCGACATAACAGCGCTAGCAGCACAAACTCCATCTCGGCGAGTATCATGGAGTACCGCACGATCCAGGGCCGGACGTACCACAGCGAACGCCACAACTCATCGTACTTCACGCCCAACGATGAGCAGCAGCTGCAGTCGCAGGACCTCACGTAAGTTTAGCCAGCCTCCGGCGTGGGACCTTTCTTCCCCCTTTATGTGTTCGTGTAGGAAGTTGAGCAGGATGAAAGCAGACCCGGAGCTCCGGTCTGGTCTAGAAGTTTGGGGTGCATATATGGTTTTATGTCAAAGAACGGGAAGGATGATTTAGATGGCGGATCAACAGATACTGAAAGAGTGAGACTGACTAACGATGGGTTCTGCATGAATTAGTCACCACTATCTCATGGTGCTGCTTGACAACAAGCTCTACCTCCCGCCGATTAAGAGCGAGAATCTCGAAGTGAGTTGCCCGCGGACACAACCTGTTTTCTAGCACGAGCGGATATGTGTACCAGTATATCCGAATCGATGCACGGGGTGCATAATGACTTACACGTTACCTTGCCTGGCAGAAAGTATTGGATGTAGGAACAGGATCAGGTATGTACACCCACACGCGTGCGAGGGATCTTGCCTTGTAGCGTGTTATTTCGTGGCCTCCAGGACAACGTGCTAAGAAAGATACAGGAATATGGGCCATGTAGGTGGTTATTGCTTACCTATATCCATGACTTGCACCATCTAACCCTGATCAAAAAAAATATTTATCCCCCCCCAAAAACTAACACTACCCCCTATAGTGACCTAGCAGACCAATACCCGCACACCGAAATCATCGGCACGGACCTCTCGCCCACGATGCCGCTCTGGGTGCCGCCGAACGTGAAGTTCGAGATCGACGACCTGACGCAGCCGTGGACGTGGGCGCCGAACTCGTTCGACCTGGTGCACGCGCGGTACCTGTTCGGGGCGGTGGCGGACTGGACCGAGCTGTTCCGGCAGGCGTACCGGTGCTGCAAGCCGGGGGGCTGGGTGCAGTCGGCCGAGGCCGACGTCGAGATCCTGAGCGACGACGGGACCGTGCTCCCCGACAGCGCCATGAACACCTTCTGGAACATGCTGTACCGCGAGGGCGGGCGCAAGCTCGGCGTCAGCTTCCAGGTTATCAAGGAAGGGCTGCAGCGCAAGGGCATGGAGGAGGCGGGGTTCGTGGACATACAGGAGCTCAATCATAAGGTGCGTTTATTTTTATTTTTTATGAATTCTATTTATTGTTCCCGATGATTTGTGACGTGATGTCGATGTGATGGAACGCCTAGGAGCTTTTTTCTTTTTATATAGAGGTACCTACACATGACGGTTTGCTATGTCGTTGACTTCGCGGCACGTGAGGTAAAGCAAGGGATGAAAAAAAGGAGATATGGATATTCCGTCAGTCGGGGAGAGAGAGAGAGAGGGCATGGGATTCCTTGGATTTAAGTCGTTATCCTTGCTCCCGGGCTACTGCTGCTGCGGTACTATGTTGCACTACAGCGCTTGTCCACGGACACGGGGTATCATGTGATGATGATGTAGTGCACATGCTCTTCTTGGCTGCGACTGTGTGGTTCCAATTTTGATAGATCAGTGCATACTGACGCATATGCTGCCCTTTAGCTACCTTGCGGCGCCTGGCCCCAAGATCCGAAGCTCGCGGAGGTCGGCACGTACCTTCAGGCGACGATGCTGAACGACGTCGAAGGTAAGCTGGGAGCTCCTTTATAATCATCTGCATCTACCCCCTTCACTTTTTCTTTTTTTCTTTTTTAGGTTCCGATTTTACACAATCAGTTTCTATCTTCCCCTCTCACTTTCCTTTCCCTTCCCTTCTCTTTCCCTCCCAACACTTATTACTCGTCATCCCCCTCCCCTCTCGCTGACGTATGAAACCAGGCTACACCCTCTTTCTCTGGAACACCGTCGTGGGTGAGGACGCGCCGGGCTACCAGGAATCCCTAGCCTACATGCGCAGGGAGCTCAAGAGCAGGCGTATCCACGGCTACATGAAGGTCCGGTACGTGTGGGGCCGGAAGCCGGAGAATGCTTGATTCTCCAAAGTTGTTCTCATTTCCTCCGAAGGAAAGCAGAAAAAAAGAAGAAAAAAAGAGGGGAAAATAAATTTCAACGCTGATCTTGCAGAGGCATCTTATGGAGGATATGTAGCGAGGTATTCAGTCGCGAAGATTACTAACCATGATGAGGTGCGGAGCACGTACATGCATAGGAGAGGGTTTACCCAGATACATACATATATTGGTCGATTATCATGAGCATGGTGTACATAGCGGGAAGGTGCTGTTATACGCGAAGAGAAGAGCATTAGCATGGGGGTGCCATCAGTGCGTAGGATGTTAAAATAATAGAAATAGGGAAGGAAAAAAAAAAGAGGGGGAAGGGGGGGGAGAGAGAACCGAGTACATATTGGGTCCGTTGAGGAGTTTTTGTCTTCTTTCTTACACTTGACGAAATAATGAGCTATGATCGATTAATGAATATTACGTGATGGCCTTGCTTCTCGCTCGTGCATATGGAGGATAGGGCGCAAGACTAGGGCTGGGTACAGTAAGCTAGCAGGTAGGGTAGGTAAGTAAGTAAGATGCGGGCGATCAAGTCCCGTCGGTGTGATAACTCAGTATGGTGTTCATGTATGTGTGATGGGGGGCTCCTGGCTGGGGGAGCAAAGTCGAGCTCGTGCGAGTCTAGACGAAAAAAAACCAGTCCCCCTTTCCCTCCCCAAACGTCGCGACTTTCCTCTTACCCAATTTCATCGGCACATTGTCCCATACGAGCACCGAGCTAATAAGTCTACCACGCAGATGAACAGACGGGAGCCGACCTCCGATGCTTACTTTCCTTTCCAGCGCGTCCCGGTACTACGTCTCAGGTACCTAACCTAGGTAGGTAGGAACCCAAAGCCGGACGAGAACACAAGAAGGACCAACACGAACTGCATCCATCTCTGGGCAGCCTCAGGTATGGCTGGCGATGAGCCGCCTGCGAAACAACACGTCCCCGGCTTCCGCCGTCCATTATGATGCCCAGGAAACCCCGTGGACGTGTAACTAACCCCCGGGTTTGGTCTAGAAGCGCGGTGTAACTGTATGTGATTCAGAGAGCGCTCGCGTAACCAAGGTGCGTCATAGATCAGGCGTCGGGCCCTGTCTCGACTGAACTTGGACTATATAGTCGGATTCCCCCTTCGAAGACACCATACAGGCGGCATCGGTTGATCTAACGGCCAGGCTAACGCCGGCTAGGTCTTGCGGTATCGTCTAAATGGAATGCGCACGTATGAGACAACCAAACTTCTATAGCTTTACACGTCATAAGGATAAGATCGATGGTATATTGGTACAGTTAGCAGTATATGTGCTTCGCATATCTAGACGATTTATTATACAAGCTGCAAGACGCAAAAGAAAAAAAAACCGGAAAAGAAAAAAGGATTCGTCGAGATCGTGATTAAATGATGCTATGGATTTTTAGTTCTGCTCGTCTGAGAACGAGCGAGGTATCGATGTCAGATGCCGTAACCTTCTCGCTCATAATATAGGTGATTGGAGTTAGTTCCTCTCGCCCATGTAATCGTGTATAACACAGCCCCAAACTCCCCAGGCCCTCTAGCCTGCCCACGAATGCCTATCCCAATAAGCACATTAATATACCTCCGAGGGGGACAACCCCTTTATGTAGGCTGTTGGTTGTAAACGCAATAACAGCTTTGAAACAGTATCATAACATATCCAACTGTCGACCCCCCAGTCTCCGGGCTAAGGATAATGACCGTCTTTGGGGAGAAGAGGATTGCCAAACTTTTTGAGCCTAGCCATGTCTCTACGACTCTAGAAGAATTCGTTTGAGAGCAGTGGCGGGACCAGCCAGTAAAGTAAGATGCCACTGGGCATGTTGAAACATTATCTAACAATGATCATCGTAAAGGGGTAAAAGAACAGTCAAAAAGAGATAGTGGTCGTTAGCACAGGAGCACGTATCATGCACTGGTGCTGAAGTAGTAATTCTCCCATAGGTACTCGTAATCCTCCAGTATCCCGGAGACGAGACTGGGCATGCGACGCTGAACGCCATGCACCACGCCCTTGGTGAAGTTCTCGTAGAATGCGCCTCTCATCGCCCACCATCCGGCAGCCCAATACCTCTTGCCCCATTCTTCTTGCTCTAGGGCGGTGCTACGGAGGCTACGGTCCCGTAGCTGTCGGACGGTGTAGTCTATGCTTATGCCGATTAACCAGGGCGTCCAAGATTTCTTATCCTTGCTCCTTGACAACGCGGTGGCATAGATCAACGGCGTGAGAATGTGCAAAATCTCTGCAGCCTGTCCGGAGCCCGATAGGGTATTGAGTAGCTTGGCCGCAGGCTTGATATCGTCGGCTGTCAAGACTCGGCTCTGCAGGTAAGAGCCGACGTCGCGTGGGCTCGGTAGGCTTGGGAGGGAAGAGCCGGTCCGTGGCATTATCCACTCCTTCTCGTGTGCTGCCTTGGCCGACTCGGACATGTGATTGACCTCCTCGCCCATCAGCTCTCGTAACATGGCACCGTCGTCTTCTTGGGACTCGTCAGGCGGCAGTGGTTCTCGCTCGGGGAGCACCGGGGTGACCAGAGGCCTCGAGTTAGTTATGCGCATCAGAAGCAGGCGGCATACGGCCTTGATAGCCTCCAAGACTATGACGACACGCCAGCGTATCCTCTCGCCCCGGCGCTTTGCAGCCATCTCCCACAGCAACTCGGTGTATTGGACGATCTGCAGCAGCAAGGCTACCCTCCGGTACAGCTTGCTCTTGGTGGTCCAGAACTGGGTGTAACGCGCGTGCGGACTCGGTATGCGGGGGGCAAGGGAGGGTATCTTGGCGAGAGCGCGGCGGAGGACGGCATCGTGGTAGAGGGAGAGAAGCTGGACGCCGGAATGGAGGGTCTCGGAGGCGATTTCGGCATCGCGAAAGCGGCCGGGGATTATGTAGGTCAAGGACCGCAGTGCGCTCTCGATCTGGGATACCTGGTGGGCGTTCTTGGTGATGAAGTCGCTGTACAGGTGCAACCACTTCGGAGGCATCGCCAACACGCTCTTGATGGGATTCCGCGATGGTTGACTCGTGCGCGAGATACTTCTTGTGGGGTTGTGGGATTGAGATGACATCACCCGAGGATTAAAACAATTGGACAGGAATTGAAGCTGTAAAGGAAGGCATGCGCGGAGAAGAGAAAGATAGGATGGGAGGGCAAGTCGGAGGGCAGGTCGAAGAGCATGGATGGAGGATGGAAGCGGATGACCGATTGATGGATGTGCAGGTTGTCGGGATTCGTTCGAAAAAGCCCAAAGGACGGGACGCCAAGACCAAATTGACAGCACTCCGTCGGCAGCTGCTGAAACCTTACTTCCAACAGTCTTTGCCTCGGTATAAACTTTTAGCGGGAAGTAAAGATGCTTGGACCACATACGTCCGGTATCCGCCAAGTCTTGCCTCTTCTGTCAAGTCTACGTGCACGGACCACGTATCTTATAAGATGTACATACGAACATTAATTTGTAGGTATCACAACTTCTTAACAGATCCTGTGAAGATAGATTGTGAGCTGGCTAGTATACTGCTTACTCTTTAGATATTATTAATTAATAGATAGAAACTTGGTGTCTTGAATGTCCATAGGACTATACACAGACTATACACAGAATAGTAGCAAATAACATCTTATTTACCCAAGTTTAGTCACCAAACCTGTACTCGTAAGGTAATCTCTGCGATGATCTATATTATATGCCCTGCTTTATTGAATATGCCGCGTAGCGAATATATGAAGAAATTAAACCACTACTTACATCTTACACTCTCTGATAATACTAGGTATTATTAATCGTCCACTAAAAGACATTCCAGCATAAGTATTATTAAAATAAAAAAAAGCAGAAGGGGGAGATGGCTTGAGATATAATTATTATAGTCGTTGTAACATCCATAACGGATGAAAGCGAGGTAAACAGAAGTATCGCTCTAATCAAAATCCGAGCTGCTCGATAACCCCCGGGGAATTGATAAACGCGCACCGCTCCGCGAGCTTCTGCACGGCGACCGCGGGCTTCGCCTCCGGCCCGGAAATCGCCGAGAGCCCCTCGTCCGGCCCCCCGGCGACGAAGACATACGCCTCTTCCCGGCCGCCGCGCGGAAACGCCGGCGCGAACCCCGCGAACGTGTCGTGGCCCGCCAGCCCGGGCCCGCCCGTGCTCACGAACGTGGACCAGGACCGCGACCCGCGGCGCTCGAGCGCGCGGTCCGACGGCGTCGGGCCGAACGGGTACCCGTCCGTGTCGTAGTGCGACAGGTTCCCGAACACGTACGCGAACTCGGAGGTGTGGACGGGCCCCAGCCCCGTCTGGCCGTAGAGGTGCGAGAGCGGCGCCGCCAGCACCGTCTGGTTCCAGTCGAGCAGGTACGCGTCGTTGCCCGCGGCCGCGAGGTGCGAGGCGTACCACAGCGGCTCGCACGTCATGATGATGTCCCGGAATATGCGCGCCGAGCGGTAGAACTCTGCCGACAGGTTGGCCGCCGCGTTCGCGGGGAAGTCTGCCGCCGGGTACAGCGAGAGCAGCTTGTCGAGGTTGTCGCTCGTCAGGTCCGGCACGTACGAGTGTATAAAGTCGTGCGTGTCCTCCGGGGTCGTAATGCTGGTATCGGTGAAGAATGTCACGTCGTCCTCGCACCATAGCATCATGGTCGTGACATTAGCGAACCGGCCTTCCTTGATGAGTTGGGACGGGGCCGCGGGGAGGAAGTCGCCGTCCACGACCGGTAGCCATATGTCACCGATGTTGTGCCCAATATCGGACGCGTAGGTTGCCAGCGATGCTTCTAACAGCGTGTCCGTGTCAAACCCCCTCAGGCAGGAGACCGTTTCTTCTGAATGTAGGCTGCTCGTGTTGCAACCAACCTGGTCAACCAGGAGTTGCATGGCATCGATCGTAAAGTTCCCCGTGATCCCGGGCTCGAGAGCTTGGCTTTCACATATCCCTTGCTGGAACGGGACTGGCTTACTAGCTCCGTATGCCATTATGTGCAAGCCTACTGCCAAGCCTGGTATGGGTCAGCGAGAGCTAACATCACGAGATTACTTCATCTCGAGACCTACCTCCACTAGATTGCCCGAATATCGTGATTCGCTCCGGATCACCACCGAACTGTTCAATGTTATCCCGAACCCACTCAATGGCAAGTCGCTGGTCCCTCAATCCCGCGTTCTCTGAGCCCTCGGACTTAAGGGCCTCGGACTGCGCGAATCCAAAGACTATCTGTCTATTAGCATTCCAGAGATGTCCTCATATGCATTTCATCTTCTTATCCAGACCTCCTTACTTACACCCGAGGCGATAGTTCATAGCTACGTGAATGATCGGCAATCCGTTGCTGATCGACTCCAGGATCATCCCGTCCGGCGCGGTCGTGATCTCGCTATTCTGCCCCGTCCAGAAGCTCCCGCCGTGGATCCATACGGCGACGGGCAGGCGGTCGCTTGCGCACGCGCCACGCGGCCGCGCGACGTTCAGGTTCAAGCAATTCTCTGAGATCTCGGTCACATTGCTTAACACGAGAGGTGGGCTGCTGGGCCCGAGCCGCTGTGGGCAGGCGGGGCCGTAGTTACGCGCATCTACCGTGGTCCCTGGGGCCGGAACGTACGGCCTCGGCGGCTTGAAGCGGTTCGCGCCGCCCGTATCCTGGCCGTAAGGGATGTTGAGGAATACCTCAATGCCGTTACGTTCTAGTCCCCAGTATGTGACCTTATGTGGCGTGGTGGTGACAGAAGGCGACGACAATGACGATGATGACGATGGCGGCGGCAGGGCTGCAAGGCCACTGTTACCGCGTAGGAATGGTAGTAGGTTAAAAAGGAAGCGGGACTTCATAACTTGTCGAGAGCAGCAATTGACGGCATTCTGATACCGAAATATGGAAGGAAACGTTCATCAAAGGGATGATTGGTTAATAAGTAGACGGATTGGCGAGATCATGTCTAAGTCATCCCTTGCATTAGGTCGCTGATCATAGCCCCTCACGAAAGTCCAGGCTTGATACCCCTAGTCTCCGGAGATGCTGAATGCTGACTGACGCTATCAACTCTGTCCCTTTAAAACATAGCTCACTCCTACTTTCGCGAATCATAGACTTCATAAATCCCTGTCAGCTACTTTTAGCCCTCCTTCTTGTTTGGCCTGATTGAGCTTAATTCTGACATTTAATGTTAAGTAAAGCATTCATTGATATGATCATGGCATAGGTACGCGGAATACCGAGTATACTAACTAACCTCAGCTTACATCTCATTTCTATAGCTTCAACTTCTTAGTCAGAAAATAGGCAACTGATCCTACATCCCTACCGATAGAAGTGTGCAGGTATATAAATACGCCGCTGAATACTTCGAGGATCCTTGAAAGGTAAAGATACTATAATCCTTGTTTTAATAACATCTTGTAAACGACGGAGTAATTACGTGCTTATAGCAGCATCGTACACATAAATATGAACTCACCTAGTTAGAGCATTATCGAAATTATTCCAATAATAGTTAAATCGGAAATAATGATACAAGGCCATGGCTTTGACGAGTATAACACCGAACAGCGGTGACATGAAGACATCATTTCATTCATCATTACAAGACCACGACAATCTGCATATATAGTTCCAAACACCATTTCAAAGACGTGGTAGTCATGATGACCTACAATTGCATGAATCCCCACATGTGCGAGTGAGTATTATCAGCCAGCCCTCGGCTTCACCCTGACGTAGAAGTCCACCGGCCGCAGGTTAAACCACCCGTCCTGCTCGAGCCGGTAGTCCGGGTCCGCCATCTCGAAGTCGACCTCGAGGAGCAGCTTCGCCAGCACGGTCACGCTCCACTGCCACGCCCAGTGCTTCCCGATGCACTCGCGCTTGCCGTTGCCGAACCACTTCTTGACGCCCGCGGGCAGGGCCTCGAACGCGCCGCCGGACATCATGCGCTCGGGCCGGAACGCGAGCGGGTCCGCGAACACGGCCGGGTCGCGGTTCACGCCCGCGAGCACCACGATCACGGCCTGGTCGTGCGCAATCTGGTACTTGCCGCCGCCGAGGAGCACGGGGCTCTTGTCCGCTTTGTCGCCCCGCGGGATCGGCTCGATGTTGAACCCCGGCGCCGCGAACGAGAGGCGCAGCGACTCGCGCACGATGCCCTCGACGTACTTGAGCTGCGACAGGTGCTCGTGGGTGAGCTCACCGCCACCGCCACCGCCAGACCCGACGACCGCGTCTAGCTCCTCGCGGGCCGCGGCGATGGCCTCCGGGTTTTGTAGCAGGAAGTAGATGCTGGTCGCGAGCAGGGCCGGCGCCGTGCTGCTACCGATGGGCATGGAGACGATCTCGTCGATGACCTGAGAGTCGGTTAGAGCGGTGCCGGTCTCGGGGTCCTGCGCGTTCATCAGCGCGGCGAGGAGGTCCTGGCGCGGTGTCGGGTTCTCCTTGCGGTGCTGCACCATCTCCGCCGCGTAGGTCCGCATGGTCTTGGTGGCGGTCTTGAACTTGCCGCTGTATAGCAGCCAGTTGAGGAAGCCCGGCCGTGTCGGGCGCTTCATGGCCTCGGAAGTCGAATCCTCCACTGCCGTGGCACTTGGGATTCAGCAATTATTATATCTCTTGGGTACATAGAAGTTACTTACTTCCTTTCAACATAGGGTGCTCGGGGCCCTCGAGGCAGTTGAGCTTCTTGCCGTAGAGCGTCAACGTGGTCGCTTCTAGGTTCAACCTATTCAATTGTCCAACTGCAGAGACCTCGTTATTAGCTCCCAGAGATTTCCATTTGGCGATAAGCTCGCTGGCGGTGTCCCGCATCTCGGTGAATCGTTCCGACAAAGATTGCGGTTTGAGTGTCGGCGCGATGATGCGGTGGGCAATGCCCCAGCTCTGCTCGTGGTCGAAAGCTGTGAACAAAGCATCGTGGACGGCGTAGCGGATCTCGACTATCGGGCCTCCCACGAACTTTCGGAAACGCTTCTCATCGCATAGCTCCTCCGCGAGTGCCGCGCCGGCGACGAAGACCAGCGTCTGACCGAGGACTTTGATCTGGAATATCTCTCCGTACTTCTCAGACAGTTTCTTCAGGGATGCCCAGGTGTTTTGGGGGTCCACGTCGAATATGTTTCCCAGAAGAGGCACTCCAGGGGGCTGAGGAATAGGAACCGACATGTTGATTCGTGTGTCGTGCAAGCGTGAAGACCGCCCGTCTCTAAACTTCCCTTGCAGAGGGTCCTAGTTTGTTATATCGTCTCTGGACTAAAGGGTTAGGAGAGGGAACTATTGATTCCACCTACGGAGTACACCACGGAACACAAGCGCCTCCATCCACGTCATAGGAACTGAGGCGAGGCCACTCGGCACTTGTCTGACAACCTGGCCCGTCGTGCATAGATAGTTCGGAAGAAACCCTTGAATGTGTCACAATAGGCACCCGTGGCAATCTGCCGTGCGACTCATATTGGCGTACAGGAATAAAAAGAGGTTGGGCATCACCAATATTGAACTACATATGACTTTAGAGTCTCTTAGGATTGGGTTGAGCTGGTCTTTTAGATAACAAACTTAACAAGATATCCAACTCCATCTAAAGATAGACATGGAAAATAATCCCGTGGTATTCTATAATATACTGCTTTAGAAACCCGATATGTCACATTATAGGGACAGCATCATGCTAGGGTGTGAAAAAGCAGATACTCTAAATGATAGTGAATGGGTGTTTCAACGCAACTCAGCAAGCCACAAACCTTGGCAAAAACACACGAATTATCCAACCAAAGCTCGAACAACCCATCTGACACTCCAAAAGATGTGTTGTCATTAGTAGGCTGGGATAATTACGACTAAGTGGGAACTAATGTGTCCTAGTATCTACTATTAGCCAAAGAAAAAGAGGAAAATGGTAGAGCTACCATCTTCTATATGCGTGATCTGCACTAAGTAATTAGTATTAGCAACTATTAGAAGTTGCCGCTGCTAGTCACATGGGATCAGGGCATGGTGCATGATTTGGAGAGACACAAGCAGTATGTATATTCCGAAGGAAAACAGAGTGGAAGTCTACCTTCTCTCTCATGGTCTCTTTCAAATTGTCAGTAAGTTAGCTAAAAGGCGTTGACATCACATTTCATATAGCTAACATTTATCCTTTTACATACATGCATTCAACTTAAGAGCTACGATGAGATAGCCTTTAACGGGGATTTATTAGCTACAGTTAGCATAATGAAAACTGTAACAACCTCCCATAGGCTTATTAGAACGGCGCTTACAAAGGCTGTTAATGACGGGCCGGTAGTCGATGAGATCCTAGTATAACCCTTGTCTAGCCACCGATATAGATCGGTGTTAAAACCTTTAGTCAAGACCTGATTCAACACTTAAAATCTCCGAGGTTTGCAACAATTTAACAAGTCGAATTCAATCCCCAGGCTCTTAACCGAGCCAAACTTGATCAGCAGTCTCTTGCTGGCTCAAAAAAGGGGAGCTATAGTGCTTTTGGATGAGGCCAATGTATTCATACGAGAAAGAGACTTGCAAGACCTTAAGCGAAACAGTATTGCTTCGAGTATGTTCTTGTTTCTAACTTATATCGAATGCTTATCTAAATATCCGTTGCTGAAACCATCTCAAGTACTCCAAGGGAATCTCGCCGCTCACGATTAATCGTGTTGAGACTATTGAGAGTGCTATTCAGTCTCGAATTCATCTCTCAATCGCCTTCCCTCCTATCGTCTAACGAGGCCAAACGTAGCCATTGGGGATTGGTTTGAAGAGGGGTAGCGCTAGAGCCAAATCTTGTTGGTTGACAAGGAAATTTACTTGATAGGCTAGCAGAAGGTGACATAAACGGGCGTGAGATAAAGAAGACGATCTAAATAGCGCTTGTATTGGCTAATAATGAAAAGCGATAAATGAAGATGTCCGGTTTTCTCTCGTTGTGTGAGCGCACGAGAGTTTCAATGCAGAGTTCGCAAAAGAGGCAACTGGCTCATGAGTAGACGAGAGCGTGGCTGTCTCATCATCTTCTCGAAGAAACAGAAGATAGTGAGTTATTAGGTCAGAGGCAATGGACATCACTACCCCAATCTTACCTACTTTTACCAGTACTTCCGTAGTGATAAATGGTATACCCTTTCCATGCAACATTGTATAAAATGACAATCAACTACATCATGTGAATGGTGTAGCTTTTGAATCAATATGAAAATTATTCACTGGTTCAGTTGCCACATTGAATCTCGGGAACGCAATGTGCAGAGTGGTCTAGCAACGACATCTAAACTATATGCGCCGTTAGTACCTAACAGCATTGCCCTGATAGCACTTGGAGAGACTGGGGTTGTCCCGACTATTGTGAATTTGTGCTACACGACATACTTCAACATTATTACCTCCGAGGCATGTGTGCTTCTAGACCAACATCAGCCTGCGCTGGACAGGAAGAGCCTTTGACTAACAAGATAAATTCAGGCAGAGAAGTAGCTAAGTGTATGCATTTGTCTGAACCTTAGAAAGAGAAAGATGTATGATAGCTGCATCTAGTTTTCACTTTCAGAAGATTGTCTTTCCAGGACAGAGAGCTACGTATCATAGCCCCAAAGTTTTCAACATGGCTAGTTTAAATTGAGGAGATAGGAGGTGTTCCTAATATTATCAATCATAAAATATCAAGGGCCCTACATACCAACTATAAATACAAGACATAAATGACTGAGGTGATATACACACATGTTCTTTATCAACTCCTTAACTAACATATACTAATCTATGGCATGTGACTTCCCATGCGTCATAAAGCTAATATATTTCAATATTCATAGGAAGCATCATCCCCGATTAACAAGCAGGTTAATAATTTAGTTACTCATTTATAGCCAATACGTACCACCTCCATTCATTAGATTGAGTTTTGTTGGGTCTATATGATAGTCGTCTAAATAGAGGTCATGAACAGGGTACAGCTCTGGATGTTTTAAAAGATCCGTTAAGTCCGTCTTTTCCTATACGATGATCGAGATTCCATTATAGTTTACAGGGGGGCCGCGCGGTATAGCTCGCCCCTTTCGGCTTTCTAGTCTATGGCCATTATATATTATACCCGACTTAGTAACTAACGCCCCGCTGAATATGCACTAGGTAGAGCAAGTGAAGCTTATTATCAATTTAACCAGCATCCCAAATACTAATTACTGGTGTTTTTTCTTTTCCTTTCAACCAGCTATAGTGCCGAACGTCGTCAAATCTTAAAACAAAACAAAATTTACGCACTGCTTCATAGGCATATAGGATGCTAATTGGACATGTGGGAAGCTCTCCTATGTGGTGTGCTTGGGGACCCCGGAGTCAGGAGATATTGTCTTTAACCCCGCGTCTTGGCCCCAGCTTCTATGCCTTATATATACACGACTTGTAGCGACTCTCGTTCAAGGACGGATTGTTCCATATTCAACTCGAGCGTTGTACGAACTTCGAAGAACATATGATGTCAAAGTCTCGTATTTTACTCCAAGCAGGCACCTTGCTCCTACACAATGAACAGAATCATGTAATCCCAACTGTTGCTGACCTTCTCATAAAGGGACAGTTCATCGACAAGATCAGCAAGGATATCCAGGTCGACTCGGAGACTAAGGTCGTCGACTGTAGTGGCAAGGTCATCAGTCCTGGCTTTGTCGATACACACCGTCACCTGTGGCAGTCCCAGTATAAGGGTATACATGCCAACCATACCTTAATTGAGTTTATTCCCACCGGTAATTACTCCGGTGGTCTATGGACAAAGGAGGACTTGTTCTGGGGACAGTTAGCTGGAGCACTTGAGTCGATCGATGCCGGTACCACTACTGTCATTGACCACTCAAGTTGCAATCCATCATCTGACCATCGTACGTAGGTACTATGGTACTATTTCGAGCACGAGCTAACTTGTGTCTAATTAAAAGCGCAAGCAGCCATCCAAGCTGTTCTCACTGCTGGCTTAAGGGAGGTTTACTGCTATATGCCAACTAGACGGCTTGTCTCAACAAATCCGTGGAAAGTTGAGGATGATTTCTTCTCGGAACAGAACCTGTCTACGTACCGAGAGCTTGCTCGGGCTGGCCCCTATGGGAATGGATTAGTCCACATAGGCTACGCGATGGATAACATCTACGTGCCCGGAGAGATACTCAAGCCATACTATGCCAACCTACGAGATCTCGCAAAGGGAAAGGCCAAAGTCATAACCACGCACACAGGAGACGGGGCTCTCTTAGGGTCTAGTCCAACTGCTGTGCAGATACTAAATGGACATGGCTTGCTGGGTCCCGATATTCTACTTAGCCATGCAACAAGTCCACACGAAGGCGACGGGGCATTGTATAAGAAGTCTGGCGCATTCGTTAGTAGCACAGCCAACACAGAGTTGCAGATGGGGACTATGCCGGTAGCCCTCAGAGAAGACCACTACGACAACGCTAGTATCGGTGTTGATTGTCACAGCTGGGGTGCGAGCGGGATTCCCGAACAGATGAGGATGACGCTACAAGCTGCTCGTGCGGAAAGAGGGCGGAAGTTGGCCGACAAGGGATTGTGGTCTCGGCACACCGGTTTCGATGTCGAGAAGGTATTCAACCTCGGGACTATTGGTGGCGCAAAAGCCGCGGGGTTGGAAGGAGAGATTGGAAGTCTTAAGGAGGGCATGAAGGCGGACATCCTCATCTTCGACAGCACAAGTCCATCGATGCTGGTTGCTGCGGACGAGAACCCCGTCGCGGCAATCGTTCTACACAGCAATCCTAGCGACATCGAGATGGTGCTCATAGACGGTGTCATAAGGAAAGCAGAGGGAAAGCTGCTCGACGTCACAGTTGCCGCTGCCCCCGTGGAATCGAAGAGCATAATTGGACCAGGTAGGAAACTGACATGGAAGGACATCGCTAGGGGTGTTAAGGAGAGTCGACTGTCAATACTGGAAAAGGTGAAGGATATTGACTTCAAATCGGGAGAGGAATATGTTATTAGATCGATGTATATGGACACGAAGACGATGCTCGAAAATCAGAAAGTATAGGTAAAAAGGCAACTAATAAGATAGATCATCAAAAGATCACAAAAAGCCCTTGTTAATTATAAAAGAGTGTAGTTTCAAGTTGTTGAGTTGACAGAGACTGCCAACTTAGACGTAGATTGATGGATAGACTTGGGTTTATAGAGTAGAGCTTACATAATAACTCCAGTCTGAAGAGATAGATTAATGAATGTACATGTAGCTAGGTGACACGTATGTATCAAGTTGCGAAATTCGCATTCGGAAACTTCGGGTAACGCGTATTTATAGCGAGTATCCAATCAAGTAGTTGAAAATGCCCCAGGCGGTGCGAAGTAATCCAACGGGTAAAAGAGTTTAGTTATGCATGACGGGGCTGCGGGGCTCGGGATGAGGAACACCCCGATTGGCACCCGAATCACTGGACGGAACCCCTGGTGGGGGCCGGTGTGGGGAGCTTTTCAGGACGTGATGCAGGGATAAGCCCCCTGTAAAGTCAGTGCATTTAGGCGAGTCCACCTCAGCTCTGACTTTAAGCTCAGTCCTCGTCATACGAAGAAATATCGTTCGCTACCTACCCTCCGTCTTTTTCTCTCTCTTCTTTTACACTATTTCCAGCCCTTCGCTATAACGTGTTCTTTGCTCGCTCTTTTCATTTTCTCCCTTCGTGATTCTTTTCCTGCATTGTACACTACCTACGTAACCAACTGGACATATCTATTCTCACGCCTCCGTGTCGATTGGCTGGCCCGACCTTGACACTGAAAGGCCACCCTCGTCCCGAATATCGAAATGGCTGCTGTAGAGCCTGCTACCCGAAAGAGGGTGCTGAAAGTCATATTTTTCTCGTTGCTGCTCGATTTGGTACGTCGACCTGCTTGACATGATATCTGAGAACACTGAAGCTGACGAAAAGCTCGCCTGTAGCTCTCGTTCACCTTCATCCTGCCTCTCTTTCCGGCGCTCCTCGAGTTTTACCGAAACCACGAAGCTGGCCCGGAATCGCAATCGACCTTGCTCGCACGTATGCTCGGTGGCCTCAATGCCTACAAATCCGCCTTTGCGAAACCGATCGACTCGAGGTATGACATTGTGCTGCTAGGTGGCGCCCTGGGCAGTCTGTTCTCCCTCCTCCAGGCCATCGCCTCTCCTGTTATTGGGCACCTGTCAGACAAATATGGCCGGAGGACGGCGCTCCTCGCTAGCATGGCCGGAAACATCCTCTCGGTTTTCTTGTGGGTGATGGCGGTCGACTTCAGGACGTTCCTTGCCTCGCGCATCGTCGGTGGATTGTCCGAAGGCAACGTGCAGCTCGCGACGGCCATCGCGACAGACATTTCCGACGACAGTAGCCGGGGCTCGACGATGGCCCTGATCGGCGCGTGCTTCTCCATCGCTTTCACCTTCGGCCCCGCCCTCGGCGCATTCCTCAGCTCCATTGCGACGGTGGCCGCGAATCCCTTTGCGACGGCTGCTGGCTTCTCGCTGTTCCTCATCGTGACCGAGACATTGTACCTGTATTTCGCGCTCCCCGAGACATTGGCGTCGAAGTCGACGAAGGCGGGCGATAAGAAGATGGCGAAACCCGCACCCGCAGTGCGCACGAATTCGCATTTCCTCCTGAACGCGGTGCACTTTGCCTTCTTGCTTTTCTTCTCGGGGATGGAGTTCTCTCTGCCCTTCATGACATACGACCTCTTCCAGTACACCGCGGCCAAGAACGGCCGATTGCTTGGTTATATCGGTCTAGTTGCCTCCATCCTTCAGGGCGGTGTCACACGTCGCATGCCCCCTCTGCGGACTGTACAGATTGGTGTCGGTGCGTGCCTAGTCGCATTCATCATGCTTGGCCGTATAAACACTGTTGGTTCCCTGTATCTGGCGGCCACCTGTTTGGCGACGACTTCGGCTACGGTAGTAAGTGGGCTAAACACTCTAGCTAGCTTCGAAGCCAACGAGGGTGAGCGAGGTGGCAAGCTGGGCATTCTACGGAGTTGGGGCCAATTAGGCCGAGGACTTGGCCCGATCCTCTTCACGAGCGTGTATTGGTGGGCTGGCAGGGGGTTCGCGTATGGTGTTGGATCCTTGGGCATGTTAGCAGTCACTCTGGTAGTGTTTGCCGGTCTCAAGGTGCCCCCTGGCTCTGTGAAGAAAGTGAGCCCTGAGAAGAAGAAGCTATAAGATACGTTGGGCATTTGTGGATATAGAAAAAATGTTAGGGATACTGGACATATAGCGGGTTTCTTGTATAATGACTGAACCTTACAGGAGATCTTGATATGCGGAATGAAGTGACTGAATGTGATACAAAAGGTCGGACTTTGCTAAACAGACGAACACTCTAGATGCTCCGAAAGTCTAGGACTCAGGGGGGACCGCCGTGCCCTATAGGCTAGGTTAGGAGTATCCGCCAATTGATATCTTGCTCATCTCAATAGCAACCCTCGTCCGCTCATCAAGATCCTCCTGCGGCAAACCTAGCACTTCGTTCTGCAGGCCCCTCACGGGGCCAAAAGCACCAGACCCCAAACCCTCCCCCTCGGGATAAAAGCTGCGCGCGTACAAGGCCCGCGTGAAACCCGTCCTATCCCCCGCCTTCAGCCGCTCCAGTCCGTCGCGGTATCGCGCCGCCGAGTCCTCGTACCGGATCTTCCAGTCGGACTCGCTGGTGCCCGTCACGCGGAGCACCGACTCGAACATGTCCCGCTGGCTGACGGTGAAGGACGAGAAGTAGACGCACTTGTTCCGGAAGCTCGCGACGGTCTTGCCGTCACGTTTCTCTTTACTGTCCCCCTTACTACTACTGTCTTCGTCGTCGTCGTCCTCCGGTAGACTCAGCAGCGCCGCGACCGCCCTCCCCGTCTGCTCCCACGTCGAGACATCCACCCTCGCGGTCCCCTCGTCAAAGAAAACGACCTCCCTCCTCTCGAAATCGAACCTGAACCGGTCCCCCGACCCGCCCAGGCTGAACTCGTACCACGCGCCCGACACGAAGCTGATCCACCATAATAATCCCTTACCTCCCCCTCCCTCGTTCCCGCGCGAGGACACTTCTTCCACGTACCCCTGCACCTCCCGCTGCGCCGGGCCCAGGAAAGCCTCGTCCGCGAACGGCCGCGACGCCGGGTCGTAGCCCCACCCGTTCGGCACCACGTACCGGACGCCCCCGGCGGCGGCGGCGGCGGCGGCGGCCTCGACGAGCGCGATGTGCGTCGCTATGGGCACGGAGGGCGCGAGCGCGATGATAAGGACGTCCTGGCCGCGCAGCGCCGACGCGAGGGAGGCGCGCGACGAGTAGTCCACGGGCGCGGCCCTGACGCCGGCCGGGAGGCGCGAGGACGAGGGGCTGGCGTGCCGGGTCAGGGCCGTGATGGCGTGCTTGTTGGTCGCGAGCAGGGCGGCCACGATGTGCGTGCCTATTGTGCCGGTGGCCTGCGTGTTGGGTGAGCTTGTGCGGGTGAGGGTTTAGGAGGCGGGGGGCGGTGGGGAAAGGAGAGGTTAGGTAGGTTGGCGGTTTGACGTACTCCGACTATAGCGACGTTCTTTAGGTAGCCCATCTCTTTCTCCCGCTGATATTATATCGTCCCTTTCCTTTTTATTTCTTTTCTTTCTTTTTTTTTTTCCCGCCAAATTTCAATCTACAAGCTTAAGATAACCAGTAGACAAGAAACTAAGCCGTCTTACAAATTGTTACAGTTCCCCGAGGCGTTTGCGATGAGCGGACAGGGAGTAATCAAGGGTGATCGCGTGTGAAATTTAAAGCCTACACGTGAAATCTCGAGATACGATCGCAAGGTTATATATACGTAGATAATGCACATCTTCACAGTCGCCTCCTCCGTGGCTGTCCATCGCTACGTATATATGAGCAGCTCGCCCGGCGCTGAGAGCGTCGGGAAAGGCCCCCCACTCCGACGTGCAATGTCCGAGATGTCCGGCTTACAAAACACCGGGGATGTCAGCGCTGCGTGCTTCTACTAGCTGCGGTCAGAACCCCTAACCTAGCCTAACATGCCCACCTACTTACGAGGGCCAGGCTGCCGCTGCATTGGTAATGAGCTACATAGGTGTAAATGCGGCGTAGCGACTGACGTCGGCGTTTGAAACTAGTCAATCTCGGTTTTGTGCTTAAGTCTGGTGAGTGAGACATCACGTAAGAAGTAGGAAGAAAAAAAGAGAAAAAGATTAATATTGGGGTTTGGTACTCACTCGTTGCTGTAGTTAGTTAATTGTTTTGCTTGGGTTTATAACTTGCCTCTCAATGCTTTGAGTTCTCGATATGAGGGCTAGGTTGTATTTAACCAGCGTCTCCCTTACACCATTTAGATGATACGAGCATCAACACGCTGAGGAGCAACTGCTTAAGCGGGGTGTTGCTTTCTCAGCTTGACCCATGTCAATATATTCTGGCAGGTTAATAAACTGTCAGTTTTGTAATTCACGAAAGCCATTATCTAGCACTTTCCAGAAACTAGGTAGATCTTCTCGGCTACTGTACCAACAACCTCAAGATTCACCTTATTTATGCATAGAGAAAATCGGGATAGAATTAGGTCCGGTTTATACGAGGGGGGAAAAAAACTAGAAAAAAAACCCCCCTTTTCATAAATCTAAAAACAAAACAAAAAACTTTACGCTCTCTTTCGATATACTAGCCTCTATAGAGGTCATACATGTGACATTAGTGTTCCAGAAACGTAAATAGCACGACCATAGCCCATGACGGCAAGCGCTGCAAATACAGCCGTCTCTCATTAATCGGTAGGTCCCAGAGCCTACGCATAATTAACTTGAAATTCAGTAGAACCCACCAGCAAGGTTTTCTATGATGATCCGGCCATACCGGTCCATGTACGGATTGCTGTTGGCAGAAACGAAGAAACTAGAACAATATACGTTAGCATAGTTCGAAGAAGAGAAAGAAAAAAAGCACTCCAAGCGAGCTTTCCGATCGCGATCTTCTTACCCAGTCCTGCTATCGTTCTCGATGTTGAACCCGCCACTCCAGGCCCAGATGACCTCCGTGGCCTCGCGGTGACCGCCCCCCCCCATCCCCCCGCGAGGCACAGCTTCTCGATGTAGACGTACGCGGCGTAGAAGACGGAGCTCTTTGGCCCCCGTCCGCGCGCCTTTGCCGGCGCGGAACTTGGCCAGCTGCGCCGTCTGGATCCCCTTGCACTTCGGGGCGCGTAGCCGCGCGTACAGGTCCCGGTAGAACTGCGCCTGTGATCGCGCCCGGCCGCCGCAGGTGCGCATCGGGACGTCGAGACCGAGCCGAGTTTTGGCTAGGCCGCTCGTCGACTCCGAGGCGGCGGCGGCGGCAGCTTCGGCTTCCAGCCTCTAGCCTCTTCCTCACGTCGGGCATCTTCAGCTTGGCCACCTCGCGCTGTCTGAACCAGGCTCGGGCGTTGTAGTATACGGAGCTATCACAACCACCCATGGTGCCGGTCTTGCTCAGGAAGCTACTGGGGGTGCTGCGGCTGCTGCGGCCGATCGCCCTGGCGAACTCCGTCTTGGTCATGATGCCCGAGTCGAGCAGCTTATTGATGCGCCAGCGGACAGTGTCGCAGGTGGGCGGGTTTATGTCGTCGAACGCGGCGGGGCTGACGATGTGGTCGAGATTCTGCTTGTACGCAGTGGTCTCGTCCTCCAGCGAGGTCTCCGACTTGCACTTCTTGCCAGAAGACGCGGCAGGTTTCCTAGCGGTAGCGGCCCCGGCTTGTTGGCCAGTAGCACCCGTTGCGTCAGGTTGTTTGGCTGCTGAGGGCCCCGGAACCGCAGCCTGTGCTTGTCTGTGCTGCTGCAGTATCTTTTTCTTCTCTACATCCGTAATTCCAACTGTTCCAAAGTATGCCTCGAAAGAAGGAGCAGCCATAACCTGTTTCTTGCTGGTCACTTTCGCGGGGTGTGAGTTTGCGCGGTTACTGGCATCCCCAAGGGCCATGCGCTGCGTCTATCATTATATTATTATTATTTAAATAAAACCCTTTTTCTTTAAATTAATTCGAATACACTTCTGTGCTTTAATTCATTATTAGATTTACCGTAGCACTTTGTTCCGGCATGATGAGTCTCTTTTACCTTTACGACGGCTGTTTAAGTTCCTTTTCTATCTGAGTTGCTAATGGGTAGTGAAAAATGAAAAAAGCTGTTTACCTAGTGAAAGTTATTTGGATTAAGAAAGTCGCATTGATACGCATCATGTCGTAACAACCCCCCAGCTTCAAGGGATGATCCACTGTTATAGAATCGTAGCATCGCTAAAACAGCACACGCCATCATGAACTCTGTGCTGGAGCGATACGTACTTTTGTGTAGATTTAGTACAGTACATCTGACAGTATAAAACTTCGTAAGATCTTAATAAACTTAGGTAGACATTGCTTGGCGGCGAAATCGTAAGCAAAACAAGACTTTGACAACTTATATATTCTTGTCTTCCCCTTATCAGCTCCTTTCCTTAAATTCACCTGTGCTCTTGTAACAGAAGATGCCGAGTAGGTAATTTAAGAGAGGCCCGGTTCATCTTAGTTCAATACAATAGTACCATCCTTATTGAAGAATGACTAGAATGTCGTCAGCTATCATGTACATAATGTTACTTTTTACAAGGGGAGGGGAGGGATTCACTTACCAATAACCATTGTGAGACCTTCAAGCATCGGTAGATCGTAAGGACAAGCAGCATCAGGCCAAAAAGGCCAAACAGAGAGAGGACGAGAATAAACGTTCCCAGTCCACCCTTCTTCCGTGACCCCGAGTCGTTGCCGCTGTTATTATTATTGTCGTTACTGCTGGTTGCCGCCTCCGACAGGCCAGCGTTCTCAATCTCGCCCGTGCACCAGAAAGCATAACTGGCGGGCTCCTTCGTCGGCATATCGAGACAAGTCCTAATCATGTCCTCGCCAACATCATCCTTCATAGAGGGCTCGCCCTGGCAGCCTGGGGCGTTGTACCGCACGAGAATGGCATCACTGCCGTCCTCACACTTGGGCGTCTTCCAGATCTTGAGCTTGTGGTATGCGGCGATGTTGAAGCACTGATCCGCCTCGAGCCGCTTGAAGTAGGTCCGCGGGAACTCGTTCGTCTCGATCCAGCAGGCGTTGTCGGAGATGCTTCCGGCGGTCGCGGAGATGGGCGACGCCTTGGACGAGCTGATGATCACGCGCCCGTGGGCGTTGCCATTCTTGGTTGTGTATGTTTTGACAACACTCCCGTCGGCGGCGGCCTCGGGCAGGAGGTCCTGGATTACAGCTCCGCTTACGAGGGTACTGGCTAGAAGTAACGAGGCTATGACCTGGATTTTGAGGTTGGAAAACATGGCTTCGATTGCGATGAGGAGCTTCAAGAATGATTTGTATGAAAGTCAAATAGCTCAATAAAAAGAAAAACGAAACGAGTGGTGAGAAAGAGTAACACGAAAGGAACAATCGTAAGTAACGCGGGAGAGTGTGAATAAGCGAACCCCCTTGGTTTTAAGAGAACCTAAGACCAACGCCAGGCAGCTAATACCCTCTAACATAGTCCACAAAAACGCCTTATTGCAGACATGAGTATTTAAAGAGCAGAGCCTCAAGAGGAGCCAACGCGAAGGAGGTGGCGGCGGCACGGTAAGAGCCCTTAGCTAGTAAGGGCTAGGCCAGGCTAGACCTGCATAGCGCTGAACGGGCTTCTTGCTGCATTAGGAAACTTATGGCCTGACAAACCGGTTCTGATTGGTCGTTGACCAAAGTTCCGCATACTCAGGCAACTAAACTGCACTAACTGGATAGTACTAGGCGGACCAATATGCGAACTACTATAAAGGTTAAGACTTACATCTATGTACATAAGTCCTCGATATGCAGCCTAGGGTTTATCCACTTATACTAACGCCCGGGAGATCTTAAAACCAAAACAGCTCATTCTCCGAGGTTCATCCCAAATTTGGTCGGTAGCCTAGGATCCTTTTGCTAAGACGGGACGAGGCTCATGGTAGTGATAGAATTACCGGGAGCACGTATATTCACTGAACCTTCGGCAATAGTATAGAAGTCTAGGTAGAAGTTAGCGGTATCATATTTGCTCTATTCTTCGCAGGACAAGAATATAAAATACACCATAAGATATATGTGCTTCAAACTTTACTACCAAGACCCGAGCTTGTGAGGCTCATGGCGTCGAAGAACCGAGTTATAATACCAAGCAAGATGAAAAGGAAAGGGATTATTTAAGTGCAAATACCGCTCCCTTTTGTATCTCTTGTTCTAATTCTTCATACAGCACCTGCTTGATTAGGCATATTTCTTCACGTGCATGCATCGCGGTACTATGCGCAGTCAAAAAATTGGATTGCACACTAACTTGTCTATAAAGGTCATTTTATCGTCACTGAACCATCCCCCCACGTAACAAGTCGTAATGAAATCAAGATCATTAATTGCCTCACACCAATTCATCCTTGTTTAGGATTACATGGATCTTGATTATGGGGAAGAAACGATCTAATAGGTTAAATGACATGCAAAGTCGACCAGCATTGAGGTTCGACCGTTTAGTGACGCCAGCACGAATAGAATAGTATTTTTTAGCGAATCCTTTTATGCATGGTATTAGTATGACGGCATTAAAAAATAGATCTAACTATCCTTATTGCATCGATATATCACTTAATTAGGTTTCTTAACGACTCGGTTGTTCTTCTTAACGATGCAAATGACGGTGATAAAAACTTAAAATTAAATATTATGACAATATTATGTCAACATTATTGGACCAGGCCGACGATAAGCTTGAGCCTTCTACTCGTTCCGCCGAGAATCAAAGTTAATCACTTCGAACGAGTTATCGTGGCTATAATCTTATATAGCATGGAACAGGAAATTGAATTTTTTGCAATAGTGAAACATGGTATACGGCTGCTATGAGTTCCTAGGGCATGATTACTAGACCGTGGAAATAGGCTGCGGTAGCCTCATTGATGTCGAGCTGAGGTACATTTGCAGGTTTCACCATCATACCAAACAAGGTAATAGTTACTTATGAACATCTCGAAAAGCAACGGTATGAACTACCGCATGACTTATTTTTTTAAACTTCTAATTGGCCAACCACCTCAGGCTTGGAGCTAGCTGGCATAAATCAGCAAGGCTCCGGAGCGAAGGGTAATATTTTCTATCTGAAGAATGAGTTGATGATAATCACTGGGATGAAGTTCCTCTACAAAGAGCAACACTAACTTTTATTATTAACTCAAACCTGGAGAAGCATTTTCAAATATTTCCCTTTTATCTGGAAATCTTCATTGGCAAATGAGGGTATAATTGCTGACAAAACTTGCTGTTGGTAACTACGTCGGATGAGGAGAGAAAGAATATTTGTTAGGGGGCAATCCATATAACACAAGACACGCGTATAAATAAAGCTCTGGTGCTGCCATATTCCCTCCTTCATTGGACTGATACAGGAGCTTAACCGAAGAAAATCTCAGAGCCTCAAATTCGGTACTCAACCTATAATTAGTGAGCAGTAATGGGAAAAGGGGAGTTGGGTTATCTGTGCATAGAATCAATAGAACAAGGCTGGGGTGGGGTCTATACAGCTCTATGATCGCCTATTTTTGACTATTTAAGGCCTTGGCTGTCCGCAGTAACTAACTTTACAGCTTAACCTGCTAGTGTCACTTAAGGACACACTAGTTAACATGATATTCCATCTATTGTAACTAAACGAAATTTAGATAGAAACTAGAAGTAAATATATGGTTTTGTTTAGTAGAAAGCATCAATAGATGTCGTCATGAATTACCTAGATTCTCAATAGTTACCAAGCAACAGTTAAATAAGTTTATAGCTACCTAGGTACCTATAAGTTAAAAAGAATCGGCCCGATATGACTACATTGGTAAACTTCGCAGAAAACATTGTGCGTGTCTTTTTTGCTATTTTGAAGTTGGTTTGGGCTTACGACAGGTAAGTTCGACTCTGGCGAAAATCTTATTATGTACAGAATATTGTGACAATTAAACTACGTAGTGCACTACATGTAGGTCAGAATATTGCGTTACTAAATCTGAAAGTGAATTTTAGCGAGATAGATTCTATAATTGTGGACTGCATATATATATTATGAGCGAGAACATAGACTTGAATTATATTGCTGATTGATATACACCATCCAGAGTTGGAATTCCGAGACGCTAACCCACCAAGTTTCCTCCAGCCACTTCTATTGCTTGTTTAGACTTCTATAACTGAAATTGTATTTGGAGCAGTTATCTTTCTGTCCGTAGTCGGCATACGCCAATATAGTAACTCCTCCACCACACTACTCCCTATCGCTCCTCCACCTTCCTAGCATAGATGATTCTCCGCATGCGTGCACACACACGCATCCGAAACCCTAGCATAGCTATGGATATGCAGTATCTTAACTTGGATGGATGATCTCCAAGTTGCATGTAACCCACACACCGTCTAGTAGACTCTTCTGGCAAGAATGTTTCGGAAAAGCTTGGAGACTAGATTCGACAGGGGGGTTGCCAAGACATCACCACGAATACAAAAATGGCATTATATACTGTAGCTTTAGTAAAATTTAACACTAAGATCCCCCCCAAATGAACCAGATGCTTGAATGGCTGACTGCTATTTCATTTACATAGTTTACATAGAACGTGACGAACGCACACACAATTCAGCCAGCGCGCAATACTCCTGAGTTAATCCAGGGCGAAAAGTGATCATGTAGTAGCGACACCGCGGTGTAGTTCACACGAGTGTTCGAATTAAAGAATCTTTGATATCTCGTCAGAGGCTGTCTATCCTATTCCTCAATGCTTATAGTACGGTGTACGATCTTAAACTGTTGCTATGAATAATGGCATGCTCTCATGGGTCGGATGTGCCAGGTTGTAACACAGCTCTTGGCCCGGCATTTGACCGATTCGATTAACTCTACCGGCGGATGTTTTGCATGTGAGTAAGGATCTTCTTAACATGCATTAACTAGGTAGCCCAAGAGATCGCTTCCCCAACCCTCGGTACCTGCCCGTTCATTACCCCAGACCCGTTATATATGCCTATCACCGGACTGAGCGTTGGGACCCATATTACTAAATCGACCAGAACCTCGGGGACGCGCCTAGTAATGCATGGCTCTGCTGTACCTGGCAATGGCTGCTGTCTGCCCGGAGTCTGCTCGGCAGTTTTAATTCTATATAATGAATTTATTGTCCGCAAAGCATGGCCCTTAACATGTACTCCACGATTCTTGGCCGCCGTTGGGGAAACAACCATGATCTCGAGACCCGTCCAACGGCGCTGATGGCACCACGATGGCCATTCAACTTCCGGTTGAAGTTCACGGAGTCGCGGCTGGCGTGCTCATCTATTCGTTCGTAGCGCTAATCTGCAGCGGCTTGATGGTATGGTTGGTCTGGATACACCAAGAACGAACAAGCTGTACGTTTCATGATCAAATCTTCACACTCTAGAGGCTAATATAGCTTGATACCCACAGATGTCGCTGGTATCGCATATTTCACTTTCCTTAGCACGGCGACTTGTATCGTTTCCCAATTTCATGATTTTGTACTGTACGAGGACGTCACGAGAGCGCAATGGCGGTACGCACGAGCGAACCCAGATAGCCCTGAGATCAAGGTCTCTAATGGTGCTATCGGGTTAGACCTTGGTTTGTGGTACTTCCGTACGTCCCCGAGGAATTCACTAAATGGACGAGCATTGCTTATAACACTATCAGGACAGTACGCATACTCGGTGGAATCCATGTTCGTCCTATTCTGGTTTGTCGACTCCATCCTACTACGATGAACTGCGTTAAACTGTTTTTGTTTGTAGGGCTTCTTCATTGATGCAATCAGTGTATGGATTGACTGAGAAGCGGCACCTCAGGCCGTTCCTTAGTCGCGTTAATGTTGCTGGGAAGGTTGTGTCAATCGTGCTCCCTATTCCCACAATTTGCCTTCTTCAAGTCAAGGCTATCCAGAAATCAACGATAGCGTTTTTTATCCTGACCAATGTGGTCTGTAAGTAAACATGATGTCGCCCATATACAGATTCACAATTGACTCAAATAGTGATGATTAGCTTAGCTTTCGGCTCTATATTTATGCTCCTTATTTTTGTCCGATATGTATATACACGTGGACGCCTTGCTCAGCAGAGTAGGACTGGGGATTCGAGCACAAATGCAACATCTCGAGGCGGCTCCTCAACATTAAAGCTCAAGGGTATCTACGACCGCTGGCTCTTAACTCGTTTTACCATCGCGTTTATAGTCCTCAGGTAAAGTGTACAGAAAATCTACGAGGAAGTGCATCTACTTACACACGATGTATAGTGTGTTTGAACTTACAAATATTTTCTTTCAACTGAACGGCGTGTCAAACAGCAACAAAGATTCGAAATTAGGACAACCCGACCTAAGCATTGAGCGAGCGCGCGAAACAGCCGTACTATTCTTGCCAGGCCCGGCGCCGAGCTTCTTGCTCTTCATCGTCTTCGGCACTACAGCGCAATGCCGAAAACAGATACATGCCACATTTGTGCCGAAAATATGGCAGCGACAGAGACAACCTGTTCTGAAGACACACTTGGACTCTGCTGCATCAGCACCTAGGGTGTCTTTACCGAACTCTCTCAAAGTTTTGCGGGTGTCAGGTTTTGGAAATAGCGGTTCGCATTCAGATTTTCCAAGTCAAACAACTAACGAACCATTACCGGACACACCAACTCGAAACAATGCGATAACACTATTCACACTACGAGAAGCTAGCTCATCTGATGATGAGGTAGAATTACCGGTTATACGACCTTTAGACAGAGTTTGACTTAGTTATAACAATACCACGTACAATAGAATATTCTGCATGACTGAAGTTGGTATCTTAAATGTGGAGTTTGAGGTTTCTTGGAAAGGGGTATATTGTGGAATTCAGGGAATAAATAGAAGCAGGGTGATTGACACCAATGTTCCGGAAGGCGACGATAGAATGACTAAAACTGATTAATTATTGATATGATCAGTCATCGAAATAGAGAAAGAAAAATAAAGGCAAATTTATTGGCTTCGAATGAAATTTAACACATCTCAAATTAAAATCTTCATGGGTTGGATAACTAAGATTTAGCTATAAAAATAAAATAAAATAAACCAGGCTAGATTTTAATCTATAGACGTGTTGAATCGCTAATCTGTCTGATTTCATGGGCCATCCAGATCACAATGTCTTGAAAAAGCTCAAGATCTCTTGTACCACGGCCTCGGGCTTCTCCTGCTGGACCCAGTGTCCGGCGCCGTCAATGAGCGTCACGCCCCTGAAGCATCCTTCTTTGACCACCTTAGGGTTCCGGTAGCTCTCAAAGGCACCAGGCTGCTGGTAATTTCCCCAGTCCTGCTTCCCGCTGATGAACGCGCAGGGCACCTCAATCTTCCTACCGGCGTAGAGCAGCATGTCCCTCGCCGCCTGGGGCGTCGACGCGGTCTGCGCGCGGTACCAGTTCAATGCTCCCTGGAACCCAGTCCGGTGCCATTCGTCGCAGTATACCCCAAGCTCCTCTTTAGAGAGCCACTTCTCGCTCTTCGAGGGGTCCTCGCCCTCCATATTGCGGGCTACGGTTTGCGGCATGGAATCCTCTTTGCGCATGATGTAGTACTCTGGCATGACCTGTAGTTCCTCTGCGATCCATTCTCCTAAGGGATGAGGGTCATTCTTCTTCCAGTCTGCAGACTTGAGGTGGAAATATCCTCGGAGAAACGTCTCGAGCCCTTGCGGAGGGCCGTCCCAGTCTGGTGCCGCCTGCGGGGTAGAGTTATACCATTTATAGTGCTTTCGCGGCGGTTCCAGTTTACCAAGTGCAACCTCAATGTCAATTTTCTGCCGTGGCTGCTGGTCTCCAAGAATTGGTATTGGAGGGGCGTGATGAGGGTGGCTTAGTTGAATGGTTGACCGAAATATATCTGGACGCATCAGGGCGGCCATGGCGGAGCTCACAGCGCCGAAGTCATGGCCTACAATACTATAGACCTCGGTGTATCCCAGCTTGTAAACTAGACATACTAAATCCCGCACCAGATTCGTGAACAAAAAGTCGTTCAAATCCACTTCGTGGAATGGACGGCGTGACCATCCAGTGGTTCGTCCATAGCCTCGCTGATCCATAGCGACACAATAGAAGCCATTCTCGGCGACTTGGTGGAGAACTTTTCTCCATGAGTATGAAAGCTCCGGGTAGCCATGACAGAACAAAACAAGAGGGTTTCCAACTTTCCCGGACTTCAAAATGTGCCATGAGAGACCGCATGACTCGTTGCAGTCAACATAGTCTTCAACAACACTCTTTGGCAGCGGCAAAGCTGGCAACGCCTCGATTCTCGAGTTTACACTGCTAGCCATGTAGACACATTTATTAGAGGAAAAATGGCTGGAGGATAGTATATTTTCTTCTAGACTTTGATTGGACAGAGATGCAACTTATTATTACCTACCCCGTGAACCTTGATCTACATTGTTGTGAGGTCACTTACGTCACCATCCAACTGCATTTGCGGTATTCGGTAATCCACTGACACGATGCGTGTCATCTTGGGGCATGCATGTGCCCGTAGCTTTGTAACCTGCTATCATGGATCGTAGTGGTGGAAACATTGAATACAAGCGTCCCCGGGGGACGAGGGGGGCCATTCGGGTGTAAAACAATTATCTATCTATGCATCTCTAGTCCTAGCTTTTTGCACAACAACAAGTACAATATAGCCCGTTTGAAATGGGTGCCTGGAATGTGAGATAGTATGTCTCAGGAGAGTCTCGCGGCTTGCAATGGTATAACGTGATATACGAGGGTGATCACTATATGAAGGGGCTGTTTAAGTGTAAATGAGCTATCTATCTCTGTACATTCAGTTCTAGCTCTTCGCACAACAACATTGTCATCTATACATAAAGGGGCCCTGCGTCGTGACAATATGTAACCATGTGCTGGTTGGGCAAAAAAAAAAGTTGGAAATGAAGATACACAAATAGAGTATCTCCTTGCACCCAAACATCTTCATTCTTTCCCAGCCATCCTTGTACACGATATTCTCGCCGCCGCAATCGTCCTACTAGTAATGGTCACGACAGGCGGTTGACGTTTGCAAGTTTCGGGTTGGCCATACTATGATAAGATGCAACGTGACATTTAATGGGGCAAGGCACGTTAAGGAGCTGTGACAGGAAAGGAGATCGACATACCTACGTAGTTAACTTAAAACAAGGGCAAATCCTTCACTACAAGACGAAGATATTCAGGCTTCTAACATAGCTTATCATCACATACCTTTATAGATGGTTATTAGGTACCTATTGGGGTGACGGGGATGTCGTAATCGCCGCCTCCCCCCTCTCCAAAGTTGTGAGACAGCAGGCCTCAGCCTCCTCGATCCTACCTAACACAGTCATTAGATTACTATTAAAAGCCACCTCGTTTCCACTGGAGTTCCTTCATTACAATACTTCTTTCCGTCTTTCGTTAGGGAAATAAGGTTTCTTGTAGCTAGCATACTTACCTAAATCAAACTTTTACCTTTGCATGGCCGATTTTGTGTGAGCCAACTAAAGTAGTCTAATATGAATTATATTTACAACCCCAGGATTTTCGATATATGAAGTTACCTCTTGGTCTATGAGACTACTCTAGTCTGCCTAGAAAACACCTAGTTTGCCTAGAACAAGTCTGTTTCTCAACCCCAATCTTGTAGTTCACCGTTGTGCACATGTGGTGGTGGGAATGGTAGTGTATATTAATTGAAATAAGGGAGAGAAAAGGGAGAAGGAAGAATCGAGGGAAGTTAAGTGATCAGGTACTTACTTCTTAGGTTGTCTCACTTAGAATACCTGCGGATAATTTCTATTCTTAACTCCAACTCTACTACGTTAGACCATCTATGTAGCTAGAGGCTGTGGTATGCTATGCTACTGTATTAAATCCAGTGTCTACGCAGCTGGAACACCTAGGACTAGTCACAGAAGGTAGTATATGTATGCATTATCTTCTCGGGCTGCTCATGTTCATGAACTTGACCGCCTTGGAGTCATCAATGACTATTTTACTAGTTTTCCCTCGAATTCTACACCGCTCTGCCGCTCTGTTTCTACCTATCTAATAGTTACCTATTCTCTATGTTTGACCTTCCATATCATTCTGGAAACCAAAGGCTGCCCTCAGTTGAGGGAACCTGGTTTAACATTTCCATTTGGGACACAGATCACCACAATATTTCTATCGATGAGGATTCAGTTACTATATGCCAAGCCACGACTGGCTCAATCCAGCAAGAGCGAAACCCCAATGACTCGCCGCAGGGGCTTGTCACAAATTTCAAAATCAAGAGGAAGGCGGCAACTCCGGTCTCGCAGTTAACCGATACCACTCCGGGACAGGGATACAAGGCCACTCCTCCATCTCGGGCTCCCCAACGCTCCAAGAAATATGTGGTATCAAGGCGTGGAAACTCCTGGGCTTTGGAGATCACCGGCTTGGTGCTTAGCTCTGCTGCCTTAGCTGCTTTACTAGCCGCCCTATTTTACATGAATGCCCCCCCCTGACACAATGGAGCTTCTTCCTCTCCGCCAACGCCGTGGTTTCTACCCTTGCAGCTATTTCCAGGACTACCCTTGCCTTCTCGATTAGTTCCTGCCTTGGCCAAGTAAAATGGAACTGGTTTAAGAAACAATCAGATAACTTGATTGGGTTTGACCGATTTGACGACGCTAGCCGAGGACCTTGGGGAAGTCTTTGGCTCATAATCTGGCTTCGAGCTTCGTAAGTAAATGTCTAGGTATCCCTCGCTTCTCTACTACTAACTAGTGCGCTATAGTCATTGGGTGATTCTCACTGCCATCGTTACCATTATTTCAATGGCATTTGAACCACTTCTCCAAGTCGTAATCTCCTTTTCCGGTCAAATGAACCCTATTGATTCAGGAAACCCACCATATATTGGGCGTAGCCAGGTCCTCGACACAGGCACATTTGGAGAGGTTGGAAGCTCTGGAGTGTATTATCTGGAGCTCCCTGGCAATCTGACTGTATCGTATACGGGATACCTTTCTCAACCTAACCTAGGACTAGTGTCCGCGTTCAATAATGGCTTCTATAACCCTTCTACCACACAACCTACTTTATTCTATTGCCCTACTACAAATTTTACTTGGCCAATAACATCGTCGTTGGCCATCTGTAGTGTTTGTAATAATATCACGGATCGTCTAGAGCGACGCAGACAACTAGGGGAGCCGCCCAACAGTCTCATTGAGCATAGTGTTCAAAATTTAATCAATTATAGGGTCTACGCGTTGCCTCTCGTCAATATAACCAAGCCAAGCGATACTCTTGTGGCCGCTACGAGGATAACAGACTCACAACTCACAGTATCATTCCGATCCCTGAGTACCATGATTAGTGCTGTACAAATAATAAGGTATCTAGACAAAAACGAAAGTTACTGGCTGGTACCGGACGAGGTTGCTATTACGGCTATAGAATGTGCGTTATATTTCTGCGTTAACGCCTATGAATCTGTAGTAGAACGCGGGATCTTATCAGAAAGGATCATTTCGGCATGGTCTGAACGGGACCCTGGATCGTTTCAATGTGGATCTCGGAACATATTAGAGTGTGAAGCTTATGAACGATGGAGTAATCATTCGCTATATATGAGCCCTCCAAGCTTGGGAGATTTCGACAGGACTGATCTCGAGTTTCTGAGACCCGCGAATAGCACTTTCTGGCCTCCTGAAGATACGACTACCCGTTTTCGGTTGACACTGAGTACTATTCTGAGTACGACGCAGTTTGTAAACGATGTATTCTTCACCGATTCCATGATCTGGCCTTTGCGCGGCGACTCGAATGTGTACCCCCCAATCGGACAAGCTTTAATATACCACAGCAAAAACCTTTCTGAAACCTTCGAAAACGCTGCCCAGGCTCTCAGCAATTGGATGCGTGACATTTCCGACGTAAAGCAGAATGGCACTGCGCAAGAATGGGTGACACACATCCAGGTTAACTGGTCGTACACCGCGCTCCCAGTAATTAGCATAGTCAGTGGCTTAGGATTCTGCCTATATTGTATATTCGAGACGCATCGACTGCAGTTGGAGCCTTGGAAAACAGACATGATCGCCACCCTGACACACTCGGTGGACGCAGAGACGCGAGCGCAGCTGAGACACGCCAACAGGAACGGATACTTGAGACGGGCTGTGAAGGCTATGGCTGTTAGGTTTGAAGACTCGGGGTCTGGGTACGAATTACGAGCTCAACACTCATGATTCCATAGAAGACTTGCCGTCGGGTATATACACACGCACGCACACACGCAGCAACCCACCCCCGTCCCCCCCCCGGACTACACTCCTTCTGAAGCACAATCGCGGAAAATCGAAACACAACCTTCGATGTAGGCTAGTATAGGCAATAACCAACTTATACTTGATATTCATTGATCAAACGTGAATAATAACTTGTCCTCTGTATGTGATACTAACTCGAAAAATTGCAAAACCACACGTTTTAATCTATTACAATATACTGAATATCCGAATTCCGTGCCAAGCTCAAACTTCGAAGAGTTTCCATCAATGTGGGAGCTGTATTAGAAAGCCTCGCCTAAAGTAGAAGGCCCTACCACGTGGAAACAAGCCCCTAGCGTACACACTCGTCTTCCGACTACTAGCCCACATTGTATTTCCCGTAGCCTCAAAGATCGCCGAAGGCGCTCCACTCCTTCCAACCCTTCTTCTCGCCCGGCAGGGTGACACGCTCCCACTCGGCGCGGGTGACATTCCTCCACTCCTCGGCGGGGATCCAGCCGATGTAGGCCCTGTCGCCGAAGCCCCCGATCCAGTAGATCTGCGTGACGACCAGGCGCACGAACTCGGACTCGTGGATGCGGTTCCCGGGCAGCCAGTACTTGGCGTCGGGGTGCTTGGCCACGAAGCACGAGGCCAGCTCCTCGCTGGACAGGGAGTCGATCTTCTCGAGGTAGCCCAGCAGGTTGAAGCGCGGCAGGTTGGCTGCGCTGTAGGAGGTCGCGTCCTCGGCGCCATCATCGTCGTAGTCGCCGCGCCCGAAGAGCCAATCGAACACGGTGGACTTGATGCGCTTGTCCGGGGGGTACCGCGGGGTCCAGTGCTGGGATAGGCTGATGTTGGATCCGTCGCGGACGTTCTTGAACGACGTCGCGATGTTGATGGCGAGGAAGGTGGGGTTGCCGTCGTCCTCGCAGTCCGCAACGTAGTCTATCAGCGCGAGGGGCATGCCCCCGAGGCCGGCGGGGCGGTCCTCCTGGCTTGAGAACTGCGCGTCGGATGAGCCAGGGAAGACGGTGGCGAGGGAGCCGAGCGGAGTAAGAGCCAGGATCCGGCGGCCCAGCACCGCGGACTCATATGAGGTCGGGATCCGGTAGTCTGATGACTCGGTGGCAGGCGGGTTGGTGAAGATGTATTCTCCCTCCGGGGCTGTTTCAGCCGCGTAGCAGGAGGCGGCGAGAGTCAGGAGCGGTAAACTGCGGAATAGGAGCCTCATTGTGAAAATCACGCGACACTACCTAGGCCAGGGAAATTCAGAGAAGTGCGTAGGTAGCTAGTTAAAACTTATATGGGAGCTTCTACAAGTTGTGCAACAGTAGAATATTTCGTTAGGACGAGTTGTTAACATACGGAATATCAAACATGAGTGTTGGAAAGTTAAGAGCGTCTCGGATCCGCCAGGGACCAGATGATGCGGGACAAGCATCATGAGACCTATACAAAGGGGGGGATACCCGAAGTGGTTTAGCGGGTGTTGGAGAGTGGATCAATGTGAATAGTGTATACAACACCAACAAGTCACAGGTGATGTTATTGTACAATTGTTAGTAGTATAATATTATTCTTGAATCAGCGGGTAATATGTAACAGCTTTCTTTATACATGTGCATGAACTTTGAAAGTTGCTACGACTAGAGGATATCGAGGGCAATCACTAATTAAAGGCAACTAACCTAAACGCGTTGATAGGCTTAGCTGTTATCAGCCCGGGAGTTGTATAATCCCGCTTTTACCCGCGCAGATAGACATTATGTTTTAAGTGAAGCATTATGTAAAGCGCAACAATTCTATTAACTTACCTAAAAAACACCTCTATTTACACAATTATAAACATGACTTTTATGATAATTAATAAATGAACTAACTACCCCTTTTGATTAACCTCTTAAAAAGGTATTAAAATAACAAGTTTAACAACTTGATACTTATTTTAAACTGGTATATATAGCCATGGCTTATTCGTAACAACTTCATATTGCATTATACCATATATAATCAACATAACTCTCCATATTCTTACCTTAACTACATAAAACTCATAGTTTCCAAATATGATAAAAGTCACGGACCTGGGAAAGTCCGTGTACCATATATTCCAACCTAAGAATATCAAGTGCGTCGTTGATATTCTGGCTCCCTTTTGGGAGGTGGGGTTAGCTCAGGTGGTTGGTGACTACCCTCCCGTCACAATAAACCGGTATCTGTAGTTAACTAGTTAGGTATAAAAAGAACAAAGAGGGGGGTTTTATAGTCATATGACAAATCTACGTTCATAAACAACAAGCACTAAACAATACAAGATAACATTATTCTGAGTATTCTCAGGCGACATATCCCCCGCTACCTAATATCTGCCATTTTGCCTCTCGAGATCTCTTTTCATAACAATGTCCTCTTCAAATAAGGAAGCACCATTAAGCAATATAGAGATCGAGAGGGTTGAACCCCAGAATTTCAAATAGGGCATCAAGTGCACATCAGATAAATAAGAATCTTGTCAAGGTGGGCACTGTTGCGATTCGGGCCCCCTTTGGAAATGGGTGATAACTTCGTTGTTGCGCACAAAGCTAAAACCAGGGGTACACGGTATCGTGACAGCGCAGACGGTATCGAAGACGATACTTGATTTCCTGGTCTATTAACGAAAATACTAAAGGCGAGGGGGGGGGGGGGGGGGGGGGGGTTTTTTATTTAAAAACTTTTGTTTTTTGTGGGTTAGGAAACAGGCGCTATACTTCCCCCCCGGCAAACAAATAAAGACGGGTGGTTTGCACCAA
>MU404083.1:162346-220046 GCA_022695795.1 Biscogniauxia marginata
CCGTCTCCAGGAGACGTTATCAACATCGAGACCAAAAAGCCCTCCCTAGGTATAGACCCAACAAACTCGTAAAGAATTTCAATAATAATAGTAATAATAATAATAGGCAGAGGAGGAAGAGGAGGGATTCCATTATATCCATATCTTTCTTGTTATTCTTGTCTCCCGTCTAGCATTCATGTGCAAAACGAATATATAAATATAAAAATAGATAAAAAGCTAACCAGCCCGCCCCCTTTCCTTTCCCGCGCGCCTGCTAGCCGTGACTGTAGCAAAACCCACCTCCCCTCTTCTTCTTCGTCTTCTTCTTCTCCTCCTCCCTCGGTGTGTCGAGAAGTTGGGTTGGATTCGGTCGGGTTGGTTTCCCACGGACGGCTTCCCACGCGCACGTCTACATAATCGTAACAGGAACAACAACAATTGGTATCAATTCCCACCTCTACAGATCCTAATAAAAAATCGCGTAGTTGTCGTCGTGCTAAGCGGAAAAGGTCGAAGTAAGAAAAAAGATTTAAATCGACAAAACCCCACTCCTAAAACAGCAACCAACCCAAATGATATTCCCATCCCCGTCCTTTCAAGACCCCCCAAAAGTCCCTCGTTTCTTAAAAAGAAGAGGGCCGTCAGACCCATCGTCCCCCAAGGAGCGTCGTGTAGATTTGTCGTCAGGCCAAGCAAGGAAGAAAGAGAGCCGTAACACGTAAAAAGTATAAAAGTCTCGCCGACATGAGTCCAGAGCAAAGCGGAGGGAATCCGACTAGGAGGTACCGGGAGATAATAATCATACCTATTAATCATACCTACAATACGTGTCTATAATAGTAGTAGGTATGATAATAGTTATCTCGGAAGCGAGAGGCAAGAGTCCGCGGGTATCTATTCCAGTCTATATTGTGATTCCCGCTTAGACGTCGTGTATGAGACGAACCAGAACCCGTTGAAATGAGATATTCCTTCGTATACAGGGAGATCAGGTGATCGAGAAGAAAAATAACTGGCTGCCCTAGGAGGCTAAGTGGAAAGAAAAAGCCTCTGTCAGCCAGTTCAGTGGTATCAAAAAATGTCGTTAGAACAGAACAAGATATTAGACGACCTGACATCGTTATACGTATGGCTCCGCAATTAATCGTCGCTCGGCGGTAGCGCAAACTTTGACGAATTGGTGAACTAGTTCTTGGTCGGAAAGGGACGCCTCCATCGCTCCAAGAAATGATGCGCTCGAAATCAGATAACCTCCGGGCCGAAAACCGAGTCATGCGTCGTAAGGAGATCGTATCGATACAACTGTCTCTCGGTATTTCCTAGAGGCACAATCCAGGGTAAACACCTCTCTAAGTCGGCTGTGTTTCTAAAGACTCATCGTCAACCATTCCCATTCTTGAGGTCCAGCTCCGGCCCCAGGATTTATCATTCCATTAGAAGAACCACCAGACATGCCCAGCACACCGGGACCCATCATAGGTCGTTGATTCATGCCAAAGCCATTAGCAAGGCCTAGATTCCCCGAACCTTGTACGTTGACGAATCCGTTAGAGGAGCCAACGGAACGGGCTGCTTCGTTCGATCCGGTCGAGTTCTCGGGGCTATCAACGTCCATGACACCGGAAGATTCGCTGGGACCGGCACTCTTGCTACTACGTCGCTGACGCTTCGAAGACCCTGTCGCAGCAATAGTACGTGGGAGCGATGCGGCACCGGGGCCCGGGGTGTTCTTGGGAGGAGCGGCGGCAATCGGGACAACGCCCTTGCCGCCCACGGCACCAGAGGCAGAGCCCGCATAGCTTCCTGGTGTACTGCCTGCAGTATTACCACCGGATCCTGCACCACTGGCTGGGCTTTCAACCTCATTGGCACTACCGGCCCTGTTACTCGTCGACGGAGGAGTGGTCACTTGTGCCGGGTTATTGCTATTGCTGTTATTGCCTGACGAGGGCATGGATAAAGTCGAATTTTTCCGTGATGCTGGTCCAGAGGCATTGCCCGATGCGTTATTAGCACCCTTCTTGGAGGCTCTGGTGCTGGTGCCGCCAACCGGCAGGCTTGCGCCCGAACCACGATTACGCTTCTTGATGACGTCGGTCTTCAAGCTCAGAGGCCTAACGACACCGTGCAGTTTTAAGAAAAGCCCACAAGCGTTACAAAGTGGCTGACCCTCGGGGTTGCGCCGCCATAGCGGAGTTGTCTGCGTGAAGCAATTGGTGCAGGTGGTTGGGTTGTTTCCATCCCCTTGGTTGCCCGCAGCGGCTTGCAGATTGCTACTGGAACCATGCTTAGAACCGGGCGGGGAAGCTGGTCGGCTGGGGGCGACGGAAGAGAACCCAGAAACGGTCCCTGGTGCATCTGGTGGCGGCGAGTTGGGATTTGACTGGGCCAATCTGTCGAAAGGGTTGCCTCGTCCACCCATAGGTGTCGAAGCCGTACGGGGAACCTTCTGGCGCTTGTCGCCGGCTGTCCGGAAGGATTGAGAGCGTGGAAGATTTCCTTGGCCATTCCAATCACCGGACTCGACATAATCTGTTGTCGTGCCTCCAATTGTGACTTGCTTTCGGGGTGGCCCGCCCGGATAGCGGGCAGCCTGGGTGCTGAATTGGCCGGGCAGAGAAGCATCCCACCCCAATGAGTTGGTGTTGCTTATGTCCATTCCCGATTCATCGGTAGGAGAGAAGCGCTGATGCATTCCTATGTTACGGTCCGCAAATGCACCGCCATCCTCGTCTTCGTTATCGGAATCAGCACCGAAATTGAACACGTTCTCGTGCATCATGCCCATACCGGGTGAACGGACGGGATGTTCAGGTTGGAATACCTGGCTGGGGTCGACATGCCCAAAGTTGGACGTGGACGTAAACGCGGACGATGGGTCGGCGCCCGAGGTGGTGGGAGGGAACATGGAATTGTTGTTTGCGTGATACATGAATTGCTGGCCCATCTGGTTGCCTATGGACCCGTGGCCGTGGCGGAAGCCCTGCGGCCGCTGATGGCGCATATCCATGGTGCCGAAAAACATGCTCTCGTTCTCGGCCATGGGATGCGGCGTCGAGACGGTGGACTGGTAGGCAGAGCCGGGAGGAGAGTAGTAGTCCGGGCCATTGATGGAACCCGAGGGGCCGCCGTGGTGGTTGTAAACATTGGAAAATGGGCCGTGGGCGACCATGGGCGAGGTCGAGGGCGAGAAGGAGAAATTCTGCTGGAAGGGCCCCGCCGACGTGATGATGGGGTCATTCTCCATAGGGAAGGTGTCAAGAGGAAAGGGAACACCGGGGTGATGAGGCATGTGGGCGGCGCCGGCGTGGGTGGAGTTATCTAGAGTATACTCATGGAGATCCGAGTCGGCGTCCAGCTCGTGGGTGACAACAGCGCTGCTGTTGAGAGCGGAAAGGTGAGGGGAGAAATCAGCGGGACGCTTGAGGTTGCGAGTCTAGCGGGATGATTAGCTATCTTTTTATGGTATCCCGGCCGAATGAGATAATATGGCAGACGGATTAGGCAAAAGCAGTGGCCTGGGGAGTGGGAGGATTTCGGCTCGGCAGGCAAATAAAAAGCGAGCACTCGGGATTACAACTCACCCGTCTCTCGTCAATGCTGGTTTTCCTCGTACGGCGAGGCACGTAGCCAAACTCGTCTCGGTTCCGCTGGTGAGGAGGGGCCGGCACCGATTGAGGCACCAGGTGCTGCGAGGACGTCTTGCGGGATTTGATGGGTATTGCGGCGGTTGTGTGGGTGTGAGCGTGAGGGTGAGTCGATCTCTCCCCCTCCTGCTTGATCGTCTCGGGCGAGGGCGTCAACCCGGCCGGCGTCGCCACGTTCTCGGGGAAGATAAAGTCGTCGAGGTTCATGGGATCCGACTGCGAGAGGGTCTGGTCCGAGGTTTTCCTAAGCTGCGCGATGCCGCTGGGCGGGTTGGCCGCCGCGTTGCCGTCGTGGTCCGCGGTGCTGCTGTTACTTATGCCGTCTTGGTTAGAGTCGTGATGCGCACCTACGCCTACGTGCACGAGCATCACATACCGGGCTTGTGCCTCTGCCTTTGCCTCTGCCTCCAGCTGTCGCTGTCTTCGCAGATTCAAGTGCATCATGCGCCACGTCAGGTTTTCCATGCGCTGCTGGCTGGGCAGGTTCTGCTTCGTCTTGCTGAAAAACCTCCATACTTGGGTTGCGAGAGGGTCGTTCTGCTGCATCTCCTCCAAGCTCTCCTTCGTGCCGGACATGCCATTCTGCAAATTCGGGAAGACCGAGCCCTTCAGCAGGTCGAACCGCACCGCATTGCTTGGTTTCGCGAGGTCTAGATTGAGTTCGTGCATGCGCAAATCTCCAGGACTGCTCTCGTCCGTGTTCTTGCTCGAGTCGTGCAGTGGGCCGCTGTCGCTGTCGTCGGTCGATTCGAAGGGCCTTCGAGGGAAGCGGAAATCGTGCTCTGTTATCGTGGGATCCATTGCAAACAAAGGACTCGAGGTCGTTATCGGTGAAGCTATGCTGGCAGCCATGTTGTGCGATAGAAGAGGAAAAAGGAAAAAGAGGCGGGACTCCTCACTTCTCGTGTGCGAGAGCGAGAGCGGTCGGAGGGGGGGTGTGTGGTGTGGAAAAGCTCTTGCTTTTTTTGTTCGTATTACAAGGTCGACTCGACTTGGCTTTCTTTTTCTTTTTTTCTTTTTCGTTTTCCTTTTTTTCCCCACGTCCCTAACCTAGGGTCGGCTGACAGCCGTTCCTTCCTTCACAAGCCGATTGCTGCTGCGCCCAGAGTTTTCCCTCCAGACTCTAAATGTGCCTGCCCTAAAGGTAGGTGTAGGTAGTAGGTAGTAGACCTGAGTATAAATTGGACAATTGATCCCGTATGTGAGTGGAATGATATGTTATGAGTTTTTTTTTTTTTTTTTTACCGCAGCTGCGAAAGTAAAAAAAAATATGAGTAAAAATAAAAATAGAAAAAAAAAAGATCCAGAATAATACCGATAATACTAATAATCAAAATGGCTTGTGTCCACTGCTCCAAAGACTGGATTACTTTTTTCGGACTGCTCGACCGCGTGGAACCAACGGGCAGAAGTCGATGTTCTCTGTGGTTGAGAATTTGTGGAGGATGGAGGAGTAGCAAGCAGGTTGTAACGACTTGTTCAGGTGTCGCATTGGGTGAGGGACCGATAGTGCGCCCTAGGCAGTTTGGTTCGGCTTGGCTTGGATGACATGGGTGGGATGCGCCGTGGTGGAGAGCGGCCCACTTAGGACGACGTATGTGCGCCTTCGTCTGGGTCCCCCTCCGACTCCTCCTCGTGCTGTGGGAAAACCCACTAAGCTACGCCTGGAAAGGTCCGGCAAGCCAGTGGGTGGGTTTAGTGGGGTTTGCATCCTGGCCCGATTTGAACGTTCTCCAGCCAATCCCACCCCGACAATTCGACGTCGGAGGGGTCCCTTAGGTCCTTGGGTTCTTGGGTTCTTGGGTTCTGTTCTTGCAGCGCACATCCGAGCTTCTCTGCTACCCCCCCGGGAAGGCCCTTAACGCAGCCCGAAGCGAAGCTTTAAGCTACAAGGGGGGTTGGATCTGCAGCGAATCTTGTTATTGCTAGGGAGGGGGAGGCACGCCAATGTTACTCGCCCGCCGATTTTCTATTTTCCTTTAATGATGCTATGATGATCAAGCATGAATGTGGTTTGGAACATGAACCTCCCAAGACCCCCCCTCTAGAGACGGCTGGAAGATGGTGTTTGGGGACTTGCTGCCGGGGGCTAACTACGGCTAGGGACCTAACCACCTATGTACTCCGTTTAGTGGGAGTTTCGACCACTGCCACACTAAAAAGCCCCTCAATTCGTTGTTGCTCTTGGGAAAACTACCTAAAGTTGCAAACCACATCAACCCCCCTTTTCTACGAGCTCCCGTTTCAACGGCGTCTTAGTTCCTAGACCGCACCGGATGTTTGTTCCTCGACAATTGTTCCTCAACAATCATCTGCCTACGAGATACTACGAGCAAAGCACGGGCAGAAATGTCAGATGGGAACTTGTCGACAGACGTAAGCGTTCTTGGAGTTGGAGTGAGCTGTAAGTGGTCCTTCAGTTGTCAAGTTAGGTCAGGTCAGCACTGACAACTACTACTATTTGTGTGTTAGTCGATGCATGCGGGTAAGGGTCAAGGTAGTCAAGGTAGGGACCTGGTATTGAATACCCCCCCGAGTGCTTCCGAATTGTACCCCTCCTTGTCTTTACAACTTACTTACAACCTCGCAGGAGTCCCTGTAGTGTAATAGCCAGCCGCGTGGAGATGAACGGGAGCAAAGTAGATTTTTGTTTACAGGTTGGCTCAAGCTAACCTGACAGCAACTACAGAATATGCCATTCTTCCATTATGTATTAACATAACCTACCTTATGTAGCTACTAACATACCGTCGTTCTAGTCTAGAAGGGCATGCGGTATTTACATAGTTAACCGAGGGTGCTTCTAATTTGACACTAATAAGGCTATCCTCGAGTTACTTAAGTCAAGAGTTGAATATTGTAAGTATACATACCCAAGTCAGTACATAAGTATCATTACCGGGTTAATGTTTAGTTACGGACAGCAAGTACCGTATATTATATATAATCGATAGCCTAGACCACCGTCAAGGTCCGCATGACACGTATATCTGTGAGCCTTCATTGGCCCTCAAGGCTATAACTCAGGGCTGGGGCTTCTAGAAGTTCTACTCAGGCACCACATCAACGATCTTGATCGTTTTTCTAACTACCCGACTACATATTCTGCATATTTCTCACGTCAGTTCGGTCACCTGCAACACGTTGATATGCAATCTAGTTAACTTAGGCACATGTAATTCTCCACTAAATATATCGTCGCCGAAAGAGGTGAATTGAAACATCAGCGAAGCCTTGGATTCGCTCACCACGTGGGATCTTCGACACGGACGCTCGCATCCTCGGCGTTCCACGCCTCAGGTATGTAGTGTAGTGTATGTTACCTAGTTTCTGTCCTCTGCCGTGTCGCATAATGACAGGAAGGGTAATCAGTAAGTCCTCCCAACCTTTAATGCAGGTCTTGGTCATGACATGTAATTCCCCCACGTCTCGCTCAGTCGCGAGGGCGTTGAACCGTCGCTAACCTTTACCTGCTGTCCAGAACAAATAACTCGACCTTATTGAGTGATATCAATACGCACCTCAGTTATATGCAGCGCGACTGTTGCATCTGTGCGAGAGGTGGCATATTCTATGCACTTTTCTCTTCAGTGTCTTGCTAGGCTCCTTAACGAACCCCAGCTTCATTTATGAGTTGCCATCGAGATACCTGCTGAATGAGTATCACCGAGGTCCTCCGTGTGGTGGTCCTTGTAGAGGCCAGAATCGTCAACTGCGGGCGCCGTGTCTGACCATAGTCACTTGCAGGATTGGTCGTGCAGAGCGACGGCTGCCGCCGAAATATGCGCGGACCCCTCCTCTTGCTCTTCCTCTTCTCCTCTCCCATAGCCGCGTAATATTCCTCCCCGCGTTAACCCGAATCGATCTGGTATAAGTCGTACAGAAGCCATTCAATAGCCCAGTTCTTAGGTTAGTATCATAGAGAATATGGACCAGGCCCGGATAGATTCTCGACCACCTTATGCTTCCAGCGAAAGGGACAAAAGAAGAACAAAACTACCACATTGGGTTGGAGTGGAGTGGTGAGCGGATTAGTTCACGATGCACCACAACCGGTGGATGAGTTCCGATCTCGAAGCTCTTGCTTTTGAGAAAACCCGGGCCGTTTGAGGTATGTGCTGGGAAAGGGTTCAACCACCCTCTCCCTAGTACCGCTCAAGTACAGTATACAACGCGCCTCATTGACAAGGATCAGGGATTCCTGCATGGAGCATGATGCTTCTTAGACCCCCACACGAACGCTTGCGCCAGAGGTTGCAAGGGTCTCTAGGATAGGCAAAAGGCCCTAATTCAGCCCTTGAATCCATCAACTTCCCAGCACACCCGCCGAGATCTTCCATTTGGCTTGAATATCACACAAGCACCGACGGCCAGGAATCAAGGTGTTGGCCCGGCTTCCCAAGCAAGCTTGACATTATACCAAATCAAGCAGTCCGGTCATGGTTACTACGGATGTGCCTTACCACCGCTTGGCGTCCCGTGGCCAGTCAAACTATCGTTAATTTTGCTTGCTAACTGATGATTGTGCTCATGACTATGGAACCATCACGGAGGAAGCTATTTTGGGTCAAGAAATGAAGACAAAAAGCATCATATATAGAGGGGGTTAACAGCTGGGAATGGCGATATTTCACAGGACGGCCGATGCGATAAACCACACAACGAGCACCCAGTCTCGAATGACGTTCTATCATCATAATCATGACAATTCCTAATCTGCATCGTTCGCATTCTCTATCCCGTACCCGACGTCATGCCCCCCCCCCCCCCTGGTGGCGGAGTTAACTAACCTCCTACACGTTAACATCATTGCCCATTTGGTTATACTATCGATCAACAACTGGCTTGCGCTCTAAAGTATAAGAGCCATGTCGAACTACTCGCACAGATGGAAATCCGCCTTGCGACCTTCAGCATCATATATTCAATACATACCCAGGATATGTAGTTGGGATGTTTCTGAGTCGCTGAGGGTTCGGAATATGATTATTCCTGCTCTTTAATATGATATGATAGATGGCACGGTGAAACCACCGGCAACCGAACTAATAATTCATCTCAACTATAGTCAACGATATATTTTAACCTATAATAGCTATAATACTATTAACCTATACACAACCCACATTTCCGGACGAGCTGAATGTTCTGCGACCATTACGTTCGCAGTATATGTAATGTCCGGTAAATGTTAACTCAGTCTTCGGGAATACGACACAACCTCCCGTGTTCCCCTAGCCGCCTTTCAGATGGATCAGACCAATGGACCAGAATTATTCCTAAATAGATTCATTGGCGCATGCGGAACGAAAGGCCCACCAGAGGTATGGAAGACCTCGTGTCACCGAACCCTCAAACGCATGCCAGCGTCCTTCACATGCCAACTAAGACAGCAATTGGACTACGCTCTCAATATAGGCCTAGCCATTGCGTCGTCGACACACTTTAATTAAATCTAGGTTTACTAGAGCTCATTGGCACTTCAATGTTCGAACCTAGCACGAACCGTCCCTCTATCCCGCCCAATAAGACGTATCATCACGGACGAATATCCGTGAGTAGTATAGGCGATAATTGGTCGGGTTGGTGTAGGGGCTCTAAGAACTCGCATATTGAGATCCAGAGGACCCTGAAATCTAAGCGGCGCGGGCCAGGACGGACAACGTGTATGTACGTTTATTCGGTACACGCAGCCTGCAAACCAGCATACAATAAAATGGACCCCCTACCACATTAATAAGGCCAGAAAGTGAGCACTAAACACCAACACGTAGTTAGGCCGCTGGCTCACGAGAACGAACCGGGACGGAGGACGGGGAAAATATCGGCGGTTTTCCTGTCCGTTCACTGCACCCAGCATCCAAATAGTCCAACGTCCGCGCCTAGAACCCTAGGCTCGACTCATGGACACCATTGCTGACGGCGAGACAGCAGACACTTAGTTACTTTAGGTAGTCAGTCTGAACGGTCTCCTACGTCACGAGTCAAGTAGCACGCGTATATTCATTCATCACTACTACGGACTAGTTGTGGTGAGGCCGAGGATGGTGCTTGCTAAGTGCTGAGAAGCCCTTCCAGGTTTACCGAGTTAGCAACCGCGTTTAAACCCTAACGAGCCTGAAATATCCATCATGCCGCCTAGACCCAAACTATTCACCTCATGGATACCAACTTGTGGGTCTCACGCCCGAAGATCTCGGCCGTACTCAAAGCGACCCTGGAAGTCCGGGTACCGCTTTACTAGCTGGGTCCTGGTTCTGGTTGAATTTGGTACTTTTCGTCATGGCTCGCACCGCCAACCCCCGCCAAGTACGTGCGATATTATTGTTTAGGACGAGCGGCAAAATAGGTCGTCTTGGTTAAAGAATAATATGAGATGAAATAAATACATAACAGAGAGGCACACTTAACCTTCGTTGTACATCCCGAACAACAGGCGAATACCGAATGGGATCTAGACTACCACAATCCGGGCAGGCAATCTGATGCAGGAAGACAAATTGCGGCATTTAGACGAGCTCGATATACCGATATGGGCAGGCGCTGAGGTTATAAACTAGTTGCTCTCCAAGTGTACTCTAGAACTACTCCCGCACGGGGGGAGGACCTGAAAATTTCAATTATAATAAGAGAGAGCGAGAGAGAGGGAGAGGGAACAAGCATCATTTCTTTCTGGGCTCGGCGCTGACTTCCCATTGCAGCCGTGTGCAGCCCTGCTGGTTAGACAAGGTCCAATAGACGAGATGAAACGGCGTGGGGGTTTGGATGTGACCCTGGCGCACACACAACCACAGGGTTCGTCAGCGGACTCAAGGAAAACGCGGGGGCTCGCGTCGTAAGTGGTTAGGGCCAGCCCATAGCTCTCCGTCTCGTGGGCCCCCTTCCCCCGAATCGCCCGCGTAGGTATGGAAAACTTGCGCTCTTCGTCCCAGTGGCAATCGCTAGTCAGGATGGAGATGAGGGTGAGGTCATTCCTGGTAGAAACGATCTCGGATAACCATGTCGTGTCACCATTCCTTTCTTTCTCCCTCCTTCTCTTTTCTCCCGTTCGGATTCGCTTTCTTGCTTCCTCTTCCCTGGATGTTAAGCATTGTTCCTTGTCGTCAGCAGGTGACGGACGGGATCGAAGGGAGCTTCGGGACAATGTTATCCGTCGCTGGACCGCTCGGTAATCACGACGGCTTTGGTCGAGCCGATCCAACCCCACGGCGTCGCCGTCGAGGCAATTGGCCAATTATCGTAGACGTTTACTAATGCTGCTGGCAAGCCCTTCTCCCTCCAAGCTGGCAGGCTCAGCTAAGAATGTGAATCACTCGACTCCAAGTTCCGAGCTGTAGATGTTGAAACTGTATAAAAACAAAGAAACCACGCCCAGTGTATGGACTGCAGCCCTGGGGGGATTGCACCAAGATATATAGACAGCGGTCGAGAGGATCCCCGGCCTCCTTATCTCTTCGCACTTGGAAGGGATTATCTCCAATGGCACTCCAATGCGGCAGGTGACTATTTTCATTACATACATAGCCTCAGATAGTTGCTCCCACGAGATTATCTCTAAGCCTTGCGTGCTATCAGGCGAGCCCTCTGTTCAGGTAACAATCGGTCGAATAGCAGTATCGCGTCTTATCGAAAACGGAATATCACGAAATCTATCTTTACGGCCCTTATCGAGAGTCCACCGAATCGCATAACATACTTGGGTATTAGTTTCCATTCCCATCAGATTGCGCCATCTGATCTCATTGGTCATTAGCTGCGAGCAGACGTGCTGGCCCTGCAGTGGCCCGCACACGACCAACAACTCCATTCGCACGCTGGGGAAATCTACCTAAAAAAAGAAGCACAGGCACAACAAGCACGGCCGCGATGATGCCATCTGCCGTCGCCCTTCCCTCAGCCGAGACAACTTAGTTTACGGGCTGGAGCTTATCTGAATCAATGTATGCAGACCCCTGAAATCGGAGCTGCACGAGGGTTTCTTGAAGGCCGCACAACCCCAGAGTGGGCTTTGTATAATAATATCTGGGGAAGACGGGAGTAATTTTTAAATCGGTGACTCGGAAGACGATATCTAGGGTTCGTTCGTACAGCCTTGGCTACTTAAATGCCCTATCTCAGGGGGTGGACTTATGTTTATCTCTCGCGCGATAATTATCTCATATTTGAAATTCAAATGGGGCTTCCTTTGTAGCTCCGCGGTGTCAGATCTATTATAAGCATTGCCCAGCGGCGTCCTTTGTACATACCGTAGTTGAAACCTCTTCCCGAAATTTGGCATTTCCACTCATCTCTACTACCTAAGGGCCATTGCGAACCAGCTGGCTCTGTGACCAGCTTCGCCGTTCTCTGACCAAGGCTGTGGCAATCGTCCCATTGAGAAGTCATGGCTGTCTCGATCGGTCGAATTCGGCCTCAAAGCCGGATTCGAATCCGCGCTCTTTGTCCGGGCATTGTCGACGACTATCCCTTTGTGAATCCGTGAGCCGAAGACGATGGGATGGAACAAAAAGGAAGGCTCAGACACGCCCCACGGAGACGGTTCTGCATTCACGATGGATAACCATACGGCCTGCGTCTCGTCGACACGACGAATTCGACGATGTTTCGGTCATATTTCAACACGAAGAGCTTCTATCTCAAGGCTTTGTTGTGGAACGGGTTGCTCTTCTTCGGTTCACGATGTGATAATATAGAAGCGAAGTCAGAGCTATTGATCATAGGCACACCGGTTGTCGAAATATCTACGATCACGATCACGACCACGATAGCGTATAACCCGACGTTGACACCGGGCGACCCAAAATATCCGTTGCTAGGATGCTACCGCCAACCGAGTGAGGGGCAGATCTTCGGGCCCGAAGGGCACGATGCGTGTTCAGATACGGTGCCGCCGGGTGACCTAACCATAGAAGCGTGCCTAAAGGGATGCGCATCATTGGTGCCGCAAGATAAGAACGCTGAGCGTTATGCGTTTGCTGGGCTGAGGAATGGAAGGTAGGTCGGACAAGTTTGTCCCCTCCCCAGTGAAAGATAAAAATGTTAACTCACATACCAGCGAGTGTATCTGCGGCATCCAAATCTCGCTAGATGCGCAAGATCTCTCCGCAGATGACTGCAAAACACCATGCGCCGGCGACCCGAAGCTTTCATGCGGCGGGAGTGACGCTATCGCCGTGTACAGTCTGGGCTCTGCCAACAGCGGCGACGACGGGACAGCGCTACCTTACCAGACCGAAGGTAGTAGCAACCCCGACGGGGACGAGATGAGGAAGACTGGCGGGAGCAACACCAAGCCCACATCCACCAGAGTCGCAAGTCCACCCCTGACTTCGGCCAGCGGCGACCCCGAACCCACCACAATGTCAGATGACATGCACCACCAAATGACAACAGCCTCGCCCACAGGCGGCGGCAAAGCCGCAGGGCCAAACCCCTCGCAAGCCGAAACAGACAGGAGTGGACCGACCTCGGCACCACCCCCGGGGGCGCCGCCACAGCCCGCCTCGACGCCGACCATAGCGGCGATCACGGGGAGCTTTTCGGGTGCGATAATCCTCGTCGTGGTCTTGGTCTTGTGCTTCCGCGCGCGCCGGCGGAAACACAAGGTCAAGGCCGTTTCGGAGCATAAGCATAAGCAGGAGCAGGAGAAGCGACGGCCGGTGCCAAGCCCGATCCGGACCACCACCACCACCATCACCACCACCGCAGCAGCAGCAGCAGGGGGTTACGAGCGGAGGAAGTCTTGGGACAGGAACAGGATCAGGAGTGGGAGTCGCGGCTATGTGGAGAGGAGGGGAGGAAGAGATGATGGGGATGGGGATGGGGATGAGGGTAGAGATAGGCGGCTCACGATCCTAGGGGATTTCCTGCCGACGACGCCGGCTCTCGAGTCCGGCGGGGGCGGGGGTGGCAAGTATGACTACTCGTACCGGCCGTACGCGCCGGGCTCGGGGGGTCTGCACTCGAGGACGAACACGACGGCGGTGACGGCCGCGGGACCCCAGCCCGGCAGCGACCGGGACACCCTGTACGGCACCCTGCTGGACGAAGTCCAAGCCGGGCCCGCGGCCGGCGTCGGGCTGGGACTGGGGATTAAAACCGGAGACGGGGCCACCGCGCACGCCGCGAGCTCGAGCGTGCAGTGGCGCGGCACCGCCGAGACCACGACCACGGCCACGCCCCCGAATTCCGCGACCACCACCTGTCCCTACCCCCCTTATCCGCCATCCCATCCGCACGCCGACCTCGCGGCCCGCATCGAGACCCTCGGCGACCGCGCCTGGCACCGGCGGAAGATATCCACGCCGTACGCGCCCGCGCCCGCGGCGAAGAGTACCGCCGACCAGACCCAGATCCAGATGCGAGGTCGGGGTCGGGATCGGGATCGCAAGTCCAGCGGTCCCAGGGCCCGTAGCCAGACGGCCAGCAGCAGCGGACCGCCACCGAGCGCACCGCTCCCGCCAACACCAATACCAATACCGACACCTACGTCGGCGCGCGCCGGGGCCGGAGGAGGAGGAGGAGGAGGAGGAGGAGGGGGGGGGGGAAATGACACCAGTGCGTCCGCGACGGTCACCCGACGCGATACGCTCCGTCCCCTCGTGGGACTACGAGCCCATGACAGATGTAGGGTTGGGTTTAGGAGTGGGTATAGCATCGACGACGCCCTACCCGCACCCTCCATCTCCGTCCCCGCTATCGCCGACGCCGCAGCCGCTGCGCCCCCGGAAACCGCAGCAGCAGCCGCAGCCGCAGCCGACGACAACGACAAAGTACGAGGAGTCGCCGGTCCTCGGGGGCGAAGAAGCCTGGAGGAGGCCCGGGGCGCCGGTTCTTCTGCCGCCTGTTATCGCGGCCGGGGAGGGGAGCACGAGGACGATGACGGATGAAGGGGTTATGGGTGAGGATAGGGATAGGGATAGGGATAGTAGGGATGAAGAATGGAAAGGGGGAGAGGGAGGGGTGGGGACGCCGTCGACGGTGGGGACGAGTATTTTGTTCCCTGATGATGAGGAGGAGGAGGAGGAGCAAGAGGAAGGGGAGAAGACGCCTCGGAGGCAGTGATGGGGATACTCTTTTTCTTCAAATTGTTTTTCTCCTTTGCGGCGGCGTTGTGTTTGGAGTGAGACCTCATCGTACATATGGGTTAGGGATATCTTACGAGGAAGGGAAAATGGGTTTTTCTTTTTTAGATTATCGTTTTTTTATCGGCCCGATGTCGATAATCTTTTCTTAAAACATGATTATGTATCGGCATAGGTAGTTGTTAAGACATTAAACAGCAATTACCTTTCCATACAAATGAAGTTTGAAATTTTGTTTATGTTTTTTCTATTGCTATTAATGCTGTATGTATATTCTTCTTTTCTTTTCTTTTCTAGCGAGTGGAATATCTTTTGAATCATGCTCCCTAACCATCTGATTGAGTACATTCGTTCCATGCTTCTCTACGTAACAATCCTAAGTCGTGTGTATGCGTATATACAAGCAAAGTGACAGGCAACTTCCAGCGTAACGAAAAAGAAAGATGACCTTTTTTTTTCCCTTCCTTGCCTCCCCCCTTAATCTCTCAAAAAGAAACCGTTCACCAAGAAAGTGTGAATCTAGAAGATAGGCAAAAAAAAAAGGTAATGCCAGTGTTATAGTCGGGTTATCTTAGCAGTAAGTGAGTCCAGCCTACAGCATACCCGCGACCGCGACCACCGCGCCGAGCGCAACGCCCATCAGCACCGTGACGGCCGAGCCCTCGGCGCCCCCGGGGCCCGCCATGAGCCTAGGCGCAGCATTTCCAGACGCGTCGCTCGTCTCGGCGGCGACGGCGCCGAGCGTCGTGCTCGTAGTCAGGCCGCCGCTGACGGCGAGCGCGACGGTCGCCACGCCCGTCTGGGTGGTCTGGGAGCCGGCCTCGTCTGTCGTGGTGACGGTGACGGTCTCGGTCTGGGTAGGGCCCCAGCTCCAGCCGGAGCCCCAGCCGACCCAGCCGTCGAAGCCGCCCTGGCCGTTCCAGCCGCAGCCGGGCCCGACGAACCAGGGGGAGCCGTCGAAGGCGCAGCCCGTGACGGTGGCGACGCCGCCGGTCCACGTCTTGGACCCCGAGTACGCCGACGCCCACTCCGACCAGTACTGGCTGTACTCGGAGATGTTGCCGCCTCCGGGGCCGTCGCCGGGGAAGCCGTGACCGCCGGGGAAGGCCTTCTGGCCGCCCCCCCAGCCGCCAGGGGCCGCCCATGTCACGGGGCCCCCCGGGTACGTTATCGTCTGCACGCCCGTGCTGCCGGCCGAGGTGCACGACTCGTAGCGGGAGCAGAGAGAGCTCGACAGCGAGCTGTAAGACGAGAAGGCCGTCGAGGTTGACGTGCACGCGTTGTTGATGCAGTCCCCGACGCTGTTACCCTGGTCGGTGTCGCAGTACTCGGACTGCGCCGGCCACCAGCTTGTGACGGTGACGGTACCGGTGGGACTGCTCCAAGCGGAGGATAGACATGATTGCTATGGATTTCTTTGTTAGTTTGATTGGTGGGAAAGATGCAGCGCAATGGTCATGATGTAATAATAATGATGTTTGTGTAGAGGTAGGACTTACAGCGCACTCAGGCGCGCCGTTCCACCATTGTGCGGAGGCGACTGATGGTGCCAGGGCGGCGGTGACGGTTGAGGCCTTCATTATGGGGAAAGGATGTTTTGACTTGGATTTAAATATGCCGGCTGTTTTCGTGTCCTGCTATACCCCGCGATTTTTCTTTCTTGTATTCCGCGCAAATCCAATGTCTTATAGAAAGGAATGGGAATAAAAACAACGGAGGCTGTTGGGCATACACTTATACGCGCCTTGAGGCTAACTAAACTTACACAAAGTAGGGGGGCCAGAGCACCACATTCCACGGGTACGTAAATAGACAGATGCAAGGTTGTGTCAAGTCGAACCTGGTTTTTTCTTTTCTTCTTCTGCGTTCGTCGTCATCATCCCTCGAGAGCGAAATATGCGGCAAGCTTTTCCCCTACCTTGCTTTGTTTCTGCCGCCGAGAGACAACAACAAAGAAAGCAAGTACCTACCTACATAGTCTGCTCCCTTTCTGCGGCTGGCCTAAGCTAAGTAGCTTAGTGTAGACATCTACCCCAGCTCATGTGTGGCCTCCGACAGAGTTGTGATGGCTTGAGGCTGGGGCCTCACCAGACCTCGGGTAGAGTTTCTATTAGCCCACCGCTTGTTCAGACGTAAACAGCCTAAAGCGGGAACGCAAAGACAGCGAAAGCGAAGGAAAGCCTAAAGCAGGATATGTGACGTATCATGGTGCGTGAGATGTGTTGTGCTGTCTATCTCGGTGAGGTGGGCCGCGCGTCCCTCCCTTTGCCCAAGACCCGGAAGGACGGGTCAGCTAGGAATAGAGTTGGCGCATCTCTGCATTGTATAGCCGTGTGCTCCCACGCACCTCGGAGAGAAACAAGGCGGATAGGCAGGGAAGAGCTGAGTTTGTAAGGGCTTACGCCCCGGAGGCGCGAGGTCTTACGAGCGTAGCCACGTAGGCTTGGGGGTAGACTGGAGCGTATAAGCTCTGAGTTACCGACATCTCCGGGATTGTTGGATTCGACTTGATCGTGTCTTCGTCGTACAGATAGTTGCTGATTGGTTCCATCCTACTAATAGTATTGGCAAACTCGCGATAGGCCGACCCTCACGAGACCCAATCGTCACGTAAGCTTGCCGTTCTTGTGGTGCCCTACACCTTGGATCGCTTGCATAGTGCAACCTGGGCACCACTATATCGGTTGGGGGTCATGGCACTCCCTACGCGGCGCATAGTTCAACTGCCCGGGCTTCGTCAGCAAGGCAAGCTGCTAAACTGGTTAAGCAGGCTCTGTAAGAGTGGCGAAGCAGTCCAAGTAGAAATTGAAAGACTGAAGCTTGGGCGGATCCAATGCTGGGGAAGGTCCGCCGGCTTTCTGATAGGCCCTGTAGAGGGAGCCAATGAGCGAGCGTTGTGGCGGTCTTGGCTCGCCGTGAAAGGTAATGCGGGGAAACCCCCGAGAAGATGACCGACCTACAGACGACTTAGACGGATACCTCTATACATACCTACATAATCCCTCCCACCCGCCTGGTTGTAGAGAAAACCTTCGTGTGGCATATTGTGCTACTTTTAGATCTCTCAGTTTGTCCATGACGTATCTAGCTTATACATGACCAAACTGACAATATTTCGTTTTCGGTTGTGGTTGTATCTTTCAATCCAGGCCTGTATCTTTGTGTCATGCGACGGTTAGTTGATTACAATTAGATATAGTAGGGACAACACTGGGGTTATTTTGAAACCGAAAGATCAGATTCACCTTAGATCCTATTCCGCTCACTAGTCGGGTGTACACTTGAGACCCTGTAGCGGATACTGTCTGCTGAACCAGCCCCTTCGCCACGGCTGTAGGACCGAGACATGCATGTAGGGTAGTCATGTCATATATCGAACCTGATCATGCATAGGGTGATCTTTTTGAGGTTGACCGTTAAGACGTAAGCACTTGTTAGTTGTGCCATTCTGGCTTCGTCATGCTGATAATGAGAATCCTGATCCTCAAATTTTGATTAGAAGCAGCCTACTGCAACACTGTTTTACATGACTGGAACTCCTATCCTCCTTGCCGCGATTTGCCCTCTAGTCTCATTGCCCTCAGACAGAGACCCATACCATGTTCCAGAATCCGTGCCGACCCTCTTACAATGAACTCCCATAATGCACAATACCTACATGATGACACCCTGGAAGGTTTTCTTTCTTCTAGTTGAGGACGGAATGCGACTGCCAGTGTCACAAATCGTCTCATCTCGTAGCTACGTCCCATTCATCTGGCTCAGAGAACTCCGCCTTCCAAGCCTCACCCCACCGAACGAAAAAAAAAAAGGAATCATACTCGAACAAACACCATCGCATTAACATCCTCTGAAATGGGATAGCGGACGCTTGTTCTAAAGCATCGTGCCAAACGTGTCACTCTGGATTGGCTTACGCGGGCTACCGTCCTCCGTGGTAGGTTTGCGGTGGCGGAAGGTAAACCCTACGAAGAGGCCCTTGCCCATCTGCTCGTCTCGATCGGCCATGCTCTCGAGGGCCTGTTGTTTGTCATGGACCTCCTTGTACTTGGCCATGTCAGCCTCATTAGTGAAGTCATCGAAGTACCCTGCATCAGTCTCCGAGTCTAGCTCGGGAACGAACGGTGCCTTTGTCTTTCTCAGCGTAGACCAGTCCACTTCGCCAAAGTATTGATGCTCCATAATATCATTGATGTTAGAGAAACGCTTAGATCTCGAATTAATGCACCTGAAGATCAGTCAGTTTAGTTCGGCCGCTATCAAGCTCACGCATAGGCTTACGTAGTGATGAAGTTCCAGGTACGGTTACTCAAGAAATAGTTAGGGTCTTCCCAGACTGGGCGCTTGAGGACCTCCTTCCAATGCTTCAAGTTCCTCCATGTCTCGTCAGCCGTAGAGCCTGCAAAGGGAGGAAACCCGGTGAGGGCTTCAAACAACATGCATCCCAGGCTCCAGTAGTCGACAGTAAAGTCGTACTCTTCGCCTCGGAGGACTTCGGGGGCCATGTAGTCCGGAGACCCTACTATGGACTTCGCATAATTTACATCCCTCTCACGCATGGTCTGGTAGCCTTCTCGACGCTCGGCAACTGTTCGCTGGTCCATGGCCTTGCCAAACGGCACATCGGTTTCGGACGCCTTCTCGAGTCTGATGCGCATCGAATTGATCTTGGACGAGGCAACATTGCCGGCTGCCAAGCCGAAATCAGTAAGCTTGACGTGTCCGGAGGAATCCACCAGAAAGTTTTCAGGCTTCAGATCGCGGTGGATATACCCGAGCTTATGAAGCGCATCGACAGAGCAGAACATCTCGGCTATGTAAAAACGGGCATGGCGGTTAGAGAGGACGCCAGTGTTGTTGAGCAGGGTTCGAAAGTCGCCACCTGGTACGTATTCCATGGCAAGATAAATACTCTTGTCATCTTGGAAGGAGTACAGAAGGCGAACCAACCATTCACTGTTGGCGGTTGTGAGAATATCTCTCTCAGTAAGGACATGACGGACCTCGTCCAGCTTGAAGAGCAACTTCTTGTTCATGACCTTCAAGGCGCACACCTCCTTGGTATCTTTCTTCTGCGCGAGGAACACCTGGCCATAACCGCCTTGACCAACCTGTGTCAGAATCTGGAAATCAGCATGCTTGAGACGTATGCGGCGCTTGCGAAGTGCGGCACGCTCTCTTCCCGTGTACTTTGACCACAGCTTGTCGTACTCCTCCCGATCAGTCTCGGGCGGAGCTGGAACTTCTGCTTTAAAGGCATTGAGCCGCGCCTGTCTCGAGCCGACGTAGGTAAGAAGATCGAAGTAGTAATCTAAGAAGTCTTTGTTGTGTTAGCAAGGCCAGGGCAAACGAGGTGCAAATATAGAGGCTTACAGAGCTGAGTCACATTTACCAAACGGCGGATGGTTGGTTTCTTCAAAATCTCGAGCTCCTCGGGAGTAAGACCACGGGCAGTGTTGAACCTTTTGGTGGTAGGGGTAATCGGTCTGGTATCCCTGGGCTGGTAGAGCTCCTGGCGAGATAGCGCCGCCTGGTTGTACTGGTAGACAGACTCTGGCCTGGGGATTCGCGAGGGTGGTGTGTTCTCCTGCCCCTGCTTCTTCAGCGGGCTGCCCGGCGACTGGTTGCCCTTGTGGATGACGCTGCTGTCAATAGTGGGAGACGCAGTTGCGGAGGATACCTCGTCGACGGGTTGGAGGTTACTCTTGGTAGGTGATAGCGGGCTTGCACCATTCTGAGGCCGGCCAAGCTTGATCGGGCTACCAAGGGCATTGGCATTCAGCTTGAGACCATTGTCGAAGGCGGCCGGGAGCTCGTTCGCTCCCGGAGGCAGTGTCCGTTTGCTTGGGCTTCCATGGGGGGTCGAGATTGGGTCGATGAAGGTGTTCTTGGCCGGGGTGTTAGGACGCTCTGAGGTGGGAGTCTTGATATCCTTGGGGCCCTGCGAGGTGGGAAACATGTTTGATATGAAGCTCGCCATGGCGAGGGCTGCCGGCGGGAAGCGTCACGATGGGAGATGCCGGGCAAGTCGATGCGACGGCGATCATACAACAGCACAGCGACCGATACGGGTAGGCGGCTGCTGAGATGATCGGGTTGGGTTGGTGTGCTCTGCTCTGCTCTGCTTGGCTGGTTGCAAGAGGCGCAGGATGTCTGGAGGAGACGCGAAGGTAAGTGATGAGGTCAAACAACGAAGCAGGATGAAAGGTGGGTTCAGGCCTGGCATGCAGAAAAAGACGTAAAATTTTGGAAAGCATGCAGGCTTGTTGTTGATCATTTACATATGATGCTTGGTCTGCAGCATAACACATGAAGATGGAATGGTGGGCTGCGATTGGGCGCTGGCATGGCGGGGTTTCTGATTGTGTCGACATTGTCAACATCGTCACCCCGGCAGCCACTAAGACACTTCGAAACAGCCCGCCGCCCCTCCCTTGTCCCCCTCGACGATAAGAGGGAGGGAGGTACGTACCTTGCCGAACTAGCCACATACGTAAATAAACACCCCCCTGTAATGGGCACCCGCAAAAACTTAGCGTACCTGTTAGCGCACCCACTAGCTACACGGTATCACATCGCCCAATTAGGGGGCGGCCGTACAGTGTCGCTCAAAGTGACAACAGACTGTAGCGCAAACTTCAATCCATCCGTGTGACGCAGTGTACTCCATAAGCAAACCTGTAATACCCAAGAGCGCGTCGCAGCACGGCTTGGACGAGGCTGAAAACTTTAGCTCCCGTACCTTACCTTAGCAAGAGCTCTGACCCTGCACACTGCACGACCAACATCCACGTTACACCGCGGAGCCTCCCCTTTCACTACGGATTGCATCTTTCAAACGATCCTTCTCAAACCCACCCCTTTGCATATAATTCGCTTACGAGAGTACGACAAAATGCCCAAGGAGCGCAACTTCAATCCCGTCCAGGCCCAGCGCAAAGCTGATAAGGCCAAGGCCATCAAGAAGGGTAGGTGTTCTGTTAGAAACTCATCTATCGCCACCGTACGCATGATCTGAGCTGTGCTGACCAACACTTGTAGGAAAGGCAGAGGCCGTGTCTCGACGGAACGAGAAGCTCGCGAAACGAAACCCAGAAAGGATCCAGAAGCAAATCGATGACCTGAAGCAAATCACGTCGAGCGGCGGGAAGCTGAGCAAGCACGAAGAATCCGTACTAGAAGAGCTCGAGCGTGACCTGAAGGCAGTCAACAAGGCAAGAGAAGCACTAGGTGATAAAGCTCCGTCTTTCGGCCGCGGTGGCCCTCGACCTGGCGGACAAGGTAGTGGAGTACTGGGGAAAAGGAGAAGGGACGGCCATGGTGATGCTTCGAGCAGCGACAGCGACGTGCCCGACGACGTCAAAAGCATACCGATGCCGAGAGACACACCACCCCCAATTCCGAAAGAAGTCCTAGACAAATGGTATGCCAAGCGGAGGGCGGCAAGGAATGCGAACGATACACCTATAGGCGACCGAGCTGGAAGGCCTCCTCAAGGAAAGGAAACACCACCTGCCCCGGTAGAAGTCAAGACTGTATACGAAGCAAAACCGATGGTGCGAGACTTGCGAAAGGAAGCTGTCAGTGCCTTCGTGCCGGCCGCCGTCAGGATGAAGATGGAGAAGAGCAAAGGTCATGGTGGCCTAATAGAGCCAGAAGAGGCGGATCGTCTAGAAAGAGAGGGCTACTTAAAGACAGCCCCCGAGACAGACCAAGACACAGAGCCAGTGACAGGTTCTCGGAAGGTCGTGGTGGAAGATGTTGACGACGAGGATGACTAAGCGGGAGCCGAGCTCGGCTGCTTGACACAACCTACTTTCCGGCACTTTGAGAAGACGACATAGGCAGACGACAGCCCACGATGTCGTATGCATCATTCTTATCATCCAGTTTGCTTGCCGAAAGGTAAAATGGCGACGCCGCCCTAAACCTCGACATCACGCCATCCACACACCTGCGTCTATAAAGTCATAAATACGGGCTACTGGATAAGCTTTGCAGGTTACTTAATGCGACAGCATATCCACTCACAATACAAGTCACCATTGAACACAGAATGCTCACCGCTTTCCATTAACGGCTTTCCACGTCAATTGTTGATTGATAAAGTTCTTCGGTCTAAAATCTGCGGCCAAGCTGTGCGGCCAAGCTGACCGATCCATCGAGTACCTAAGATACGTCGGCTTCGGCTTCGGGTCGCCCACCGAAGATCTATCTTGTAGACATGGCACTCCGTGCACCGCGGAGAAGACTCTTCTCCGCAATATACGCGCCAAGCAAACGTAATTATTAACCAAAAAATGCTCATTGCTCATTCACCCCTGATCATACAGCGCAAGCTGTTACCCCAGTGGGTTACGGCGGGGTTGCAGGACGTACACTAGCATTGCTGTTCAGGCAAGCTCGCCGACTGCGGCCGGCAAGGTCCCCCGGTTTACAGATCATTGGGGCTCGGTTCCACGTCCCGTGTTCCAAACTTGGTCGAGTTGATAGTGCATGTAGACCGAGCTACGTGTAGGTTTTCCTAAGCTTATTTAAAGATGGCCCATAGGTATCTCGTCCCGACTGCTCGTCCCGACTTGATGCTATGATCACCACTCCAAGCATTCACCGCTGCGCCTCAGGAATGGAAGTAGACGAAAAGGTTGTCGAGTCTTCACGCCAAAGTGCTCCGGCTATAGGAGGCCATGAGTCTTCAACTTCTGAAAAGGGTGGTGTCAACAACACGACGAGCCCTGACCTTAGCTCACAACTCTTTGTCGTGCAATATGATGAAGCAGCTTCCACCGAGAGTTCGGACGCCGAGTCGGGGAGAGCAGTCACGTTACTTGGGGACGAGACATATCCAGAAGGGGGGCTAGAAGCATGGCTAGTCGTCGTCGGTGCTTGGTGCTGCTTATTAGCATCACTAGGCTTAATGAACTCGGTTGCAACTTTCCAAACTTACGTGGCGAACCATCAACTCTCCGACTACAGCGAAGGTAATATCGGATGGATCTTCTCGGTCTATACTGCGTTATGCTTTGTTTGTGGTATCTATGTCGGTCCTCTATTCGACAAGTATGGACCCAGGTGGCTCATCGCTCCCGGCAGCTTCGGTGTCGTCGCGTGCGTTATGATCACTAGCATCTGTACTAGTATGCCAAACCCCAATGTGGAACATGTGATGACACCAACTTACTAACTGACATGTGTTATAGAGTACTGGCATTTTATGTTGTGTTTTGGTATCCTGAACGGAGTAGCAACTTCTCTCCTCTATACCCCGTCTATCACCGCCATAGGCCATTTCTTCCGGGAACGTCGTGGGTTTGCCTCTGGCTTGGCTAGTACCGGAGGCGGCGTGGGCGGTGTCATTTTTCCCTTGGTACTCCAACGGCTCTTCGACCAGGTCGGTTGGGCATGGGCAATCCGTGCCCTGGGATTTCTCTGTCTCTTTCTGCTCATATTCGCCAACCTGCTCATCAAGAAGCGGCTACCGCCAGCTAAAAACGCCAGCGCGCACCCAGACTTCCGCATCCTCAAGGAAAAGCCGTTCTTCCTACTGGTTGTCGCTGTCTTCCTCCTCGAGTTTGGTCTTTTTATTCCGCTGGCCTACATCTCGAGCTACGCCTTAGCAAATGGCTTCAGTGAGGCTTTTGCCTTTCAGATCCTACCGATCCTCAACGCAGGCTCGGTGCTCGGTCGTGCGCTTCCCGGGTGGTGGGCAGACAAGATCGGCGCCTTTAACACTAACATGATATCCATGTGCGTCACTGTCTTCGCATGTTTCGTCATATGGATGCCATTTGGGCATACAACGCCGGGGCTCATAATTTTCTCCCTTCTCTTCGGTTTTGCGACAGGCAACAATATTAGCATCACACCCGTATGCGTCGGCAAGCTATGCCACACCCAACACTACGGTCGGTACTATGCAACATGCTACACGGTGGTGTCGGTGGCCTGCCTAATCAACCTCCCGGTCGCGGGCCTTATCGTGCAGGCAGCAGGAGGCGACTACTGGGCCCTCATCGTCTTCACCGGGATCACTCAGATCCTTGCAATCGCCGGGATGTACGCGGCCAAGGGTGCTAAAGTAGGGTGGAAGCCCTGGACAAATTTCTAAAAAGTATTGCCTGTAGTATTCCGAGCCTGCATTATCTCAACGTCGTATAGCTATTTGTGCCGATGATTACCGTCGGTCGAACGAATAGGAAAGAGGCATCAATGACGGGGAGTAATTGACCGGCTGCGGGCTTTCTTCTTTTCTTTTTCTCTCAGCCTTGAGGCAGGCCATGGAAGGGGATAGGGTGAAAAAATAACGCGCGATAGAAGGGGTTTAAAAAAACAACCGCAGGATGAGAATAACCTGGAGTTGGAATACTGGACAATTGGGGATTACGGGACTTGAAAAAGGAACGGGACATGACTGACATGACCTGGTATGAGTAAGATAATATGGAGTATGGAAACGATCATTTTATATGATTATCTTTAATATTAGTATGGGTAGATAGATTTCTAAACCCCAGCCTGCCTACGTATGTACGTAAATAGGGAGGCAGGGACCTCGGGGAATGTGTATTCGCTCTTTGAACAAACAATAGAAAGGAAAAAGGATGCCATACTCTTAGCACTCTATGGCATGTGGTTGATTTCATGTCTCTTATAGCACTGACCGTTCAACCGGTGCAGAAAATGGAAAATGGAAAATGTGGTGATGAATGAGCATGCATAAGTGGCTGATCCCAAACTGGTGCTATTGTCATTTCATGGGGATGAACCCGAGCGTGACGAGTACTGGTAACCGCTGTATTTATTTACGCATGTCGGTCCCAAAAGAATGGATGGTGTGTATGAGCCAGTGGTCTGTCGGTTGTGTTACCGATCTGATATCTGATCCCGTTAAAACGTCAAGCTCCACTAGTGTAAAGAACAGGCAAGGTTTACAGGGACTGCACGTGCCACACCCGAGGTCTCCGCTCAGCCGAGGGAGCACAGACCGAACTACCGCTTTGAGTATGGAGTACGAAGTACATTCAAGTGGGGCGGAGCAGGGGCCAATTTTCTTGTCAGAAGCAGGCGGAATCGAGTTGAACCACACACTCACACCATTCATACCTACACACTTACAACACCCATCCGAGCATGCAAGTTGGCGCAACCAGGGGCCATCACATGTACAGACCTAGTGCTTGAGTGGTTTTGCGCCACCTGCAAGATATCAGGAATCGTTATGATTTAGTGAGTTTTGAATATTTCACACTCACAGCAAGCTGCCCGCCCGCATCTCTTCATTGGGCCGATGACCCTACCTTATCGCCTCACGTCATCGCTGCAAATAGGAGTCGGAGTAGTGCTCCCTCAGAAGTTGCCGGAAAAGGTGGCACTCCGCACTGAAACCACCGAAGATGTGGAATCCCGGAAGCCGAGGTCTAGCCCTGAGCTCCGGAATGCCGATGAGTAAGAGCCTACCCAACGGCCAATACCTCTTTGGGGCGTCTAAAAATAACGGTGCACCAACGCCTCGGAGGGATCGTTGCGGCTTTTAATACTGCTCACTAACCCCCTCTCCCCTATTTATAGCCCTAGACACACAATTTTGCTATTGCTTTTCACTTGACTGTTTGGTATGGCTCTAACTGACACAATGGCATCGCAGGGAGCTTCAGACCAAAACTCATCATCTCCGAAGAAAGAGGGAGATTTATCCCCGTCTCTTAGTCTCTCCTTCAACCTATCTGGGCCCCGTCCCTCTTCTAGATCATCATCTATCTCATCTACTTCATCGCAAGCCACCATGTCTAGCCGTACCACTAATACATCCACCACCTCCTCCAACGACATCGTTGAGAATGCTTATTTTAACTCTAATCCTCCACCCAAGGCCCTGCCAAAGCACGTCGAGGCCGCAAGGTCCTTCATAAATCAACACGCAGCCGCCAACCGGCGCGTCGTCCTCGTGACCTCGGGTGGAACGACGGTGCCGCTTGAGAAGAACACGGTGCGCTTCATTGACAACTTCTCCGCCGGCACGCGTGGAGCTACGTCTGCCGAGTACTTCCTCGAGTCGGGGTACGCCGTCATCTTCCTACACCGGCAGTTCAGCCTGCTACCGTACAGCCGGCACTACAGCCACTCAACCGATTGCTTCCTAGACTTCCTGCATGAGGGCCCGGACGGCAGCGCCGTGGCCAACCCGGCACACCAGGACAAGATGGTCAGCGTGCTACGCAAGTATAACGCTGCCAAGCGCCAGAACTTGCTCCTGATGCTACCCTTTATCACTATTACCGACTATCTACACGAGCTACGAGCCGTAGCACAGCTCATGCGCCCGCTAGGCCCCAATGGCCTGCTCTACCTCGCCGCTGCCGTGAGCGACTTCTTCGTCCCGCCTGAGCGTATGTCCGAGCACAAGATCCAGAGCACGGATGCCACGGACAAGCTAAAGCAGGGACCCACGGCCACCCGCACCGAGGGGAGGACAGAGCAGCCACAGAAACGGGAGGAAGACGAGGAGGAGGCGTTCGACAACTTCGACTCGTCGCCTGCCGTGCCGCGCAGCAAGCGGCTGATCGTCGACCTGGACCCGGTGCCCAAGTTCCTGAAGAACCTCGTGGACGGCTGGGCGCCCGAGGGCATGATCGTCTCGTTCAAGCTCGAGACGGACCCGGACCTCCTCGTGCACAAGGCCAAGTACTCGCTCGACCGGTACCAGCACCACCTCGTCATCGGCAACCTGCTCACCACGCGCAAGTGGGAGGTCGTCTTCGTCGCGCCCGGCCGCGAGGACCGCTGGATCCGCATCCCTATCCACCGGCGCAAGAAGACGCTCACCGGTGGTGACATCGAAGCGCCTGCCGAACGCGGTAGTAGTAGTAGTAGTGGTGGTGGTGGTGGTGGTAGTAACAAGCCCCTGGACCCGGCGACGCTGCCGGACGGCGAGCCGGAGATCGAGATCGAGAGCTTGATTATACCTGCCGTGCAAGAGCTGCATACGAAACACGTGGAGGCTTCCGAGGCGAGGAAATAAAGAAGTAGATAAACTTGAAAAAAAAAAAAAAAAAGCTTTCAGAGAAATAAATGTAGATGTATTGAGGGGTCAAAATAATAATTGATGTGATAGCCCGAATAGTTGTTATGTTCACAGCGCCTTTCTGGCTGGTGAGAGATTTACCAGATGGCTATAGCTAGCTAGCTAGTTATGCATATGGGAGCTTTTTTTTTTTTGATACCTCACACCTTGGTTTATTACCCAGGCCTGGTGATTATATTACCTTGTATACTGTATAAGTTTCGATATGTGAGTTTCAATTCTTTACGCGGATATCACATCAAAGCTTCTAAACTACCTAGTCAATGCTAGGTCTAAAATGACTGGTGATCTGGATATATAGGAGAGATGTGCAATAGTTATGAATAGCGAGGTAAGATGCCCCAGTGGGAATTTATCTTCTGTATTGGGAAGAGAAGGAGCGAAAAAAAAAGGGAAAGAAAGAAAAAATAAAGTGTTGTTGTTGTCTAATCGGAGGTTAGCCGTGTAATTTACTTCAAAACGGAAATTGCTATTAGTGTTCAATGAAAAAAAAAGGGGGTTGAAAGATAGGGGGCGTTGTCTTCTTTTTCTTTTTTTCTTTTTTCCCAGGTCGTTGTCGCGGTAGAAAAAAATCTCGTTCTTCTTGATCTTTCACCGAGACCAACGGGGAGGATAGACCAGAGGAGCCATGCCAACTCAGCATCCCCCCTCCCTGGTAGCTCGTCCATGATCCTGTGCAAATAGGATCGATCAACGTGCGTGCGAGCGCCGCGAGGCGGAAGACACGCACCCACTCGGCACAGATATAGGGCCAGTCGAAGTGGAAGGTAAAGGCGAAGGGGTGATGATGATTATGGCGCTGATGTTGAGGAAGAGGGGAGGGTGTAGTACGTGAGTTGGGGTGCGGAGGTTAGCAGTTTTGAGGGGATCTATGGTTGATGGGACTTACTTAGAATTTTCTTTTTTTCTTTTTGGGGGGATCTTGGAGGTTTAGTCGAGTAGACAGACTACTAGTTCCCTGCAATGCCTAGGTACTCTTTCGGATTTATATACACGATGTCCGGAGAGGGGGCTTCATCATAGTGATAAAGGGAGAAGGGTGTGTGTGTTTCGACATGACCCCTTGTCTCATTGGTGATTTACAAGCTGGCTTTGATGACGATGGCAGAATATATGTTCTATCGACATGTTTTCTAGCTCTTCTCTTCATGAAACTTGAAAAGGGATAATAGTATTCATGGCAGTCTTTGTCAGTATTTCAACCCTATAGGAGAGCTCTGTGGTGAAATTTTAAGTGAGCTTTTATGAGCATCTCCTGTCTGAGACTTGATACATCTCTAGGAGAAATCGTTATACGGGAAACGTGAAGTTTTATTCAGCAATAATACTTCTCGAAGACGTATGAGGCAGTCAAATCAGAAATAGGGAGACGATACAGTCCAAGTCAACAGTTCATTCAATACTACACGTGATATTCTCAATCTAGCGTCATAGGTACTGATATTACAATTTCATAATATATCATAGCTCGTCTAGCTGGAGAGGTTGGATGTCATGATCTGAAAAGTAAACAGACTAGTCATGATATAGGGCTATTAAGTCAAACTTCAAACGGCTTTTGACTATTTAGGTATATGAGTCTGGGCTGTTCTAAGGAAATAGGAAAAAAGGAAAAGAAGGAATGTGGGGAAAAGGGGTGAGGTATTAATGTTATGATCAGATGTGTAACAGGTTTCATATTATGAAATACTCTTACCTGTATCATGATCAGGACATATCTGCAGGAATAACTCGTCCAAGCGTCCAGGGGATAAAATCCCGAAATTATGGCGCTGGTCCCAGCGCTCCCGGAGAAAGAAGAGAAACTTCTCCAGGTCGTCGACGGTCTCCATATGCGCAGCCATTTTGTAGAGATGCCCTAGTCTAACCTGAGGCACTGTCAGATGCTCCCGATTCTTAGGGTCCCTCGGGTCCCAGACGTGGCCCTGTGCGATCTGCCATTCGTATTCCTCCATGGCGGCGAACGCGATCCCCTGGATGATATTAGCAGTCCAGCTGTGGTCAACATTAGCGGTCCAGTTCCGGTCAAATTCACTATGGATACGTTCCAGAAGCTCCGAGAGCCGCGCTTCAGCGCCCCGGGCGTATAGGGTCCGCTCCAGCTCACACAGTATGGCGACCCAGGGGATCGACGAATCTTCCTCCGGCCTAGACCCGTAAGCCGAAAATACCGTGATAGCAAGGTACTGCAGTACAAAGCATGTGACCAGGTCCTTCGGGGCGTGGTCTACAGCGGTGATCAGCTGTAGGGTCCCTTGATTTGTCTTGGTTTGGCACTGCATGCACTGAGATTCATCGTCTTGGGCGTCAAGGTCGGCGCCGCGCCGGAACAGGGTTACGAGTCTGGGCAGCGGGTCACCCATTATAGTACAACCACAAGAATATACCTGTGTAGCAGAGGAGTCTGGATCTTTTGGACCGAACATTGTGAGTTTCGTCTGCGAGGAAATATTATGTGGCGAATACGAAATTTCTTGCCATATCCGTGGTCTGCGTAGGTATCCGGTATTTAAACGTCTTGATATAACAGGCACACTTGAAACAGTAGCCATGTTACCCGACTTACTAGTAGTTTCTTGACAAAGACTTGGACCTGCAATTTCATGCACCACGTCTCGAACAATGCCGATTGTTCATGTTCACGTGACTGGCTGGTGTCGGGGAATTTGACTTCCTCAGGCTTAGATATTCCACATTCATACTGCCGCTATCACGCTGAGGGGGTTGGTTCATTGCGGTAACTCTAAATGTGGGCTGTGAATGTTTATGTAGGATATGAGGAAACGGTTCTATCGTGCGATCTTTCTACGTCTTAATGTAAGATACGTAGGTAGCTAATAGGCTACCTTTATGTCGTGCCGTGTGGGTATAGATATCATATAGGTACTGTAGTCTTGGTATAAATTATCATACAGTATTCCCATTTTAGCTTTCCTGTGTGCTTTCTGAGAAGGATAGGCTGTGATATATGTTGTAAGTGAAGCCGAGGCTGCCACTTCCGGCAAATGGTTAACATTTCAATATCCAAGTGGGGCATGAACCCCCTGATGCCTTCACAAAAAGTGACAGAGAAGTAAAACTATAACGTAATATATGAGTTCCTAGTTTGAATGGTGGGATAACTTCATGGGGGAGAGGTGAAGGAAGTGTAAGGGTGTATAACAGACTGAGAGAATGTGCAGGTAATAGCCAATTTTGGGCTTATATTAATCGATGGAAACTTCCCATAAGGTTTCCGGAGTCGAAACTATATATTAGACGTAATCATTGCTGCAGAGTCGTTAATAAGCAAGCCCAGACACCGAGACTATCTGCTGGAGCCTGACACGAGATTGGTGAGGTACTGTACATAAGGTGTTCGGTCAAATCAATGTGTAGAACAATAGGTACGTATCTATGTTTGCCTCATAGCGGACGTATGAGGCATTGAATATTCCTACCTATCGCTAACTAGGCAACCAACTCCCGAAGTTACTCCTGAGGTAGTCCCTTAAATACTAAAATAAAACCTTTGTCCCCCAAGCAGCAGCGTGGTACATATTCCTGCCCTCTCGGGAAATGTACCCGTTTGGCCCAGATAAAAACAGCCCGGGTTTTTTCGTAGGCTTGAGCTAGTTCCCTCCGACGGGCAGATGATAAGAGGGGGGGAGAAGTCTGGACGAAGTTGGAGGGTTCGAACCTCAGCCGAGCTTTTTTGCATCCCTTTTTTTTTCAACCTCCCTCCCATTATTTAGTGTCTCCCCTTCCTTGCCTTATATCCTGTATATGTTCGTCATCTTTTAAAAATTTTCATTAATCCTTTTTCGGTTTTTTTTTTAAGATACCCCCCTCCCCTGTCTTGAATAAACTACCTACATTCCCATTTCCCTTTGTTTTAATCCCATTATCTCACGATGTATCTTAGTACTGCACCACTCCGACCTTGATTTAGAAACACATCATCATCGTGCAAAATAGAAGTAAATAAACTTTGAAGATGACCTTCGCATTGATACCAATAATAGCATCACTAACGTATTGGAAATTCTCATTCTAGATCTCCTAGTAACCAGTCCTTCCCCCGCTAGGACTCCTGCCTCATTTTGGATTTTCTAAGTACTCATAGAGTCTGGCGAAATCGTTCATGATCATTTCTCTTTCTGCTTATTTGCACACTCCCCCACTCGGAACTGGGTATGAAAGAAGCCGCACAAAATACATCATCGCCTACACGGTACAACCACTGGAGTGCTCCAGCTTTGTGTGCTCTGTAATCATTGCCCATTATTTTCAAACAGGTTCACTGAATAAATATGACTGTAATTCCTATCCTTGCACTATTTTCTGAATTATTCCAATTTTCTTAGTTTTCTTGGTTGAAGGGCAGACCCCCTATGCCAGGCTCTTGAGTTTTCATAGTAGAGTATCACCAAATACCCCATATGACGAAGGTAAGCCTGCACGCCTGAAGACTGCACTCCATAGTCTCGTATTCTCTTAATGATGAGCCGGCTCTTTTAACCCTTGTATTATCATTAGCAGAATAATTCAATCATAGGGGCTACCCAGGGGGAGTTCAACATACTTAGTAATAGGGATCCACGCCACGGTCGTGCTGCCGGTCGTCATAGAACTGATATCTACTGTTGCGCAACGTGATTTATAAGTCTGTTGAGCAGAGCGTCATACGGATACGATACATACTAGTAGCTAGGTTGGACATATCCCTTGACCAATCTATTGACGGAACGCCTTAATTCTCAAAAGAAGTTTTTGCATGTCTTAGAGTATGTTGTGTTCTTATTTGATAGAGTCGTCTTCCTACGAGACATAATACTAATTGATTATCGTGTTCCGTCTAGCACCTCGAAATTAGCAAAGCATTGCGATTGCTTGTCCTACGATAGTACTCAAAGCAGACATCGATTCAAAGAACGTGTCCCTACTGTGTGAGGTGTGGTTGATGCTCTCAAGTGTATTTTCCTAGTCTAGGGCTCTTAACATGGGAAAGGGGAGTCCTGTAGACAACTAGAAATACCCTGTTGATGCTGGTGAGAGACATGCTTTGGGTGACGACTATCATATCCATATGAAATCGTGTGTTTTTCCCCAGCCCATCAAATAAAACAGCAAAGCAACTCAACGCCAGCGAAAACCTCCATCCCACTTCGCATTATCCCATAATTCTCCCTCAACGCCTTAATTCGTATTGACCCCAACCCAGACCAGACTAGACCAGACGAACAAGCCGAGGCCTTCTTCTTCTTTCCCTTCCTTACTGGAGGCACTTGAAGCTGCGCACCTGGATGCCGTCGTGGCAGCCCCCCTGCGGCGGCTCGATCTCCCAGACGTAGTAGTCGCCCTCGCAGTCGTAGCTGTCCTCCCACGCGACGCAGTACTCGAGCCCGCGCAGGTTGGCCGACCGCGCCACGAAGCCGCCCGCCTGGTTGCCGCACCCCTGCGCCTCCCGGTCCGGGTCGTCGTGCGCGAAGTACGAGCACGATACCCCCGGGTCGGGTGATGCGGACCCGAGGGACTGGCACCCGATGCTGTCGTTGAGGAGGTGCCCCGGGAAGTCGTAGCCCTGTGTGGCGGGGGTTAGTCGTGTTTTATGGCGGGATATATATGATAGGATGAGAGAGGGCGAGAGAGATGGGGAGAGAGAGAGGAAGAGTGGGTATAGTAAGGCACGGGTTTGCGAGGAGATTTGAATGAGAGAGCTCTCACCTCAAATGAGTAGTAGTCTGACTGTCTGCGGGCGTCGTTGTCGGTGCAGGCCCTGGGTTCCGAGTAGAAGGTGCCGTACCAAGCAGCCACAGTGTTGCTCCCGATGATGATGCTCAGGAAGAGCGAGATGGCGTTGATCGGTGAGAAATACATTGTTTAACTGTGTTCTTATTTCTCGTAAAGACGGGATAAACAAGATATTCTTTTGGTGTCGCGTGTCTCGTGAAAGGAAATCGGACGTGTGTGCGGGCGTGAGTATGTGTTGGTTCGCACAGATAGGCCAGTGAGGATGTTGTAATTGATGTTTCTGGACGTAACTTATATGGTATGTGGATGATTATGACGGCGAGTTGGGATGGGACATGACTTTGCAGGCGAGCTTTATATATTATAACACACTCACTGCTTTCGCTAGTGAATGAGAGCGTATCGGACAATGCTCAAGTCTGGTTTCTATTCTAGTTCAGGAACGTTTATTGTATCATGTACCTGAGAATAGTGAATAGAAGTACCGCACCCGTACCAAACTCCTACTAATTTAATTCATTTAATTTAGCCAGAACTTCCGTACATTGTTAAAGATAATGCAAGCGTCAAATTTTTGTTATTTTATATCAATTACAATGATTCCCCGTGATAGATAAATCTACATTGATGCCGTCCGTCTATTAGCACGTGAGAGTGCTTACACGATTATACAGTTAATGTCAGGCGGTCCATGTATTGACCAATACTGACGCTCATTGAGACGATGGTCATCACAAATACCCTGTTTATCCTATTTCCTCCGACCTAACGTTTACCTCTAATTGACTTCTACTCAGTCGTGCGCTAAATAGCGAGACTCCGGATTCGGGTGCGACGACGGAGACACAATGCCGTGGGAGAATATCGGTGTCTAAACTATCCTACACTGTGCTACCCGCCAATCATCTCGCAATGATTATATTTAGTACAAGTGACCAAATGTTGCACTGTCCACAATTATCATCAGTCGGAACCGTTACGGTTAACCAAACCATACTCCCCACCACTCGACCGCAGAGCCTCATCGTACTTAAAACGGGAATATACTCCAAGGTGTTCTTTTAATTCCGATTAGGTACTTGCTTATATTCATTCTTTTTGAATCAAAGAAAAATAAAAACCAAGATTAACCGCCATGGATCAATACAAGCAATACAACGATGCGATGCTGCAGAGCTACTCCGCCCGGACCGCATCGGAGCTATCAGCGTACATGCTCGAGCGCGTAAGACCCGGCATGCAGATCCTCGACGTCGGCTGCGGCCCAGGCTCCATCACGACGGACCTCGCGACGCATGTGCTCCAGGACGGCCACGTCGTCGGCCTGGACTGCAACGAGGACGCCATCGTCGCGGCGCAGGAGCTGGCGCGCGACCGCAACACGCCCAACGTCCGCTTTGTCGTCGGCGACGTCCTCAACCTGCCGTTCGCCGACGGCGCCTTCGACATCGTGCACGCGCATCAGGTGCTGGGCCACCTGCCGAGCGGGGACGGCGAGCCCGGCCCCGTCCGCGGGCTGCGCGAGATGCGGCGGGTGTGCAAGCCCGGCGGGCTCGTCTGCGCCAGGGAGGCCGAGTGGAGCAGCGCCGTCGTGCACCCCAAGATCCCCGGGCTCAGGGAGACGTGGGACCTGATGGAGAAGCTATCGTACAACAAGGGCACCCTGCTCTCTGGGGGGCGGATCCGGGAGTTCGCGCGGAGGGCGGGGTTCCCGCGGGAGAACATCTGGGCGTCGGCCGCGGCCGTGACCTACACAAACCCCACGGGTCGGGAGTGGTGGGGCGATAACATGGCGAGGAGGTTGGAGGCCTCAGAGTCGCAGGCAAAAGGGGTGGAGCTAGGCTTGGTGTCGAAGGAAGAGTATGCTGCCATGATAGCGGCGTGGAGGGCATGGGCAAAGCACGAGGATGGGTTCTATTCCATGATTGACGGGCAGATCATCTGCACCAAGTAAACGAAGTCAAAAGAGCATTTCTTTCTAATACCAGGAGGAACTGGAAATGTTTTAGTTCTTATCTTACCGAAGCACATCACACTGTTCCTACCCATGCACGCTGTGGAAGCAGGACTAAAATGAGAGAGCTGACGAACATGAAGAAGTAGAATAGTATGTCGCTAGAGAGAATATTCAAGAAGGAAGTCTAAAATTTTCCTGCAGGATTGCTGCAGATTTAAGACCATGCGATATAAGTCGTCTTGTGATTAAAAATGGCAACAAAAGAAGATGTCGCGGATGAGGGTATTCACAGTTGTAGATAGTGGATCTCCCCAAAGGGGAGATACCATTTAGTTGACAATGAGTGAGTGTCCTTTCTTTTTGGGGTGCGGTGAAATCAATTAAGTAAGGGGGGAAAGGAACCCGGGAGCCAGACAAAGGATATAGGGAAAAAGAAAAAAAGAAGAAAAGAATCGCCCTGCCTTGGACTCGAACCAAGATTCTTCGACTTTTCTCTACCTAGCTGTTGGTAGGAGGCCGACGAGTTAACTGGGAAAAACCGGGTTAGCGCTGCGTTTCTTTGTCGTCGTCGTTGGCAACTTACCCATTTCTCTAGCAGGGCCAGTGGGAGAATTATCATCTATTTTCGACATATAAGGGGGAATGGAAGGGAGGTACAAAAATCGATTGGTCGCTTGCCATGCCAGCCACATCGAATGACATCAATGCAGCAAATGCATACCCGACGTAGCCCGTAAAACATCCATATGTATCTAGGTACCCGGGCAGGCGCAGGGCACACCTACGCCGATTCTGAACGTGGTGTCGTGGAAGGAACCTTCATGTAGGCACGGGGTTCTACATAAATAAAGCAACCGAAATTGGAAGGGAGATGTCATACCTGAGAAGTGACGAAACTATTAAAATAACGACTTGGGTCGATACATATTTGACGTATGGAAACCTGCATCTACCCGCATAAGGCATTCACTACATAACTTAACCTAACCTCCGTATACTGTTGAAACATGGGGCTATACGACCCCTGATCTCCTGTATATATGTATATATGTATATATATAGGTGGGTTTTGCCCATCTACTAGACCAACCTTGAACTAATACACTAGATCCCATCCTCATATCTTGTCTCATCTTAACAGTTAAATGGTAATATCAGACTAGTTATCTACATGGCACCTTGTATATGCCGCTAGCCTTTGAATTCTTTATACCGTCATCGTAATACCACACAGGCGACAGGAAGGTGTTGTGAGAGGGCCAAATCGACCAAATAGAAAGGTTCTGTCGGTGTATAGTACAGTAAGAATCTAAATCATACATAGATACCTACTTATATATATATATATATTTGCATCAAATAACACATTGCTTAAGAATAGACCCTGATTAATCTTTGTTTCTATTTACCAGTATCTTGAGCTTTATATATGCTGCTACTAAAGCTCTTACTTACCTTTTGTCATTTCTGTCCTTGCTTGTCATGTTTGTACCCTGGCGTTCGCTGTCTGAACAGCATCCTTTCGGTTATGCCAAGCTAGCTCCCTAAGGTTGCGGAAAGCCGTCGCTCCGTTAATAAAAGCACGTCGATGTGTGTTCATGCTATACGCATCAAGGCGAGTCATCCAGTACTCGGGAAATCCACGCGGGGAGCCTGGCCAAGGACAAGTTACGTGATGAGCATACAACGACAAGATACCGTTAATGTAAACTGCACTGAACGTATAGGCCTTGTTATCAAATGACGGTTCGACTAACATGTAGTTCTGAAGGGAATGTACTATAAAAAAGTCAGTTAAAGGTTATTAGAGTATCAAGCCGATGTTAGAAGATACTTACTAGCTCGAGCGCCATAGGCTCCGTCGTTAAGAGCTTGTCTCTCACCAACGATAGGTGAACCATCGGGGCCTTTCACTTCAACAAAGAAGTTAGGTGCAACTAACGCATCCTCAGTTGCTTTTCTCGGTGTAATAAACTTGCTTAGTGCAGTTTCCACTGTCCTATGAACCGCAGTAGCACGAATGCCGTCCCAGATATCAGGTTTAGGTTTAACTACCTTCTCATCACCCATCAGATGCATATTATTGTAAATCTCATTAAATCTGCTTGGGATTTTCCAATGCGTTTCACATTGTTGTATGCGTGGAATCACAGTGTACGTCGCACTAGCTTCCGATATATCTCGAAAGCTCGTCTTTACAGATTGAAAGACTTCTTCGGTAAAAACCTCTGGGTCTAAGGATTTCCTCCTCTTCGTCATCAGCTGATAAATATTATCCATATTATCTGGAGTGAGGGTTTCTCGTTCTTCAAACGGCTGACATGGCATATAAACCCCATCCTCCGCCATCTTCCGTTGAAATTGCGTGTCATAGGCTGACACACGTTTGGCATCTTTAACTTCAGTCATGCTTGATTTTGTTTCATAAATGCTAATATCAGGGTTATCCTCAGGCTCAGGGCACTAGACTGTATGTAAGGAACCACAACTTTATAGGTGCGATTTGGCAAGACTTACTCCTCGAAGATATGTTAGATCTGGGCCGCCTTGTCTTGAAAAGCGGGCTAGAGATAGTGGTGGCTCAGAATATGTTATCTTGCACTTCGCCGGGTTTAAGCGATTTCTTCGATCGAGCTCTCGAAGGGCGAGCTTTGTGAGAAAGATTTTATCCAGGCTATCATAGTACTCGGGTAGGTCATTGTCTGGTTCGATGTTGGAATCGGAAGCTTCACTTTGTCGTTCATTATTTGCGGACATATTTATTTATATACGGTCGATTTACTTTAGGGAATTTTCAAACCGGGCGTATGTTCTAGCTTTTTTGAGACCCGGGTAGAAAGCAACAAGAGAAACAAATGCGTTTCTATAGAGGAAGAGAGAAAGGGCAAGATTTACAAAGAGCTATTTTAGATGAAAAGCAGAAATAAAGAGTGCTTTGTGTAATGTTTTAGATCCAAGTCCGATGATAGAATTAGAGTGCACAAAGCAGCATCAGTGAGCTCTAGACCTGCAAAACTTGCACCAGCCCTCGCCGTTGGTGAAGATTGTAATGGGGCTGGAGATTATAGATAGTACTGTGTGACTGAAGCCACACAGTATATTAGCTTGGTTATCAGGTTAGGAGAAACCTGAAGAATACAACCTCATTCTGGATCAACTATTATCATCCTGAATATCGTCGATCCTAAAACAAAACTAATTGTATAGCAAGTTTGAAACAGAAGCAGCGCCAAAGATGATAATTTAAAAGCAAATGTAAAAAAGTATTGTCAAGGAACTCGAAGTCGAGAGTTCCATTAGGAAATTCGCAGTGGAGGGTCGAGGGCCTCATCGCCAAAAAGGATAAAGTCTTCATAAACAAGTGTGATAACGTTCCCCTTGTCAGTGACTATATGGGAAAGTATACCAATGACGGTAGCATAAACACTTTTTACAAACACTCAGTTATTTAAATAACTAAGCACAGCGACATGACAAGTCTTTGTCCAGGCTGGAAGCGCAAGTATGTCACACGGATGAACAATTATAAGCACCGCCAAGACTAGTTAATCATAAGCCAAATTAATATTAAAAATAGGTAATAATGTTATGTTTAATAGTATTAATGTACACAAGATAAGAAATGTTTTAAGTAGTAGATTATATATAAATAGGCAGACGATTCCTAAAGGACCTCATAATTAAACTTAGACTCCTAAGTCCCTTGAGACCAAAGAGAATTATTAGTCGAATTTGAACTATTGTTTCAAGACTAACAGCCTTTGTCCCAAAGTACTACAATTTACCTGGGGAATCGTACGCGCAAGGCGTCACTCTATGATGCCAAAAGCTCATTCAAGATTTTACCAAGCAGCTTGGCTCGTGTATTGAGGAAGATCTAAAGAAAGATCTAAAATCAACCTTGAATAAATCCCAGGTTAAAATTGCGAAAGATTATATGAAGAAGCAATAAGTTGAGCTGAAGCTGGGGAGTTGCAAAGTAAGGGATGGAAAAGGTGTAGAGAATCTCGATCATTTGGATACTAGAAAGGGGAAAACTACAGTAGATGTGCTCAAGTCCGTCACCATCTACATGAACGGTAACACTTCACACGCTGAGGAGATCAAAACTGCTATCGGTCCGGTTGCCCCCTTCGCTGTCGATAGTCGTCGTATCACCAAGTTTGTCCTTGGTCCCAACCAGATCGGTCTGACAATCCATTTTGAGGATGGCAGTACCAAGGACAAGGCATTTCTTCGCCATAAACCGAAGAGTAAGCTCAAGAGCGACTTCCTAGCACAGCAGCTGTGGCGCTGAGCTGGGCGATAAACGGGGCATAAACAGGGAATAAACCTACCTAACCTTAATGGATCTGGGTACATTCATGGCAGCTGCCATCACGTGACACTTATATACTCCTCCTAACTCCGGGCCACTAGCTAGAAGCAGGAACCCCACTTGCTTAAATTGGAAATTTCAAAGGCAGGCGTTTCAAAGGCATTGCTACGTTGAAAAGCTTAGGTAATGTTGTTACTTCTGGAGGCGGTAGGTAGACCCTAATAGCTAGCATGCGCACGATTCGTTTATAGTTAAGTAGGGTAGCCTTAGCCACAAAATGAGCTACACTAATGCTCTGTTCTATCACCAACCAACAACAAAAGGAATGGGTTTTAAAAGTGGTTGATTGATTGAAAACTAAGCGGAACGCAAAACGTGGGTAAACTAGTCTAATCGGAGAATTCACCGGCCCGGCCCACAGCTCTTATAAATTACTCTCTCATTGCACATGACATGTTAGAAGAGCCCTATAACTAATACACATATACGCCTACAATTTTCTCTGCCACGTATGTAAACCTCGCTATAAAGGTACCCATGGATGTAGGCATATAGGTAAATATGCTATCACACCAGCTATGAACCACTACCAAGATCGAGGACTGCGAATCGTTCCTCATCGCTTGGTGGGTTCCCGTAGAGGGCAGACATACCCATGAGGCCAAGACCTAGAGATGGGACCAGAGGTCCATTCTTACCGAGACGACGAAGTGGAGCGTTTGGGCTGGTCATGGCGATGAGTCTTGGCTTCGAGTTGGTGTTTATAATGGTTGGAGATGATTTCGCTTGAGCTGGAAGAGAATTGGCACTGCTGAATACCTAACATTTAATGTGGTTTTTGGTCTCAGGAGTTAGCCAACCGCGGCGTTATGAGGCGGACATAAGTTGAAGCACACAACGTTACCACCGATGGCTGCCGTCTTTGTCATACTTAAAGGTCCTTTGTTGTCCCCCCGTACTTCGTTCGGCCTGTACTTAGGTCTACTTAGTGTCTATCTGGTTTTCTTTGTAGCTGTTTACACCGACTTCTCTCCCATATCTACGCCACTTGGATGGAAAGGACCAAGAGTTCTCGAAATACTGCTCGACCCACGCTCTCTAGATCCCATGTCAACTGCGCAAGGTTATCACTCAAGTCACTCGTGAACACCAACTTCGACCATCACCAAAATATGCTATTGTCTTGATCTCAGACTATGACTTATCGTTCAAGCACATCTACTATATATTTGATGATAGATAACCTAGGCTTTAACTTCGCTTCTATTTCCTCCATACTTGGGTTACCTATATCCCTTTAATTATTTTCGGTCAGGACCTTGCCTGGGTGATTTGTCTCATAGATCACAACTGGGTCCCTAACGGCTATTCTCCTCGACCTCTCTACGCTGGCCTCATCCTTAGAATATCTCGGCGATTGTCGCTCAGCTACTATAACTGCTGCCCCCACGCGTTTCTCTTAGATGACCTATGAATAACAGGTACTGAATATGTATAGTCTTGTCGTAACGTGCTCGAGTATCAGCAGCCCTCTGCCACATGCAAAACCTGCACTCCACCTTGTACGCGGCTGGGACCCTATATACCCAATAGGAGTTTGGTTCGGGGATACTTATTAACAACCTCGCAAATAGTCTTTCAGGTGTGGTCCAAATTGTGTTCTAACCTCAAGGCCTCCGGGCTTGCTGGTATTCTGGGCGTCGCGAGCTTTATTTTGCAATTATGACAAAGACATAGGATCTCTTCGACAAGGGTCAATCATGAATCTCCGCTTACTTGAATCTCTGTAGGTATTCAAGCTCTTACTGCTCACTTATGGAGACAGCTCTCCAGAAAGATCGACTACGCAAAATATATGATGGTTCTGCGTCAGATTAGGGGATGACTGAATAATGGGAATAGCTACCTAATGTAGTTGACTTTTCTCAGTCTTCGTTCTTTGAAAGAGGTGTGCAGCTGGCGTGAGCTAATGTGTGGCCTCATTGCCAAGGCAAAGATCACCGTGTCCGCTCTAATATTGTTATTTACCCGGATTCCTTGATTTCTAGTTTTAAGAATCCAGGGTTAACGTTTTACATGTATAAGAAACTTGTTTAATCTTCATATTGTATAGAATAGTGCGACTATTTCGAGGTAAGCAAAATATAAGTAGGCGGGTATGAAAAGTAGTAAATACGGAAATATTGATCTACCGACTGTAGACAAGTTAGTACTCTGTATGCCGATACACCTATCTATACTCGCTCTCTCCCCGTGATTTCAGTTGCCTATTTCTTTCATAACGTCCGCTACTGTTGCGAAGGAAAGCTCATCTATCGTCTCGTTCCAAAGCTGTTCAGAAATCTTCGCTCCTTCGTCGCTGTAAATGATGGGGGCCATGCTGTAGTAAGAACAAACATACTTAGTATCGTAGATGAATACCAAATTGTGCGTAAAACGAAGGAACAGAAGGTGGGGGGGCGACGGAAGAAACAAGCTTACGGCACGACTTTCTGGAACGACAAAAACTGCCCGTGAGTCTCCTCTCCGTGCCGAACCGTCGCATCCGTGATCATGCGCGCGCCAACAGCCGACGAGTTCCCGACGCGTCGGAGGATCATCTTTGCGATCTGCCCCGCGGTCGTCTTGTCGATATCGCGATTGAACTGCGAGTCATGGATCGAGCCGGGCGATGCGCCGTTGATGACGGCCACCGAGGCAGGTACCCGCTTAGCAAGCGCCGCGAGGAAATACTGGCCTAGGAGCTTAGACACAAACAAGCGATCGGTGGTGTTATCAGCTAGCTTTCCGGAGGTACTGAGTGTCGCCAGAATCGGCACATTCTCGCCGACCGGGAAGCTCGCCCAGGCGGCCACCTCGGACAAAGTCAAGGTAATGCGAGTCGGCTGCGGCTGGTTTTTCCGCACGGCTTTGGCGACGGGCAGAGGCAAGACGGCAAGCACCGCGGTGGAGAGGTAGTTGACCTGGATGATCTCGTCATGGCCGGTCGACGTGTTGACGACTCGCTTAGCGGGGTACAGGCCCGCGTTCAGGACGGCGATATCGAGCCACGTCAGCGTTTTCCTAACGCGCTCTACGAACGAGACAACAGAGTCGTAAACGGAGAGATCAAACTTCTAGACCTCGATAGTGTCGGGCGGTATGTCCTTCCGGCCGGCGGACAGGTCTGCGGCGGCGGCCATGCCTTTCTCCTCGTTGCGCACGGCCAAGATGAGCTTGCTGACGCCAAGGTCGAGCAGCTGACGGCTGGTCTCGAGCCCAACTCTGCAGTTGGGCCCGGTCACTAAGGCCGTCTTGCCGCGGAGGTTGACATCGCTTACGACTTGAGGTCTGGTGGTAATCTGATGGTACATGAAACGAGGGAAGCTCGCCTGCTTCTCTGGGGTTACATCAAACTGGGAGGGCACCATGGCCAAAGGGATGATCGATCCTATAATGTAAGACAAAGGAATAACAACCAGGACAAGGTGCTATAGTATAGGAATGCCTTAAGCAGGCAAATCCGGAAAGGGGAAAAGGGGGGAACAGTGGCCATGTTCGGCGTAAGCGTCAGAAGCTATCTAAGTTGGTAGGCAAGCAAGGTGGGAGGCATGCAAGTTACTATGTACTTGCAACAGACGGCCTCAACCAGACCCTCGGGACAGCTGCCCCCTGTCAACTTATAGCCCACACTATTGGTAAATCAGAAGTGTTGTTTAAGACTTCGTAAATATGTATGCTAGGATGTATCTCCAGGTATAGAAACGACATTCCCATTTCGCATTACCAACTAGTGTAAGTTAAAATGTTCTAGAATTGATTGATTAGATGCTCTTAGATCCGACAAGTCACGGGCCAAGCCATCACATATTACTACCTAATTATCACATGGGTACTTGTAGACACATGGCAGAGAAGCAAGATATACCTAAGAAATATGTGGGACACCAGGCAAGTTTGAAATAAATACCAGGTCAGTTGCCGAGTCTGTGTGTGCCACAGCAGCTTTAGGGGTCTAGGGTTCCTCGCATAAAGTATGTATATAGGTATCCTTCACTACAGCCGACGACGATGCAATCTTCAGAGATAAGTATCACATAATTTCTCCATGTTCTGCTCTGTTATATACCTAGTACTAAATTTAGCTGGCTCTATTGCAAATCCCTATCTCCCCTTGCTTTCCCTTAGGTATATCGAGTTCACGTCCACTTTTCGGATTACTTGGATTGTCACGGACATGTAGCCTATGCTTTATGATGTATATAGTACTAGGATAGTGGGCCTGGAGAGGAGAGGAGCTTTTCCTCTTCAGCGCAGCAACAAGTTGTATACGTACCCTTACATGGATTCTCCCATCATGCTAGGCTTCACTGCTAACTGCTCTGCATTCTTCTCTGGTCACTAATATCTACGAGGAGCGCTTTGCGAGAAGCAATCCCTCCCCCAGTGCCAACAACCAAGTCTTTCCCTATACCCGGACTAGGAGTATTAAGTCTATCCGTACTACAGTATAAAATGGCTATACACCCTCCCGATGTAACACGGCCGCGGCCTGCTGCTATCCAATGCAGGCTGGCAGCTTCTTTTACATTCACATTGTGGATCTCGATGTCTGTGGCCGCCTTGCTCGCCTTCCTCTTAGGCCTCCTCTACCGCACTGACTCTTCGGTGTCAAACGGGGCAGCACACATCGACCGGGCCACTGCTGGCCAAGTCGCCGTCGCTTGCGGGCAGCTTCAAGATTAGCTTGGCTCGTCGCTGATCGTGTTGCCGCCATCCACCACCGAGTACACGGAATTGAGTGAGGACAGTTGGTCCCATACAGCTTGGCGGCACCCGTCATGCATTGCGAGGCCGACCATCACTTCTGAGATAGCTTCGCTGGTCAGCATCCTCGTAGACAAGTATATTACTGCTGTTTAGTATGCATCTCCAAGGTAGTCTTGGCCACGGACAAATAGTGGAAGCTAGCACTACGTCAAATTCCGAATTGTTTTGGGCGCTAAAAGGAGGAGCGAATAACTTCGGTATGTCGAACTTTTATTCGCATCATACCACTGTCGAACGGCGACATCATACTCCATGCCATCCCAGAAATCAATCCCCCCGCGCTCGATCCTTTGTAGCTACGTACCCATACTCGCACAGCCCGTCCCAAGCATCATTACTAACTTTGAGTCAAAGACATGCCCAAAGCCCGTGGAGCTCCCGGCAGCCTACGCGTCCTTCTATCCTTTCTATCCTCTGAGGCCGGTATTCGAGCAGACAGGCTCCATGACGCTGCAACAGCTCATGAACCTCTTCCCGGCCGCGACGCTGCCGCGCTGGACACGGCGCGTGTAGGGCTTCACGCCCGACAGCGCGCTCGGGCTTCGGGGCGTCGGCCAGGCCTGGTTTTCCAAAAGCTCGTGCCGGCGGGTCAGAAGATACCATAGGTAGGTTGTTGAGTGGGGCTACCTATTAGAGTGAGGCCTACCTATTAAAATCATTAGAGAGAAAGGCTTTTCCGATTTCCACGGTCAGAAGTTCTCAGGATGGGTAGTTTAGCTGCGTTGCTTGTAGGATTAGGGTAAAAGATAGGGAGGATAGAGAATATAGATCATGGATATGTGAAGCTTGATAAATATTATATGGCTATAATAACTAGGTACCTTGGGCATTTATTCTTTTAAGACTGTCCCTAGCTAATCTTCAGACATTACAGTAGTTACCTTGAGAAAAAAAAATAATGGACGGTCGTAGGGGGAAGCCAACACTTTGTTAGTTAAAGAAGCCTGTCTTATTTTATGCGTAGATATGACTTGTATCAGTTTAATCGACCTGGGACTTCATGATATATGATATATCAGTATCAAAAAAATCAAAAAAAAAAAAATTTGTTTAGTCTTTGATACAAGCCACTATACGCTAGCCACGGCGGCAAACCGGAGGCATGAAAGCCATAAGATAGGACAGGGGCTAATGACCGACTACCCATCAGGCCAACCGGGCCAAGCTACTCTCACCAAAAAGATATCAGAAAGTCAAGGTTGCGGATACACATGGGACTCTAATTATATAGTGATACTTCAGCTGTAACTAGTATGTCCCTTTAGGCTCCCATAATAAGGGGCATTCAATAATACCATTCTAGCCTGTAGAGCAATCTTATAACCTCGATTTCTTTCGAATCCTCGATCGTTGTCATCCCCTTGTGATAAACAACAAAATCCTAGGCTACTATCGATCCTCATGGCTTCACCGCGGAGATGCATCTCGATAGTTTGGATCCAGTAAGGTTGCCCTAGAAGATACCTGCCAGGTTTAGCTGCTCTCTTACTCCAAGTTTTTTATCATTTCAAATGTTTGTAAGCCACCATGGTGAGAGATTGCAAAATGCCAACTCACAGATGAAAAAAAAAAGGGGGGGGAGGAATAGTCCAAAAACATCTCGACACAGGCCGAAGATCCGTTCCGTAGTCTCCGAAGAGCGGGCGATAAGCCCTACGAGATTTCGCCCTCGGGGCTAACATATCAAGCGAATCGGCACAAGATATTAAGCCCGAAGAGGCGTGACAACCACCACGCGACGCAACCAATAAACAAACATCCAGTTGTCGACATTTCCACCCTTCTACGTGCGTACGTTAACATGCGAGGTAACCCAGACCTGCCAGCGGGCCTTGGTAATTGTCAGACATCTTCATGCACCACCAGATCGTGACGCACATGTCCGGTTGAAGATTGACGAATGGCGGGTGCGCGTCGAGCCAAGGGGGGTCCGTCCGGCGAACGGAGCGGCCGGCGGATGGATGGTCGAGGACGGGATTCCATTATGAGCTATAATATAAACGGCCCGTCGGATGCGCACCACGCCAAGACAATATTATGTCGGCTAGCAGGCCGTCGGTGACATCATCCATTCGCTCATTGGGTTTCACAAGAATGTGAATATAACGCCCCTTGGGGAATACTTCGCGAGGAAAATAATAAAGTGCTATCTAGAAAGATCATTTAATAATCAGCGAAGTGATATTAACTAAATCTGCTTTACCGGTTGAGAAGACGGGCTTCAACTACCTCGGCTAGACCATTTGATGTAACGTATTGATATCTACAACATTTGTTTTAATGGAGATTATATTTATTGATTTAATCCAAGAAGTGTATAGACGCCCAAAACCCCAGTCATAACCAGTATAGCACCACTTATTCTCAAGGTAACCATGGCTTTAAGTGAGGCGTTTAGCTCAGAACAGAAAATTCATATATGACTATCACCTATCACCGAGCATCCACAATCCATTCTGGGTACTCGCCTATTATTGTAGACAGCTAGTAGGGCTGGCTAGTGGCCATGGGAGTTTCACATGGTATGAGCCATTGTGCATCATCTATGACAACTTCACCCGCGATCGAGTCCTCACGATTAATTGTTTATATATAAGGCCGGTCATGCATCCCGAGGGCCATTAGAAGATGGTTCTGAAGATATCCATCACAGCTTACATACCACACAGCAAACAGCTACTTATACCACACCCCCTTTCCACCCAGTCCTACATAACCACCGCCCCAGCCCCCCCCCCCAAATAGTAAGACAGCACTCGAGAACGGAACCATGAGCTCCCCGACTCAATTCAAAGGCACCCTAGTCGTCACCGGCGGCAGCGGCTACATCGGCGCGCAGATCGTGCGGGCAGCGCTGACCCAAGGCTACGCCGTGCGCCTGACCGCGCGGACAGCAGCCTCCGCGTCCCAAGCCGCAGCCCGGCACCCGCAGTTCGCCGACACGCCGCAGCTCACCACGTCCGTCGTGGGCGACATAACCGACGCGTCGGCGTACGCGCCCGTCTTCGCCGGCGGGGCCGTGACGGGCGTGGTCCACGCGGCCTCGCCCTTCAACGTCCAGCCGTCGGACAACGTCCGGGACCTCCTCACGCCCGCCGTGCGGGGCAGCACCGCGGTCCTCGAGGCGGCGCGGCGCTGGGGCGGGCCCCGCGTGCGCCGCGTCGTCGTCACGAGCTCATTCGGCGCCGTCGTCGACCCGGGCCGCGGCGCGCGCCCCGGATACGTCTACGCCGAGGCCGACTGGAACCCGACGTCGTGGGACGAGGCCGCCGTCGCCGACGGCGTCGTCGCGTACTGCACGAGCAAGTCGCTGGCCGAGCGCGCCGCGTGGGACTGGGTCGCCGCGCAGAAGAAGCAGCAGGATCCGGTGAGCTTCGACCTCGCGACCATCTGCCCGCCGTGGGTGTTCGGCCCGTACGCCGGCGGGCTTCGCGGCGCGAAGAGCCTCAGCGAGTCTATCGACCTGCTCCGCGGCATCGTCGACGCCGCCGAGGTCCCGCCGTTCGACTTCGGCGGCTTCGCGGACGTGCGGGTGGTCGCGGAGGCGCACATCCGCGCGCTAGAGGTCCCCGAGGCGGGCGGGCAGCGCTTCCTCATCGGCCAGGACTACCGGCACCAGCTCGCTGTCGATATCGCTAGGGAGGCGTTTCCGGAGCTGAGGGACCGGCTGCCTGAGGGCAGGCCGGGACACGTGGAGCCGGCGTACAGTATCGATGGCTCGAAGGCGAGCAGGGTGCTCGGGATCAAATATCGTACCCTTGATGAGACGATCAAGGACACGTTTGAGCAGCTACTGCGCGACAAACAGATAGAAGAGAAGGCATGAATGATGTGTTCTTATGGGGATTAAAGGAGTTTTAGATTGTATATTGTCACAGGATGCTAGGTTAGAACACAATATATGCCGATAAACTCTTCCACCATTATGGATATGTTAGTGTCATAGGTGAATGTTTGGTCTCTTGATGCTCTTCTAAGCTTTATTCGGTGCCTTTGCTCTCCTGATCGTCTCCTGATAATTTTTTGTTTTTTGTTTGTTTGAACAAGTGCTGCTACCAATATTGCTGTCCAGGACAAGAGATTGGTGAATCTCTCAGGAAGTATGCTGGCATTAAAGACTCTATAGGTCCATAGTCGACATGACATTAGACCAGGATCGGGAGGACGGGGAAGTGTGGACAAGAGAACTCGGAATAGTTGATGATGGGTAACAACGTGTATCTGATCATATTCCTTAATTTTCCTTTCTTGTTTGTCTAGGGAATAAGCACCCCTTAAAGAGCATCCAGTTCTCGTGCCTGATATCTCCCATTTCCATTTCGTGAGCCTCCTCCTCCACCACCCTGCGCTTCAACGCCGTAGCCTTTCATTGCGTGTCGGGCGGCGGTGTATTGGGGCGATGAGGGATCCGGGCGTCCCGGCAAACGATGTATAACAGCGCCGCCCACCTGGGGCTAAGATGATCAATCCTTTCGATGCAGTCGCCCTGCCGATTCCACAGTTCCAATAGACGCGTTCGGGCGGCATCCGAGTCAATCTGTTCCATGGCATCGATCACAAAATATAGTACTAGAATCTCCCTCCGCATCCCATCCATTTCTGCATAAAGGCGGCGAAATCTCTCATGGACGGATGGTGTGTTCTGTTGGGCTGCAGCGGCCGCGGGTTGGGGGTTGGTCGAGCTCATGGTGAGTTGTAATGGAAATGGCTGATTTAGATAATAGTTTCTCATGTAAACATGGAAGTTATAGATACCGCGCGCCTCTGATAGCAACCGGCTGTTGAACAAATGCTAGTGGGAATGGCTCCGAATTGATGTTGGCGGGGAGAAAGTTCGTTGTTGAGCCATTCCTCGGTAAAAGAGATCACGCTCCCCCAGTGTTCAATCTATCGCTATATCACCTTCCTTCATTTGTGATTCCATCCATAGTGCCTTCTTGATCATCTCGGCTTCCGTCCCTCTCCACTTGCGTCCATGTAAATGTCGTAGGCACGGCTGCCGCCCCTCGTTCGGGTAATACAGCCAGCATGCCCATTTGGCCCAATTGCCCTCCTTCATCTGCTCCCGCGCCCGATGACCAATGGTGTCTTCGATAAAGGCCCCGCGCATCATGGCCAAGCGGGTAGGGAAGACACGGGACAGGTAATGTGCGGTGGATGCTATGTGCGGCTTGTCGTGCCAGAAGAACAGAGGCGTTAAGGGAATACCGTCTCCGGGCTCTGATGGTGGAGTGAAGTTCCGTTTCAGGGAGGTAGTTAAGTTCCTCAGGGCAGGAAACTGCAAGACGTGGGGGGATACAGCGTAAGATAGCATGCGCACCGATGGGAGGCAGACGTACTTGACTGGCATGTTGTCGTCGCCCTCGGAATTTTGCATGACTTCCAGTATCGACCGCAGAGGAACAACCGAGACTAATGGCCAGTCATGCTGATGCACCCAGACATACGGCGTCTCGGTCACTCTCAGCGCAGAACGCACCGCCAAGCCAAATCCAAGGCGTCTCGCGGGTTCTATGAAAGTGACCCGCTTGTCCTCCGTCTGCGTCGTAGAGTAAGGCACAAAATTTGTCGCGATACAAGGTGACCCATACTCGGCTTCTGCATCCGGATGTTGGATAAGGATATTATTTTCATCCTCTCTATAGTATTCCTTCAGGATGAGGGACTTGACATTGCTCTTATACAAGTCGACCTCACTTGCGCCCTTTACCGTGACTTGGCCCTTCTTCAAGCGCGCTTCTGGGCCAACCCGGTCATAAGTATCTAGAACTAGGATGACACGACAAGAGAGCAGATCTAGGCAATGATTGCGAAAGGAAGATATAATTGCCTCTATAAGTTCTGTTGAGGGGGCTGAAGGCGTTGGCGAAGTTGTGATAATCAATGTGACCAGCTTGGATATTGGTGCTGCTGCCATTGGTGTGTCTGGCATTCTCTTCGTCTGTATATCGAGGCCCGAGTGTTGCGCTGGACCTTGCTCTGAAATGATAAGCTCATCTTGCGCCCGATCAATGCACTAGAAAACTGTGGTTGTGTCTAGAGGGCCCTTAGGTGTGATCACGATGATTTGGGGGAAATGTGACTCGATTGGATTTGGTTTGGCTGCAGCGCAGAAATGGACTACGTAGGCAGTCAGGCCAATTCTTGTCTCGTTACAGCTATTATCAGCTGAAAACAGCCGGCAGCGTTCTAACAGAACTCATTAGATGTTCTGTACGTTAATTAGCCCCTGAAACTAGCTCACCAATTTAAGAAAATAGTCGATTCATCTGATAGGCGTCCACTCAAAACTTCAGAGAAAGAGGTTCAACTAAAGGAATATTCACTATTGCTTAAATAAAGAGTACACAAAAATAACAACAAACAAGTCTCGCCATTTCTTCATTCCGTACCGGTAGATCCACCGATAAAGGCTCGCAGGTCCGCATCTTGAACAAGCCTCAACTTCTCAATCTCGTATGCCATCTCCCTTTCGGCATCCTTCCACTCCTGGTATTTCTCCCTTGCCCTCTTAGTTGACCTCATGACATTGTTATTGTACATAATTATGCTCAGCTCCCGAAGCCTCTGGGGTCGGCTTAGAAACGACGGCGTGATAGGTCCTAGACTGCCCTCGGCACCCGCAGCGTTGGAATACGCCTAAGTGCCTCTATATCTGGCATCTTGCATTGGTATTTCCTCAGCTTCCATGTGATGACCGTGAGCACCAGCAGGGGATCCGATTGCCTCATCGTAGTCTGTTGGGACTGAGGGGGGCAAGTCCGTCGCTACCTCAGAATGAGATCTCTTGCAGCCTCTTACAGGAGAGTCACTGATCTGAGAAAGACGTGGAGATGGCCTCGTATCCATGGGATCAGTATGTGAGCCTGCTCTAGTACCAGATGATGCTCTGCCGCGGCGGATTGACTTTGCTGGTTGTGGGAGATGTCACTAGCCATTGCTCAAATGTGTGGTGTTAAGACGCACGTGTGGCCTAGTTCAAAAGCTACTAGTTTTTGCCGCAAATCAGATAGATAACTTGAAGAATCAAAAATTGCTTTATGTTGAAGCCGTGGCTTGCAAGGTGGGATAGGCAGCCTCTAAGTGCATACAGGGTTGGGAACTTGCTGTATTTAAATATACGATCAACGAAGTGTGAGATGCGTATAGTAGAAGATAGGGCTTCACATTATTAGAATATTCAACGAGGAGTCATATTACAGTTATCTCTCGGTGTCTTCCTTTGTCGCGATGTAGGCTGTCTCAAGACAACACTGTCTAGACATCACAACTCGTCTCAGGATAGATCAAAATTCTCTCTTCTCATCCAAGTCATGCAACACGGCAAGTTTCGAAAATACCTAGGCTACGCGTTATCCTCTCCCTAGTCTTATGACTGACTACCTTATCCACTGCCTCCGTTTCTCATTATTGATTTACCATCTTGTAGGGGCTCTCAATTTACCAACCAATGAGGTCCCAACTCCAGTCCCGGAACAACGAGGCAGCCGGCAAACCGCCGTTCCCTGTGGACAGAAAAGCCGAAGCTGACCATGAAAGACCTCTAGTTTCATCATCCCTCACCTCCCACCCAGCATTATTAGAGGTCCCAACCTGTTACACTATCCTCAGACTAGAAAATAGCGGAGAGTAGTGATATCGGTGCGTATCGTGATGCCACCATACGATAGGAGTGATGACGTTGTTATTATGCGAAGAGCTAGAACTAGGTAGAGATACTGAATGGCTGAATGGCCCTCTTACCTGTAAACAGCCCCTTTACCTCCTTCCCCAATCATCCTCTTTCATACACCCACCTCCCCCCACTATGAAACTCCAGGATAGAACTAAGAGCTCTCCAAACCAACCAGACCACTTAGTAAACAGGATATCATCATCTCTAAACCACACAAACCATGAGATAGGTACGTAAATCACTTCCCACTCAACCAAATCGAGAATAGGTTGACAGGAAAAGGGCAAAATGGCAACATATCACATAAAATCCCAAAAGGTCGAGACGAGTAGGCGCTGATCAAGGCTTTGCATTCATCAAATAGAGTTGTGTTATACATGTCCACACCCGTGTTGCGCCAGATCCAGTAATAAATCTTGCCATAAATGCAACGACTTGCATGTTATACCAGACGCCGGTGTCCCATGCTAATTTTTTCTGATTCCTGAAATAAGCACCGAAAGAGACCTGGCCATACCTCCCCCTAGAAGAAAAGCCTATAACGCTTCCCATTGTTCATTTCTGTCATATCCCGCTTCCTTTTTTTGGTTGCTAGTGATGATGGTACATGATTTTGTGACGTTGGTGTCTTCTCCCGAAGGACGCCTGTTGATGATTCGGGTCGGGAACTCGGCGATAGAGAGATCGTACTATTCGTCTCCCTTACTGATAACAATTTCCGTTCTTCGACTCTAATAGCCCACAATAGTGTGAGCAATACCTCTCGTGACGGTAAGCTGGCGCCTTCTGGCCACATCTGCGGTCCACGGCTCTGATCACCCTTGATACCCGGGGATCCACTTGCCAGCTCCTCGACCCGATCATCGCGTCCCTCAGACACCAACCGCAATAACTCCATCGTCGCATCCATGAGTGGACGCGCCAGTATGGGGCTGCTGGTTAAAAGTTTCTGAAGAGATTTGATTCTCAGAGTCAAAGAGGCTGAAAGCAGATTCGGGTTCTTGGGCGACCGAGTCGCTTCCCGCGGCTGCGCCTGGAGCGGCGCCGCTAACATCGTCGCTGAGGAACTGATCGTAGTCGAATTCCGGAAATACGGGGGTAGCGTCACCAACCATATGATTGTACTCAAAATTGAGGGGGTCGGTTGAAGGGCTAAATTGGCCTTGAGCGCCCCAGTTATCAGAGTCAAAGGCCGACGACAGGCTGAAATCATTACCGAAGAGAGCGTCAGCAGCGTTTGAAGCTGCAGAAAGAGTGACAGTGCTGGAGGCGACGGTTGTCGCGAGGCCAGCCACGCCTGCGGAACTTCCACCGACGGACACTGCGGGTCGCACAACATCGCTGCTGGATGTTGTGTCACGTCGGAGGAAGTAGGCGCAGGCGTGTAAGCCTCCGCGGGGGCCTCAGTTGTCGAGGGCTCGTCGGCGTCGTTGTCGGCGACGGGGTTTAACTCGGGGGAGAGAGAGGCAGGGTCGACAGTGCCGTCCTGCTCGGGCATGAGGATGAAGTCGTTGATCATGCCTGGGTTGCCTTGGGCGGCACCTTCGGAAGAGCCAAATAAGGGCTGTGACAGCGTAAGGGGAGAAGGCTGGAAGGCGTCGAGGGGCGAGGAGCTCCGGCTGACGACGCCCGAATCCCTTCGGAGCTTGGTGAGCTCCTCCATCAATAGGAGGTTCTGCTTCTGCTGGTTGAGCAGTGCGGCCTCGAGTTGTGAATTCCGTTGCTCCAGGGCCTCGACTTCTTGTCGCTTTCGCTCTCGGGAGGACTGGGCGGCACGGCGATTTCGGAGGACTCGCTCGACTCGCCTTTGTTCCTTCTCATCCTCGGTCTTGGCTCGTTTTCTGTAATGGAGGGTAAGCAAGACGACAGTGGTTGTTTCTATCTAGTGATGGTATCCTACCTCGGCGGCAAGTTAGTCTTAGGCTCCGGGAGGACTTGGCCCCACGACTTTCTCTTCTTGGCCGGCTTCTTCTCGGTGGACTCAGAGGCGGCGGCCGACGGGGCGGGACTCGAGGAGTGCTGGGTAGCGGCCCTCTCCTCGCCGGCGAAGGACGACTCGGGAGTCATGACGCTCTCCATCGGGTTCATGGTGGACGGAGTGGAGAAGAGAGACGGGTATATCTCGCCGGGGGCCGACATGAAGGACTCGGCTGGAGAAGCCTCGATCTTGACTTGGGGGGCCGAAGCCGTTGGTTGTGGTTGGTCTGGTTGCTGGCTTTCCCAGGTGGCCATCTTGAAAAAGATACTGTCTTGTCTAGGAAGGAGGACTTTTGTAGTCTTGCTGCTGCTGCACGCTGCTTCTTCTATTCACTTGACCGTGTTGCAAGTGTGAATAGCGGCGGGAACGGGTGGAGTGCAGAAGGTGAATGGATATGTAAAAATGATGGTTTGCTAAAAGTAGAGAGGCGCCGTCCTAATTCCTCAATACAAATAACTAGCAGCAGGCTTCACCTGTGCCAAAGCATGATTTTAGCTTGGTTGGGGGAGATGAGTCAACCGATGCGTCAGGTGATTTTAGGGGGGTACAGTAAGTGGTATGCCTAGAGGCTGGCAATTGGTGTTGAGGACAGAGTGTCCTCTAGGGGGCGATGTGGTTGGCTGCTACAGTAGGGGTGCTGGTGCTGGTGCTGGTGCTGTGGTTTAGGCTGCTAGAATTACCGTCTGTGGGCGGGAGACCGTCTCTCTTTATCTTCAACGTGTCCTGTTTAGTCAGGGGCTGACTTAACAGCCTGAGGCCGCTAAAAAAAAAAAATAAACTCTCTCGCAAAAGGGGAACCTTCCTCCTTCTTGCGACTCTTGTGTCAGGTCAGCCACCAAGAGCCAGTCTGCTAAGCAGTCTACTAAATTCGGGGCAGCCCAGGCGGCCTACAGGGGGCCAACACACACCTACGCCAGGCCCTGCTTAGGGGAGGGTGGGACATGTGGGACGTGTGGGGACTGGGGGCTTGCGGTAGGGATAAGTCACCTCGTAGAGGAATGTCAGGGGCGGCTCTCGCGCTCCTGATTGGCCGGTCTGCTGGTGGCCCGGATCAGCCCCAAAGGGCAAGTGGGTCCATTGATTCCAAGCCACCGAGACCAACGAGTCCGTCCGTTGTCTTGTTCCCTTCAATTCTTCCCAGTTCACCAGTCTTCCTCGCCCCCTTTTGGCGTGAATCGATTATACGACCCTATAATCACACATACCTGCCTATACCTCCGTCGGTCCGTCGTGGGAATGTTTACGGCGTCGAGTTCCTAGCGTGCATGCAGGTACGTGTATCATTGTATACACATCAATGCTGCATCGACCAAGTTTGGCATCTGTGCTATGTTCCCCAACCGCTTATTGAGCACCGAGTCCCGTCTTGCGAGTCGTCCACCCCGGCTCTTCGGTCCTCCCTGGTGTCTCTTCATCGTATGCATCTATTCTGGGTAACCTGCCTGTGTAGCAGTGGAAAATTGGCAAGGGAGTTTCCATTGTCGATTGCTTGACATTCTATTCTCTACAGTCTGCAAGTATTTCGTCATCTCGGTGATCTAATTTCTCCTTGTTTGTCCCTGACAATTGGATCTAAGATTGTGACAAGATCGGCATTCTACGGGGTACAACACACAACAGTAGTTTTGGGGGAAAGAGGACTTCGGCCTTGCTGTGGTTATTATTAGCATCGAAGCCCGGTTGGCTCAGTATGCATAATCGCAGGCTCTCGTCAGCCAAAAACAAAAAAAAAAGAGGCTTCAGAAGAAAAGTTCTAGTTAGAAGTCAGCTCGCCGCTCACTTGCATCTTTCATGCTGCACACTATTGACTCCTCATCTTAGTATAATGTTAGACGTAGGAAGGATTGTGACGTCGCCGTGTACTACCATCATCGCTTTATGTAGGAGAGCTTCTAGGATTTAGTAGACTTAATTGTGTTGACCATGACGTTGGTGGATGTGTTCCTATTCCCGCTGCTTTCACCGATCTCTAGAAACTTCCTGAATCTGGGACTCTAGTTCCTGTCCGGGATCTAATTCGCGTGAGCCATTAGACGAAATAGGAACAAACATATTCTTTCTAAAAGGATGAGATCACACTGAGGGAAACAATATATGCACAATCAAACGCAGTACCATTCCCGTAAATAGCAATATTAGCCTATAATGTTGCCGGCTATGGAATGATCTGCCATGTCCCCCGCGGCACGAAAACCAATCTCACCTATTGTAAGTGTAGAAAGTAGTAATCGAATATCCCTCGGGTAACTCGAGAAAAAGACTCTTTGAAATGACATTAAAACACGACCAAGGCTTGCGGCATATCACAGTTACACGGCGATTCCCTTTTTACGGCGATTCTGCCGTTGGGGTTTCAAGTTGGGGCCGGAGGCACATGCGGCGAACCAAAAGGCGAGGCTATCACCTACCCGTACTGTGTAAATTGCTGGTCTGGTTGGAAATGGTTCATGTTGGCTATAAAACAACCCATTGGACTGACTAGTAAGCCTAAAATACTGGCATGTATAGGTAAATAACGAAGCACGTGGGAAAGGAAGGTCGACGGGTCGGTTGTCAAGTCCCAACTCCAAACGCCTTGGTAGATTCTCACTCTGACTGAGCTTCTTAAGAATAAAGTTAACCCGGCCCAGGTAAACATGGCAGTCGATAACCCCCTGGACTTTTCTGGTCTATTATTAAAATCCCACGATCCTCAAGGGCTTCCTGGCTCCCAATCCATTTTAGTCGTATACAAATCGTTAAGCCACATTACTTTGCCATATGGCGTTTTGCGGTATCATTATTTCAATTTTGCTGGAAGTTTCCGTATATGTAGGTACCAATACTAGGTAATATCCAGCCACGGGGCCTGCCGGGTCTACCTATATTAAGCGGCAAAAAAGAAGATCCCAAAAAATGGTGCACAGCGGATTCTCGGTGCGTCACGAAATGCGTCTCGGCACGATCGGCCGCTTGAAGGGAGGACGAGGCTGCGACAACCGTACCTGCGCCAATTCAGCTGCCCTTTTTCTTTTCTTTTTTTTCGTCTTACCTGTTCTGTAGATGACCGCCGCCTAGAGATAGGTATGTAAACTAGAACTTGGAGACTTATCTCGAATACGGTATCAGAAGAGTTCGGATTCAACACAAGGAAAGCTTAGTAAAGATACGGAAGAGCTGCCGAGACGGGAAGCTCAACATTCTGCAATGCCAAATTCACCGCTCGACCCCGGTGCCTCGGCTCCACACTCGCGAACACTCCCAAGTCGCCAGTTGTCGTACAGAATAACACGACCGCATGTCAAACTCAAAAACTAATGCGGCCCTTGCAGCAGCTCCCTGGGGGGGGGGGGGGGGGGGGGGGTATTTGCGGTGTACGGGGTATTGTGGGATACACTTAAAACCACGAGCTTCGTTTTATCAAAACGATAGTCCAGGGGGTTATTTTACTGAAAAC
>MU404083.1:220056-415016 GCA_022695795.1 Biscogniauxia marginata
ACCCCCCCCCCCCCCCCCCCCCCGCCCCCCCCCCCCGGCCCCCCCCCCCCCCCCCCCGCCCCCGGCCCCCCCCCCCCCCCCCCCGCATTTGCGGTGTACGGAGTAGTGAGGGATACTCTTCTAACCTCGAGCTTCGTTGTCTCAACACGATAGTCCAGTGGGTTAGTTGACTGACAACAAACTCTATGATCCATATGAATTCCGTCACGTCTCGGATCCCATGGCTCCATATTAGATGGATTGCAGGGCTGACCGATAGACAGCTGGGTCTGACTTGCATATCAATTGCCGACTAATAAGCACTGATGTGCCTCTGTCCCTCTCTGCCCATAGTGGAACCACTGCCATCACATAAGTCTATGGAGATTGTTGAACTTGACGATGTTGAGCGTGACGGTGTGAGCGAGCTAAGTACGCAATACTAGACATTTGGTTATTGGTTATATCATGGGAGTCGGGTCTGGGTATAGAGTCAAACTGCTTAGGGTTAGTGAACTAAGGATATAGTATGTACATACATTAAAAACGAGAGCGGCCAGGCATTGTGCATAACATGGGGCATGTACGGAGTAGATAGGTGAGTATATGCACAGCTCATAGGTATCACACGTAGATTACTGACATCTTGTCACACATTGCAATTACTATGTATATCCGATAAAACATTCTCAATCTCATTCTCTCTCTCCATTGTGCTTCCTTCTCAAACACACGAGAACTACTAACCTACGCCATACTTATAATAGAACATTCGGTACAACATCCTTATACATACTACATGCTCGTACGCGTCCTAAGGCCAACCGAAGCCCGCGATTAGACTATGTTACAGCTCTAACCTCCGACATTGCTGTCTTAATTTTGATATAATAGGTAGGTAGTCTTGGTAGTTACATAGTTACACTGGTAGGTTTAGCCCAGAGACTAGAACGCCAGAAAGGTTCCGTGCGCCCCAAACGATTCCCGCCTCAAATTGACCAACCCGAAGTTCCCGTCTAGCCCGTCTGGACGCGCGTAAGTCAGATCGTTCCAATTGATCTCGAACCGTCTGGGTGTTACATCCCTCCCCTCCCCCCTTTTTTCTTTCCCCCGCAAATTCCGAATGGTGCAATAAACCCAACCCCCTTCCCTTTTTGAACAGCCCCCTGGCTTCTTCGGGGTTCGGAAAATATGTACATGTAAAAAAGAATCTAGAAATCTGCTAGAAATAGTGACGGGAGAACGAGCTTTTGCATTAATTGCGAGATTGAAAAAGCGTACTCTGGCTTACGTTATCCCGTACATCTCCCCTAGAATAAACGGAGGCATGGTACCTAATGCATGAGGTAAGTTCATCGACGGAGTTGCGGGAATGTGCGGGATGACTGGCACGTACGGATTGCTTACAGAATACACAAAGTATAGCGTAAGAAGATCACCGGGGAAAAGAAAGGGATAAGACAAGAGAGGATGCCTTAGGAAAGAGAAGTTTCGTGATCAGCCCGCCAGTGGAAACGAAAATCCTCGACGTTGCAACTCGGCGGCTCGTCTCCAACTGATTGTTAGGGTTCGAAGCCCACCGCCTCCCTTTGGCGGAAGGAGATTTTCAGGGGATTTTTACATTGATACACTACTGATATGTTACATACGCTAAATAGATAGGGAGATCCGGAGGCAGTTCTACCTTGTAAGCTAGGTAGATCCAGTACCTACCCACCTCTTACATATGTATTGTGTGTAGCACTCGAGAATAAACCTATTACATACATACCAACTCGCCATAGCATCTGTTCGTGTCTATCAAACATGTTTGGCCCGATCTAAACGTCACTTTAAGTGTTGATCCCAGTGATCTTTCCCACAAATCTGCTTCCCAAAAAAAGGCATTGCGTTCGTTTCATTCATTCGCTCATTTGTTCGGTCGATCAACAACCAACCAACCCGCTTCATCCGCCGCGCTCCCCTAATCCGTGTGATAAGCTTGGACTACGGTGGCTCGTGCGGTTTGTGACTGACTTGAAGCAAGTATTTACAACATACAACATGACTAGCATTCGTCCGAGGAGAGAGAGAAAATACACTAAAACAAAGGCCGTCGGCGAATAAAGACCGCCAGGCCGCCCTCTCCAGTGAAAAACACGAGCAAGGACCACTACTTACAAGTCCTGAACATGGCTTCTTGTTTCAGGAGATTGGCCGGAACGCGGGCCAAGGGACCCTCCCGTCACGCAATCGACCTTTTTTTAGGGGCGATCCGGGCGCCGCTTTTGCGACTCGCATGGGGCACGGATACTTCTGTGCACCGCCCTCCTCGCCTGAGTTTCCTGAGTCGTAGGACGGCTGGTACCTACGTATTTTTATTGCGAGACAAGCTTGATGAAGCCCGCGATTGCGTACCTGCTTCCGTAGACGGGCTGGTTATGGTTGATTACGAACTCCCTTTCTTCGTATAATTATCATGCGCCCGAATCGCCACGAAAGCCCAATGCTTTTGCGCAAGTTTTGACCAAGGTATTAGATATATTATTATAATTATTGTTGATACGGGAACATATCCCCCCTTTTCTTTTCTAGACAATTGCAATAAGTATAATTACTGACGAGTGAGGCTAAAAGGGCGATGGGCATGTCATTAAGCCACACGTCAGCTATGTTTAGACGGCTAGGTATTAGATATATGTAGTCCGTACAATAAAAGTAGTACAGTGGAAGCTGACGACATTTCGCCCTACTCGGCGGTCCAATTACAAAGACAGAATAATTGTGCATTGCAGGGGAAACCCGCGGCCTCACTTCCCAAAGAGCGTGTGAGTTTTACGAGGTTTCTTGTGTCAGCTAGAGTAGTAGCTTACCGAGACAAGACAGAAGATGGTGTGACATCGCGCATTACCTTACTGTGCGTTATTACATACATTTCGTATTCTAATCTCATGTTCCATGGCGCCATGGCCAAAAACAACCCCCCAAATTATTTAGAACCCGTTAAGAGAAAGCAGGACCTATTCGCACACCGAGCTGGCGATGCTATCTTTATCACGTACGAAAGTCCCTTTTCTATATCCGGGAGTATAGGTGAAATCCGCCGAGATTAGAATAAAATACATTACACAAAGTCGAAATTTCTTATCTTCCCTCTTCCTATGCCATCGATGTCGTTTTCTCGCCTACCCGCCGTGGATATCACCCGGCCGGGGCTCGACCGTGTTTCACGCCGTTCGGCGATGAAGCAGCCCCGTGCCCCGGCATAGAAGGAAAAAATACCCCCCTGATGGGATCGGACGATTTCGCAAGGTCGTCATATGCTCAGATGCCTGCGATTTGAGGTGGTATCACCATTGGAGGTGACAAAGAACGGCGTTACCCTGCACCCCTTTGGCCGTACACTCGCAGTATGACGACATACGAGAGGTGTCCACTGTAGGGAGGTCGTCAAGGTGAGCAACATACTGGCGATGTTTTTTTTTATCTCGATGCAGGTTTTATACATACATGTATGAGGTAGGCCATACTGCGCCAATGATGGGTATTTGAAACCGTACAAGAGGGCTGCCGAGCGACAGTACAAATTGAGACATCGGTTTACATATCTGTTGAAAACAAATCATAGTAGATACGAATAATGACCAAAATATACGCCCCGTCGTCATTGTCAATTATCGGTATAGCCATCAGCGGCTCTTTCCACGTAACAACAAAACGGCGATATTTAACGTTACATTGGTATCGTGTAGGTGTTAAGCCTATCATCATCATCAATCATCCATTGACTACTTTCTCCTACTACTGTCCGATTCCGATTCCCTATTCCTCACCTTTCGGTCAAGACTAAATAAAAATAACCATAAAAGAACCCAGCCATTGCATACCCGTAGCAATGCCGACGCAGCCAAGTCTCGGCTCCGGCTTCGGCCTCGAAGGCAAGCGCGTCGTCATCACGGGCGCGGGCGGGGGCCTCGGCGCCGCGCTCGTGGCGGCCTTCCGCGGGGCCGGCGCCCTCGTCATCGCGTGCGACCGCGACGCGGCCCTGCTCGACGCCCTGCCGGCGGACGACGGGATCGTCGAGCGCCACGTGTTCGAGATGACGGACCCCGCGGCGGTGCGGGCGGCGGGGCTCGCGGTAGGGCGGCCCGACGTGCTCGTGAACAACGCGGGCACGAGCCGGGCCAAGAGCCTCGCGGCGCTCGACGGCGGGACGCTGGCCGACGAGGTCCAGCTCAACCTCGTCGGCGTGATGGAGTTCACGCGCGCCGTGCTGCCGGCCATGACGGAGCGTGGGGGTGGTGGTGGCAGTATCGTCCTGGTCTCGTCGGTCAACGCGCTCGCGTACTACGGGAATCCGGCTTACTCGGCGGCGAAGGCGGGCCAGATCGCCTTTGTGAAGGCCCTCGCCGTGGAGTACGGGAGCAAGGGGATCCGGGCGAACGCCGTGTGCCCCGGCTCGATGCTCACGCGGGTCTGGCAGGAGCGCTTCGCCGAGAGGCCCGAGCTGGAGAAACAGATATTGGAGCACTATCCCCTGGGCCGCATGGCGCTTCCCGAGGAGGTGGCCAATAGTGTCGTTTTCCTCGCTTCTGGACTCGCCAGCGGCGTCACGGGGACCGAGCTCGTCGTCGATGGTGGGTTGACGGCTGGAAACTTGCGTATGGTGCGGGAGATTATAGGGCTAGATTGATCTTGTTACTGACGGGACGCTACAGCCTACGATACCTATCATAGGCAGAAAGCTTGGCATACAAGCATAGGTCAATTCCCGGTGGTATCATATATGTTCCCTCCTCCTTTTTGAAAGCAGCTTCACATGGTTGTGAAAAGATCGTAGCGCAAGAAAATATCCGCGATTATATCGAGCTTCCTAAACGTTACTTGAGACGAAGCTATGCTGACTAGACCTATAATCTCTCATGAAAAGCCATTACCTCCTAATCGAAGTCTTGTGTACTTGCTTCGTTCAGTTCTTCATTCACGGAATAACCGGGCCCTGAAGCACTGAATGGCCCGGCAATGTTTTGAAAATCATCCACGAAGTGACTTAAATAACCTAAGGCACAATAGTCAAGGGAGAGACAAGTACTTAATTCTGCCCACCTCTTATTTCAGTACATGGCTGATATAAGTATCAATTTAGTCTTTGGAGTTAGTAGGATAATATTTCCAACAACTTGGTTATTATGATCACTATCCTATATATGAATCAACTCAATGTTCTAGTGCTCCCACAATAGTACTTATTATATCAGTTCTTTACTAAAGCCAAAACGTGAACCCAGTAGGAACTACTGAGATCTGTTCTCAATTGGGTCGGCTTGCTGTAAGTCTATTGATCTAGATACTCGTGATAATTTACTAACGGGTCATCACTACAGTCCAAGTAACAACCTTTCGACCCTTAAGGTCTACCCCTGGGCAACAAAAAACATATTATATCTCTTAATCCAGGTTAAACATCATATCGATCGAGTAGTTGTGAGGAACGCCCAAGCGGATAGCCTAGTTCAAATGATTTCACAGCTATATTCGGCATAGCTTGCGGCGCAGTTGTGAGAATCCGCGGATTTCGCAAGCGTCGATTGATAAGCTACCCCTTTTGACAGGCGTATATATCACCGTTCTGAATACGCTGACTTATCCCAGACACTCATAAGTCCCCTCATAAACTGTGATGGGCTTGGAATAATAGTTCAATTTTGACTATTAATTTTCTTTGGTCTCAAGGGACTTGAAAGTCTTAGTTCCATCGTGAGGTCCTCCAGGAATTCTCTGTCTATTTATACACAATCTGCTGCCCGGGGGTATTTCTCAACCTATGCACCTTGGCACCATTGAATCCAACATCATTATCTATCTCCAATCGCAATCCGGCTCATGACTAAGTGGTCTTGGCAGCGCCTTCAGGTGTTCATGCGTGTGACATAAACCCCCTCAGCGATGGCCGATGAAAGTCTGGTCGCTAATTGGTAACCATCATCGTCACCGAAAGCAGCATCTTTTGTAAGGATATACGACGACTGTGGAGGGAGCATGTCTTCTCCTCTGATCTGACCTGCCGTCCTCTAGCTTACTCATTCTCAAGAATCCACCCGGTCCTCGACCTTTCTGATCATGACAGCGCTATCTCTCGCCGGAGCCTGTGCTCCTTCTACATTCAGCGGAATAACCCTATGGGGTTCCGAAGTCCTCACGTTGGAGGCTTCGATGGTTACGAACTATAGCATAAGTTTTCCCTATGCTTATCGGTTTACAGCACCGTCCCGGGATGTCCAGAACGCGACCTTCTGCAACGTAACCGTCACTTACACGCACCCCGGGGCAAACGACAGCATCAATGTGGAGGCATGGCTTCCGACCGAGAATTGGAACGGCCGGTTTCAAGCTGTCGGTGGCGGCGGCTGGGTGGCCGGCCGGTTCTCCCTGAGCTACGGCCCAATGGCGGGTGCGGTAGACGAAGGGTATGCGACAATCACCACTGACGCGGGACTCGGGTCGGCCGCAGAGTATGCATTTCAAGAGTTCATTATTTCCCATTTGGCATGCTTCGGGAGCTAGGGTTTCCTTATATGGACAGTTTGAGAGCATTTTGCTCCCGAGACATGCGTTTACCCCCCCCATTTTATTCATCAGAAAGGGTAATTTCTAACTCACGTTTATAATCAGTGCCGCTCCTTGGGCGTTACTAAGTCCTGGTAATGTAGACCTATATAAACTTCAGAACCTAGCATCCGTGAGCCTCAATGATAAGGTAAGCTATAGCCTACTGAGGCAGCAGGTAAAAGATAACTACTCATACTTCATCCTAGGCAATACTTGGCAAATCTCTAATAGAGAAGTTCTACGGCGTCGGTCCCTCGTACTCCTATTGGAATGGGTGCTCCCAGGGAGGGCGCCAGGGTTTAATGCTCGCTCAGCGGTATCCAAATGCTTACGATGGCCTGGCCATTGGGGCGCCAGCAAGCTACTGGTCAGAGCTGCTCGCCAGTATGTTCTGGCCGCAGCAGTACATGAACATGATCGGCGAATATCCGTACGGCTGTGAGTTAGACGCGATCACCGCTGCCGCCATCTCGGAGTGCGACGGACTCGACGGAGCTGTAGACGCGATTATCTCCGACGTCGAGGGCTGCCGCGCCAGGTTCGATCCGTTCAAATTAGTAGGCACAACCATCGTCTGTCCTCAGACAGCCAACAACAGCACAATCCAAATCAGCACCGCCGCCGCGAGCGTCGCGAACGCAACTTGGAGCGGCGCCGTATCGGAGACCGGAAAGCAACTCGCGAATGGCTTGAACATCGGGGCCGATCTCACAGGGAACAGCCCGCGCAATGTAAGGCAGACGGGCATCGTGGAGACGAACTGCACGGGAGGAGAATCTTGCGTCGGGGCGCCGATCATTCTCGGCACACAGTGGCTCTCGCTATTTCTCGCGAAGGACCCTACGTTTGACTTTGCACACCTCACGCACAAGCAGTTCGAGCGGTTCGTCCACGCGGGCAGGCAGCAGTACGCGTCCATCATCGATGCTGGCGACCCGGACTTGTCTGAGTTCCGAGAGACGGGCGGGAAGATACTGGCATGGCACGGTTTAGTACGTCCCAATGCCCCCCCTCCTCCCCCTTTTTAGCCACTACGCCCCAGGCCGTTTTCAATAACCAACTAACCCCCGCAGGCCGATGAAGTGATCCCCACGAAGAACTCGGAGAGGTACTACGACGAGGTCTCTGCCCTAGTTCCTGACATCGACAGTTTCTACCGGTACTTCCCGGTTCCGGGGCTGGGGCACTGCTGGGGCGGGAACGGGGGCCAGCCGACGCAGCTCTTCGCCCAGCTCAGGGCCTGGGTCGAGAACGGCACCGCGCCCGAGAGCTCTCGCGTCTCGTTCAACAGCTCGCTCGACGGGAAGACGCAAGAAAGGCTTCTATGTCCGTATCCCCGGACGGCGCAGTTCGATGCCGGGTGTGGCGACGCTGCGAAGCTGGAATGCTGGTCCTGCAGCGGCGTCTTGCCCGAGGGTAAGTGGAAGTCTCTTACCGAGCTGTGATGGGTAAAGGGGCTGTTTTTATCGGTGTAGATGTCTGAGTACTTGTGTCTATGTTGACAATATATCTGCGAGTTGTATATGTTGATTAGAACCTGGCCGATGGAGCACAACAATATGCCCTAGTGCTAATATTATATAAATTACCTATTTACCTATCTATCTCCCAGAACCCCTTCAGCTCCATGATCCCTCATTTATTCACAAGAGGAGAGAGTAAATCGTCGTTAAATAGACATTTAGTGTGGCTTGACGTTCAGTTCCTCTAAACGACTCGGTCGTATTCTCCTTCTTCATCCTAAGACTACATGACGTCAAGTTCATTCTCATCGTGTCTTGTTGACGCCACTTTGAAGGCTTCCATTACTGCTCGTATAACCGACTGAGAAGTGCGAGCTATTCTCATAAACAGCATTATGTTCCATAAAGATTCCCACTGATTTCCTGCATGACTGGGGACAATCAATACCATCAGGTAATACATATCTGTACATGTAGGATAATTACATTGTGGTGTTAATCGAATTAAAGCTTCAGTTGAATCAAATGAGTCGTTTGATATGCGTTAATATGACAAACCCGCAGAAAGGAACGAATGCTATTAGTCGGGTAGAGTATACCAGTCTTCCTCTTCGGGTATTCCTGTTAGTTCACATCATTTGACATACTCTTTTGCTTGATCTAATACGAGCTAGCTGACAAAAAAACAAGAATACCTACCTATATTAAGATATTGACACATGGAAAGTTGTATCATTGAATTCTATGTTCCCTGGATGTTTAAAAGATGCTCAGTAAGACCTGTTTACAAGAGGGTTAATATTCGATGTTCTTGTGTTTTCGTATCATCGTGATCATCCACCTAAGGAATTATGGTAGGGGTCGCCTTCGAGTATAGGTGGCCGTGCCTTTAACTCCCCAACTTATAAGATAGACCCTTTACTAGGTATCAACATAGTAGTGTCTGCAGGTAGGCGGCAAAAGCAGTTTGGAGTTATTTTCTAGTGTCATCGTCTCTTGGGCTTGATATATGCCATTACTAGGCTTTATATAAACACTTTGCTTCATTGTTATTATGAGATGTGCCGAGACGCAAATACTTCCACGGTGACCTCATGAAATAATCACGACGAGATAAAATATCTAGGTTACTTCATGAGATTAACTAAACTAAATGCGACTGACTTGGTTTGAATACACTTTAGGGTTCTATACGAGTGGGGAGATATGGCAATAATAGCCTGTGGAAAGGGGCACAAATGACTTATTGGTTCCATAATGGATCGTGTGTGGCTTTCTGTATCTATTTGTGGCTTGTATTGGAAAGCTGCGTCATGTTGTGGCTGGTGGCATTTGCCCCCACCAATTCTCGAAGTGTCTCGCCGCATCGTCGCAGCCTTTGGACCGGACCAGACCAGACCAGACCAGACCAACCCCATTCATGCCGCATCCCCAAGCCCCCTTGATAACGACGACGATCTTTTACGACCTCACCTCGATATCTATTGCCTCGTGCATCCCATAACAGAACAACCGATTAAACGCGCCCTCGCTCTGCACCGACTCTGCACCGTCAACATGTCGAACCGACAGATGGCCCGCGACATGCAAGTCGAGTTCCAAGCTCGCGTATGTCGCCTATTGCCTCTGATACCAAGTATGCAACTATAGCTAAACGCTGTGTCCCGCAGTTCCAAGCGAAGCAAGCCCGTCGCGAAGCCCAGAAGGCTGCCAAACAAGACCCCCTCCTAAAGAAACAGATCCAGGACCTGTTGAAGAAGGGCGACACGGCGAAGGCCTACCAGAAGGCCAAGATGCTGCTATCGAAGCAGGCCCTCGCCCAGCAGATGGACCAGATGGCCGACATGGCCGAGCTCAGCGCTGCCCAGATCCAGGCCAACAACAGCATGAACCGCATGACCAACATGATGGGCCAGTCTTCGCGGACTATGACCGCCGCTCAGCGGAATATGAACCCTGAACGGGTACGTCTGCCTACCAATCTACAATTATTTATCTCATGATCCTATTACGTGCTTTACTCTGTCTTCGTCTCGGGCAACACTGGTGCTAACGGTGGATGATGTTTCAGACCCTCTTGACGCTCGAGCAATTCAAGCAGCAAAACGAAGAATACGCCGTCAACAATGGCATCTACCAGGATGCCATCCAGCAAACCACCTCACAGCAGGTGTCCGAAGATGCGGTACACGAACTCCTTGGAAAGCTGGCCGACGACGCCGGCGTCCAGCTCAACACGGAGCTCAATGCTTCGCAACCGAGCAAGGCCGAACCCGTGCCCGCACAGACCAACGAGCCGACTGCCGAGGAGGAGGATGCACTGCAGCAGAGGCTAAGGGCGTTGAGGGCTTAGAGGGCCCCTGACAACAACGGTTCCGGAGGTGGAGGCGACGGGGACGACAATATCGCTATGGCGAACAGCGGCACTACCAAGCAGCATAAAGTACTACCGCAGTATGAGGCATCGCATCATTGGGATGTGGCATGACCTTGACACTGAATCACGACATATGGAAGGACAAAGTTCGGCGTTCCGGTTTCTGCATATTGATTTGCGTCGCTCGCTGATACGACGCAGCTGCTGGCCTCTGTCTCATTGTACGGAGAAGTAGGGCGATGGGGTTTCTCTTGCATCATTACAGACTAATAAAGACGTCTCATTCATATAACGATATACTACAACATGCGTTGGCTTCTACATCCACCCTTACGTCAACCTAAACTACCTAGCTGCCTTGGTTGAACATAGGCCAATGCCAATAGTAACATTTCTTCCGCCCCGTTCAACCCCCCTCGGTACTATTCTTCTATTCGGCCGAGGGACCGAGTAGCTGGATTTGCTAAACTATGTGGACATAGCCTCGTTTCTAGAAGCATTTAAGAACAACGAATGATCTCATGGCTCGCCTTGTTTGTGGGCCTGCGTTGTCTGCGTTTTTTTCCCAGCTATGACGTTGGATGTTTGTTTCCAAAATTAAGCGGACCTTGTCGACTCCGTAAACGCTTCTGCTTCTGCTGTGTAAGTCATTGTTCGGCCTAAGAGAATCGTCACGAGGACAGAGTCTTCACGGGGTGACAGGCTTCTACCTAGGTTTATAGCTGAAAAGTTTTTGTCTTGGCTGCCTGTTTATAAGACTCTTCACGCCCTTTAATACCGCAGCTCCCGGTTAGTAAAGAAGACGTCATCATCAAACACGACGAATGTCTTTATTCCGAACCTGCCATGCCTGCAGTTTAGGTAATGCTGACTAGACCAGACCATACTAGGATCTGCCGAGACCACAAAATCAGCGAGGCACCGCAGCTGGATGGCTGGGTCTCGTCACCTGGGGCTATTCCCTTACGTACGTACTACTAATTTGGCTATTCCCATTTTTAAAACGGCCTTTTTCCCTTTACCCAGAGGCCGGCCCCGAGGCGGACAGGACAGGGATCATCCGGGTCTCGGGGAACGGCGTGGCACAAACACCCCTTTTTTGGGCCCCCTTTATTTTTGGTGTAACGGACAACGTCCACCCACCACGTGTGTGTGTGTATGCTGTGGAATAATTGGAACATCGTCATCAGGATTAGAGTAGTGCACCGTGCCTATGTGCTTGTCTGGTGACTCAGTTTTCAACGGATTAGTAAAATGACTAATACCGACACTCGAATAAGGCTATTCGATCCCGGTTAAACAGACTCTCCCGGGCCGGCTTCCCTGTCGAAAACGTGCTTGCTGTGAAATACGGCGTGGCTCATTGGCTACCACGGAGAACCGCCAAGCCCGGATGGTTAGGAGGAGCCCATCGTGAAAGACTAGATGAGAGGCCGATCGGCTTCGTGGGTTGGTCATCTGGCCTTGGCTGAGTTGAGGTTTCCGTAAGCAACGACAGGAAAAAAAAAAAAAAAAAAAGAGAGGGTCTTTTCTCGGCATTCGAAGGGAAGATGGATCCCCCTAATGATGATGAGATATATAAAAATGCGGCATATTTCGGGATATAAAACTCTGACAGAGAGCGAAACTGAGAGGCAAGGAGAGGGAAAGAGAAACTTCTTAGCCTGGCCTCTTTCTATTTGGAATAAGATAGAAAGAAACCAACTGGGAGATCTACGCGTCCCGTCAATGGATTTGCTTCGTGGTTGTCTCCTATCGACACGACAGAACGACACTTAGAACACCGCCTGCCGCTATCACACATACATCATCTTCAGTTTATCATGACTATCGACCTCGAGGCCTTCTACTTCGCCTTCGGGCCCGACCAGTCGTACTGGTTCGACGGGCCCAAGTGCTGCGAATAGTACGCTGCCCTTCCCTCCTCCCTGCTCGATCCTTGGTCTTCTCTCCCCTCCGGTTTTTTCTTCCTCGCCATCACCAACCAACCCCCTTCAACATATATATAATTCATGACCATTACAATGGATTTTATCTTTTTTTTTATCTTTTTTTTTTTTTTTTTTTTCGAATAACTCACTAGTGACCGTACTCACGTCCTTTTCTTTCATTCTTATATAGTGGTGGGATCCCTGAGACTTGGGACCCGGAGACCCGACGCCACGTCCACCGCCTCCGATGCCTGGCCATGGGGCCCAACGGGGAGAAGTTCCTGAGGTTCCACGACGGCGAGGGTTGCGAGTACCTTGGTAAGTTTTAGTTCCCCTTGTTACCTATTACCTGCATCCCTTCCTCCTTATACGTGAATCACATAACCTACCTACCCGTCTACGGGTTCACTATCACGCATAATGCCCCCGTGCTTCTTCAAACCCATACGTTTCTCCTAAGAGAACCAAAAACCACTTCCCCCCCTCCCCAACCCTTTTCCCTTTCCTATAACCTGTCCACCCTGTATACCTATACCTATACCTACCTACCTACCTACCAATACATAAACAAACATCCCAAGCCCCCAAAACTAACGAACACTCCTCCACCAAAAAAGAAACGAACCCCATCCTCCAAACCCTCCACCCCCAGCTCGCCTTCCACCTGCGCGCAAGCCGCACCTCGGGCGCCAAGCTCGCCTTCGGCCCCCACGGCGGCGCCCTGCTCTGGTCCGACGCGTACCTGTACCCGCACGAGATGCCGGCCTCGGCGCCCGCGGGGCGCATACTGCAGCGCGAGATCTTGCAGCTTGCTCCTTCCCCTCTCCCTCCTGTCCCCTCTTCTTCACCTCCTCCTCCTCCTCCTTTTACGTCTCTGGGATCTGAATCCGGGTCCGAATCCCCGCCTTCTTACGATGAGATATACGGGAGTGATTGCGGTGCTGGTGCTGGTGGTGGTGGTGTTGGTGATTGGGGGGTAAGCGAGAGAGGAAGGGGAAGAGGAAGTGGAGTAGGGGTAGGAGTAGTAGAGAGAGGGAGGAGAATAGGGGGAAGGATGGGAGGAGTAAGGAGGGAAATAGAAAGAGGAAGAGGTGGTGTTGGTGGTGGTGGTGGTGAATGGGCAGGCGAGAGGCCCCGCCTCAAGCACGCCTCTTTCGGCGTCGGCTGGGCGTGCTTCTACCTCGCCGAGGACGGGCGGTGGTGGTTCGACGGCGCGGGGTGCTACACCACGCTCGAGGGGGTGCTGTCGGGGCTGGGGATGGGGGATGTGCAGGTAAGTCTTAGTCTTAGTTTTCCTTCTTCTTCCCCTCCCTTCTATCTCTCTCTCTCACACACACACACACACACACACACACTTTATTCCTCCTCCCCCTTCTTTTTTCTCCCCTATTCTCTCACCTCAAAACCTATCATCCCCCTCACTAACAGAAAAAAAAAAAAGTTCCTAGCCCTCAACCCCCACCGCGTAGAAGAGTTCTTCCTCCTGCTCACCGACCACACGGCGCACTTCCGCGTCCCGCTGTCGCACCGCCGCGCCCTCGAGCGCGCCCTCGCCCGCCACAGGATAAAGTGCCGCTCCCTCGTGCCGTACTCTTCCTCTTCCTCTTCCTCTTCCTCTTCCTCTTCCTCTTCCTCTTCCTCTTCCTCCTCATCCTCTTTTCCACTACTGGGTGGTAATAGTGGTAGTAGCGGTAGAGGTAGTAGGGGTAGGTTCTGGAAGGACTTTGTGGCTCTGGCGGGGAGCCAGGTCGTGGGGCAGACGGCCGGCGCGGTCGTGACGACGGTCGCGACCGCGCTGGTGGGGTCCGCCGCTTGTTCTGTGATGTGATATCAGACACGGGCGAGTGGGGTGCGTTGTTAAAAGGCTGTTGTATATGATATCATGATCTGGAATATATTGCAAGCACGATGGAGTTTTGAGATGGGCTTGTTGTATTTACTACCGTAATTTTGTGTTTATTTCCCGTTGAGAAATTTATCGTTGCAAATTGTCCGTGGGTTAAGACTCGATAAAGAATACGTCATGTTAGACTTCGAGAATATATATCGTTGTCATAGCTGGCTAAGAGTGACTTCTTGATCAAGAAAACTAAAGTGATTACTTACCAGCCAACGAACAGCAAAAGCATTTTCATATTTAGAGGTTGGTCTTGTACTATGTTGAGCCTTTCTGCCCTCAACGCCTTAGATATTTCGGGTATCGTAAACATACAAGGAGAATTCGCTCATAAGGGAAATGCATCTAGCTGCTGTTCATACACTCTCATGATTCATGGCTCATATATATCTATATACCATCATGGTCCATGCCTAGTCCCAATCCTTCCCTCCCCTATTTTCCCCTCTTGTTATCTTCTTGCTCTGTTCCGAAAGTTGGAAACGGACCACTAGACCCATTGAATAGGCGTCTCAAATCATAACTCATATACACTAACAGTATCCTAGCCCTCACGCCCTATATACCAGAACGAAAACCCTCAGTCTACTATAGTATAGACCTCGCCAGCGCCTATCTACATATATAGACTTGCGACAGCTGTAATGTCCCGCTTGATCAACTCCTGGGTGGTCTGCATCTTCTGGTATAGCTCGGGATCTCCAATGATCCTCGCCGCGTTCTTGACCTCGCGGCATGTCTCGTCAAGCCTCGTGATAGTCCGCACGATCGTGCCCTCGAGCACGTCCGTCAGGTCCGTGATGTTCTTGAAGCTCATGCCCCGCGCCCACTCGTATACGACCTCCATAAGCCCGAATCGTGGCCGCGACACGAAATCATTGCTGTCCTCCGTGCTCTGAATGACCTGGTGCTCCGTCTGCACTGCGTTGACCTTCTCGCTGATCTCGATAATGGTTTTCATGCCTCGCTCGAGGCTTCCCGTTAAGTTTGGCACTGACAAGGTCTTCTCTTGGAAGACAAATGCTGAGAGAAGGGCCGCGATCTCCGCCGGCTCGTAGTCCGCAAGGACATTGTCGAGGATGAGCTCGGTCAGCACGAGCTCATCAGCTGAGTGGATCTCGCATGCTACCTTGCCCTTGAGTTGAATTCGAGAGTCGGTATCGATGAATGATAGATCCTTAAGGACTTGAATACGTTGTTCATAATCCGGAAGGAGCTGGAGATTCTGGTCCGATAAGGCTTGACGAAGTGAAGATATGTGCTCCTGAATGAGCCATTGGTCATGACACATGGCGAACTGGGATCTATAATTAGTCTTATCTACTAATACTTGATGATTGGAGACTTACGTGTTTCAAGAAGTTCGGGCACCGTGTCGTGGCGAACTGTTCAATATTCGACACCTCTTGCGCCCGCTTCTGAATGATCTCCTGCAAATTCAAGCTTTTGATCTTTGCAAAACTGACTTCGTTCCACATATCCGTATCCCAGGTCTTGCAGAGCTTGAATATTCGGTCTTTGGCCTTTTGTCTTGCATCCCCGCCCTGGAACCAATCAGGCACGATGCCAGATGTAAGCTTTCCCGTGAGGCATTCTACATCGCTGAGCGGAACATGAACCATTGCGGCCGAGACGAACTTTCTTTGGTGAGGGTGTAGTCGGAACAGAGGTCGGAATGAACTGATGAATGGCAGTAGGTCGGCCGATGCCCGAGTTTCGCGTCCTGATTTAATCTCAAGCACATGGACAGTTGGCTGACCTGCTGAGGTCTTCGTGCTAGCCCCTTCGGACAAGAGAATACCTAGTGTACGCACGCCATCCTTGTTCCACACGATGAGCCTGGCTTGCGAAAATAGTTTCCTGCCGATAGGTATAGCGAGCAGTCCTTTGTAAAGCTCATGAGTCAATTGCTTGAAGTTCATTGCCGCCTGGTGACATTTATCTAAAGACTCATCACAGATGGTACAAGGTTCTCGTTTCACCTTGGCTAGGTCTGCTTCCGACAACTTGACGGCTTTCTCGTGCTCCGGTAGTAGCTGCTGGGTGGCATGTTCCGAGAAGCTGCGCTTAATCATCTCCTCGATCTTCAAGGCCTCCACACGCAGCAGGTTTAAAATCATGTTGTAGGTCAATCTGAACTGAGACCGTAGCTTACTAGGCGGGTCCAGGATCATCTTCTGGAGATCAACCACGGGTGGCGCTTCATCACCGCCACCAGCCGGCACGATGATGACGGATCCGACTGGGTCGAGTCCACGGCGACCGGCTCTGCCGGCCATCTGGGTATACTCGCCCGGAAGAAGGTTCCGGAAGGATTGGCCGTCGTGCTTCCGATAGCCCGAGAAGACGACTGTTCTGGTAGGCAGATTCAGACCCATAGCGAAGGTCTCAGTGGCGAAGAGGATTTTAACGAGAGTCTGGGCAAAGAGAATCTCGACAATTTCCTTGACAATCGGCAGAAGACCACCATGATGTACAGCAATACCTCGGCTCAGAAGCTCCCGCAAACGAATAATCTGAGGAAGTACTCGATCCTCGGGTCGTAGCCGTGCGATTGACTTTTGTATGATCATGTGAATGTGGCTCTTCTCTTTTGCAGTGCAGAAGTCTTGGTTGCTAAGTGCGTCTGCGTTCTCGTCGCACCGCTTCTTGGAGAAGACGAAAATGCACGCAGGTAGCAAATTGGACTTCTTCAGATACTGCACCATGTGCACCCACAGATTCCTGTCCTGCGCAACCGACGAGAAGCCACCCGGCCGACCAGCACGGCCCATATGGCCTGGCGCGTGACTAGCTCTGGGAGGACCGCCACCTCTGCCGCGTTGCTGTCCGCCGCCTCGTGGGCCACCACGTTGCTGACCACCACCGCGTTGGTTGCCTCCTCTCTGGTTACCTCGCTGGTTGCCACCACCTCGGGTAGTAGGTGCTGGCAAGGGCTTGTCTTTCCCGCGCATCGCTTGATCAGCGGCTTTCCATCCGTTCTCAAGGAACTTCTTGTTGTGGTCGACGATCTTATATATATTCTTATTGGCGTACAAGAAGTGTTCGAGGGGAACAGGCCGCTTGGGAGTCGAAATGACGTATATATCCTTTTGCTTGGTTCTACCAACCCATGAGGCGAATTCATACGTATTAGGGACCGTCGCGGAAAGAAGGATCAACGATACATGTTCTGGAAGCATGATGATCACTTCTTCCCACACTACACCTCGTTCGAGATCGTTGACATAATGAACCTCGTCGAAAATGACAAATTCGACGTCCCGGATTAAATCGGCTCCTCTATACAGCATACTTCGTAAAATTTCGGTGGTCATGATCAGACAGCTGGCTTCAGGGTTAATCTGAACGTCGCCAGTCAGAATGCCCACCTCGTCAAAAGTCTCACGGAAATCTCGGAATTTCTGGTTGCTCAAGGCCTTGATGGGCGAAGTGTATATAGCCTTGGTCATGTGTCTCGCAGCCAATGCGATAGCATACTCGGCTACGACCGTCTTGCCGGCTGATGTGTGGGCAGCAACGAAGACAGAGTCGCCACCCTCGAGGTGGTATATGGCCTCCTTTTGGAACGTGTCCAGCTCGAAGGGCCATTCCCTAGCCATATCGGGAACAAGTTCTTTGAAATTTGGTATGTCCCTATTGATGTCTACCATGTGTGCCCATTCTCGACCTGCCTTTCTTGCGCTGGATGCGGCAAGATTCCCATGAGGCTCTAGAGCTGGGAATTCAACGGGCAGGAGTGCGTCGATATCTTCATCTCCTTCTCCCTCTCCCTCTGAATCCTCTTCGACCCCGTCGGCATCCGCCTGGCCGTTGACATCTTCTGCCTCTGGGCCCTGCTCGGGTTCTTGGTCGAGCTCAGCCTCGATCGCCTTGGCGTCCTTCTCATCGACCCTGGACTTCTTCTTGCTGAAGTCGATGCCCCGCTCGAGACCAGGAGCGACCTCAAGAAGACCACCCTCTGTACCTAGTTTGATGACACGTTCGAGCTTGTTCTTTGAATTCTCACCACTAGCAGCAGCGGAATTCATCATCTGCTCTTCCATGGCAGCAGTAGCCTCGACACTTTCCAAGCCGCCGGGCGCAAAGGGAAAGAAGCCGGCAGCGCCACGGACAAAGTCTACCCTACTACCGGGTTTGCGCAGCAAGGAAGTGGAGTTCTTTGCAGTGGCGCTGTTTGCCGGAATAGTGACATTTTGGTATCCGGTCACTCTACCCTCTAGTCCTTGTCTCTGGAAGCGCGTTACCGTTCGGGTCTGGGTGGGCGCAATGCGGAACAGCTCGGTGAGGTCGGTGGTGCAGTCCCATCGCTGCTGTAGGCGATTGAGCCACTCGGTGGAGAACTTGTTGGACGGAGTCAAGAATTTTGTTTCGAGGTCTGCTTTGAGTTCGGAGGTATCTTGCTTGAGTCGCTTGCGAGGACCCTGTTGGAAGAGGATGTCGTCGATATTGAAATCAGCATTTTGGTGATCGCCGAGTTGGAGCTTCTGCATAGCTTCTACCAGGCCCGGTGAAGCCATAGTGAGCTTGGAATGCCTGCTCAGATGCAGGAATTAACAAATTAGACTGTTTGCAATAAAACAAAACCCAGGGGTTTTTTTATGTCATTTTGTGTGTTGGATGTTGTTGGGGTTGGGTTTGATTTGTGCGAAAGTGTAGGTAGAGACGGGAAGCACTGGCAAATTGGGTTGGAATTTTGGTGGTCGGCTGTTTTTAGAGCCGACAGGAGGTACCTTATGTATTGTACCTACCTACCTACCTAGAGGGGTATGTACAGGCGGGGGTACCCAGTGGGCCGTTTAAACAGTGACGTTTGTCAATAGAGGGGCATTTACCTAAGGGGGCTACATGTACCTAGACAACGGCATAGCGGAAACACAAATGGCCATTACCTTTGCCTTCAATCCCCAAGGTTTTACCGCATCAATGGCATATTACCCGGGGTAGGCCAAACGGTAATATTTCCAACATACGGCCAAGTCCATCACCATCCCGACCCCTATGTAATATATGTTAACGTGACCCAACACCATACATGCTGTATCCTTTACAACATGCTGTATCCTTTACAACCCCTCCCGTTACCATAGCCCATCCATTTCCGCCATGGCTGCTTCCTCGTCCTCGTCAACATCAATATCATCAGTCGTGTGAGTTGTCTCTTTTGCTTTAGAGCTATTGCTATTAGAGGCCGTTAGTGCGAGTTGTCCCGCCGGCCCCTGACCCCTCACTTCCGCCTCCGCCTCCGCCTCCGCCTCTGCCATTAGCGCATCTAGATCATCTTCGGCATCCTCAGCCGCAGCTGGCTTTTCTTTGAGAGCAGAATTGGTGTTATTGTCGGGAGATTTCGACTGCGCGTCGGCCTCAGCCATCAGCGCGTCGAGATCATCCTCCTCCGGTTCATCTTGTGGTCGTCTGGTATTGCCATCTCCAAAGAGTGACTTTGGCGGTACTGGTCGCTGCGCCTCCTCTTCTGCCATTAGTGCATCCAACTCGTCCTCATCCGGCGCCCCATCCTGTTGCGCGCTGCCGCCGTTTCCAAATAACGAGTTTGCCGGTGCTTCGGCAGTCCTTGGCCGTCTCGGCGTCGCGTCGTAGATGTCTTCATCATCACCGAACAAGTCGTCGCCGGCGCCCGCGGCGGGCGTCTTGGGCCGCTCGCTCGCGCTATTCTGGAATATGGGTGCTAGCGGTACGGGGAACTTGGCCGGCTCGCGCTCCTCCGGTTCGTTCAGGGGGCCGCCGAAGATATCCTCGTCGTCCGCAAGTGCGGAGGATCTCGGCTTGCCTTCCTCGATCAATTCTATGCGCTTCATCCGCATGTACTTCTTGTGGCCGGCCTTCTCCACCATGGCCAGGGCGTCGAGGAATTTGGCCTTGGGGAATAGGTCGTCGAGCCAGAGTTGGTAGAACGAGAGGAGCCGTGCGGCATCGGAGAACTACGGCGATATAAATGAGATTCATGCGGAGCAGTGTACTGTACTGGAAACCTACCTCGTGACCTTTCCCCTTGAACTTGAGATCTCCCGCCTTTCTTCGTAGTCTCGGTATACCCTTCTCTGACAGTAATCTAGCTTCGTCCAGCTTGACTCTTGGTACTCTAGGTTTCTTTGTGACAGCAACTTCTTCGTCGATACCTAGGCCAGTAGCGTCTTTTCTCTTCTTCGACTGGGAGTTGTTCCTGTTCTGAGCTTCTTCCGCGCCGGACTCGGCAAACGGGTCGTCGTCGACATCGTAATTGTCGATATCGTTATTCGCTGGCCTTTGAGGCAGCGTAGACTGCTTAGCTGCCGTTCGTGATGCCATGGGGTTTTTTTTTCCCTTCCAATGTCTGTCCTGTAGGGAATTGGTGTGCTAGTCGGGCCTTATCTGATACTCTGACAGCACTAGTTTGTATGTTGTATGTAGAACATATGATGGTGTAGGTACCTAGAGGTACGTATAAGTGCAGAAAGACGCGTCAAGAAACCGAAGAGCGCGTCTTTAGTGGAGACGCGGGGTGCTTGAGATAAATTGATCGAACTCCGTAGTCCATATTGTGGTCATAGCTTTTTATGACCTCAGCCCCGAAGAAAAGCCGCTTACATAAGCATGGGTTACTTTAGGTGGGCTTGGATTGGGCGATTTCAAGCTCACGATTGACCTCCAAACTGATGATACGGATTTCATAACGAAGCTGTGAACCAGCCCAATTGAGCCGTCGCACCATGGCGAACCCCTCCCAGCCGACATTTATGCCCACCAAGGTCGTCAGGACCGACTTTCCCGTACGTGCCGATACCAATTTCATGTCCTGATGTTGTCGGTAGCTAATGACTTTCTAGCTTATCGACAATGACCCGTACGTTTCGCACTCGATCTCGAGCCCTGCGGCTTGCATCATCCTGTGTTCCTCTCACTAATACATTGGTAAAACTGCAGGCATTTCAAGAGGGTAGTCGGGTACGCCCGAACATCAGACTACGTGCATGGCGCTGTGGCCACAGCGGCAGGACCGGGTCTCCTGTGGTTGACGGAAAGAATCGCGCCTTCGCGGGTCGGCCGAGGGGGTTTCCCGAAAGCCATGCGGCTTTGCGGTGTAATCAGTTTGATCGGCGGTTTCTTATATTTCTACGAGCGATCAGCCTGTATGTGGTGATTCCTACGCCCCCGATGATATGAGCTGTGCCCCCCCCCCCCCGTAATACAAAACCCCCCTCTTAGACAGATCGCAATTTACGCACCCATATATCCAGAGAATTAGGAGAAGATATGTTAACAATTCGGCATAGTAAGATTTTATGGCATGTCCGAGAATGCCCGGGAAGTTGAGCTGGATATGCAGGAGATGGTGGCCAAGGTCAAAGCCGGCGAGCCCCTATATGGAGAGAGCAGATTGTCGCCGCACCTGCAGGGCGTGGCCGCGAGACAATCGCGCTACTCGGCCCTCTTCACGGCCGTCCTACCATGGTTCAATTTCGTCAACCACAGCCAGCATGGTGTCGATACGGCGAAGTACTACAGACGGGCGGAGCAGGAGCTCGAGGCCGAGAGACTGGGTAAGAGCACTTCGTAAGGACAGAACCAGAGGATGCTCTCGGTCTTGGCGATACCAAGACATGGATGTCGTGTACATAAGTAAAACACCTCTAGCGGACTGAGGAGAAGGAAAGGGGTAAGGGAGGGGGGTGTTCTATGAAAGGCTCCAGATATCGGAAATGAAAAAAACAGACTATGAAATTTCTTTTTCCTCCGACTCGGTCTCATTCCATTTCGGAGTGGTGTTTCTGACTTGGGACTCCAAAGGCGACGCGTAAATCACGGTGAATTTTCTTCTGAGTAGGCCGGCTGTATTACATCTCAGATCTTATGAAGTCATGATCTTATTATTACATTACATCAAATCTGATAGGCTGAGTCGCATTGGTTCATCTATCCCCCCTTTTCCCATCTCAGGAAGGTCACCCTAAAGGATTGATCCCCGACAAGTCTTCTTCCAACAAACCCATCACTACAGAGCGGTTTTGAGTTAGTAACCATTCAAGGTAAAGGGGTATCGGAGTGAAGAGAGGGATTTTACAAAAATGAAACAACTGGAGAGGAACCCAGGAAGAATGATAAGACGTAAGTATAGAGAGAGAAAAAAAAAAGGGGGGGGAGGGGTGGCTGTCAGGAGGGCAACTGTTCTTACTATAATTATTCCCCGAGAACCAATCGCCCAGCTGATTCGTCTGGGCAATTGACCTCATCTGCTGCTGATCATCCATCCCCATGTCGCTATCCATCCCCTCGGCATCGACCCCCGCCCCCGTCATATCACCAGCAGCACCAGCAGCCGCCGCAGCCCCTCCCCCCTGATTATTACTACTGTTCTCGTCCACGACGAAAGGCATGAACCCGAGCTGGCTGAGGTACATGTCGAACTCGCTGCCCACAGCCGGCGCCACGTTGTTGCTGCGGGCATCGTCGTTGGGGCCGAGCTGCTCCCGCGCTTTGGCCTCGACGTACAGCAGCGCCACGTTGTACAGTACCTGGCAGAGCTGGAACAGCTTGCCGACCGGAGGCGAGACGTCGCGCGCCGACGCCAGCGACGTCACAAAGTCGGCCAGGCGCCCCAGATCCCCCGCGTCCGATGTCTCGATCACGAGGCAGAATATCACGATGAACGGGATGAATGGCGCGTAGAGGATCGTCCTGCGTACGTGCGCGACGATGTCAGTTAGTTACGGGGGCAAAGGGAAAGGAAAGGGAAGTGAAGTGGAGAGGGATGGTTAACTCACCAGTGGATATACACCATCTTCAGCGATTGGTTATCCATCATGGCCATAGCCTCGAGATGACACTGGATTGCCGCGCGCGCAAGATCGATGCACTCGTCGGCGAAGGTACGCGACCGCCGGGTGATGCCGGGGGCCGGTGGCGGCGGCGGCGGGAGGGCGCGATACGTGAGCACGAGGCCCGAGAGGTACGAGACCTCGTCGGACTTGAGCGTGAGCGCGAACATCTGGCCCTCCTCAGACGACGACACCTCGAACTCACGCAGCAGCTTCGTGCTCTCGGCCAGAAGCCGCTTCTGCTCGTCCGCAAGCTGGTGCACCTGCTCGACTCGCATCGCGTCGGGTTGGCGTAGCGCACCCGGGCTATAAAGACGCTCGTAGATGCGCCCCAGCACTTTCGCGTGCTTGATCCAGAGCGTCATGACCTCCTGTCCGGGGTATGCGGCCTTAGCGTCGGGCACGATGTGCGGCAGCGAGATGTCGTAGTCCTGCAGCACGGCTGCGCGACCTAGGCGCAGCGACAGCGCCTTATCGAGCATGTACGTGCACCAGAACAGCAGCGATTTGTCGGCCCGCGTCTGCGGCATGTCGTCCTTCATCGTGTGCGCCTGGTGCCACCCTAGCGATCGGCACATGTGCGCCGCGCGCGAGACGAGGAGCCAGGCGAGCGAGGGGCGCGCGTCGTCGATGCAGAAGCTGGCCTGTTTTCGGTATTCAGTAGCATATACGTCAGAAATTTCCAGTTGTCTAATTTTTTTTTTCCTTTTTCATTAAAGGAGCAGGCAAAGTACTCACACCCATGAGTAATGCCTCAATGTTCTCGGGCGTAGCCGGCATCATTAGGTTCAGCTGCGCGAGCGCGATTTCTAGATTGCGCTGGCACATGTCGCGGCAGGCCTCATACTGGGCCTTCTGGTTCGGGTCAGTAGCGCTGAGGGCCGCCTCGAAGAAGACGTAGACAAGCCCGGAGTTGATCAGGATAAAGGTCGCTTCGGTCGGGTCCTCGGTACAGAAGTACAACCGCCGGCAATGGTCGGTGAACCGGTCGATGTCTGTGAAGCAGTAGATGATGGCGAGCATGACAGGGACAGGACCATCTGGGTGGTAGAACTGAGTTAGATGTCCGTCATCGCGGTTGGGATATTGAATTCTTAATTCTTATAATGAATGGTCGAATTCAGGAGAAGAAAGGGGTATATGTACGTACGTTTCATCTCCCTCAACCTCTCGACCACAAGCGCCATCGGTGGTAGGGGAAGGTCCTTCAAGTTCGTCTTAGGGAGGTACTTCTGGCCAGTAGGCCTGCGACTCTCCTCTCCTACGCCTCCTCCTGTGAAGGCACCAGTGCCGGTCCTCTGGCTCTGCCTTTGGTTCTGCATATCGACAATCTGCCGCAGCGACGATAGTGCCGCGTCAATCTTAGGGTCGCCGCCATAACCTAGCGAGGTTCGCTGCACAGCGTCCGCGAGGAACTCGCTCGCAAACACCGTGTGCGCCGTTAGCGACGAGTTCCCCTCGAAGTTCTCCGCATCTTCCGGGTCGAAGATGGTGCTGTGGTCTTCGCGGCCTGAAGATGACGGTGTGAGCTTGTCTATTGGTCCGGTAGCTGATCTCGAGGTAGTTGCCGGTGCTGGTGCTCGTGCTTGTGATGACGAAAATGGAGACGACTCAAGCGATGGACGCTGTGGCTGCTCTATCCCTGGTGTTGCAACTGTCCCTGGGGAAACAGTTGCTGCCACGAGCGGATTGAGGTTCCGCAGAAGTCTCTCGATGCTCGCCAGGCGCTCCTCGATCTGGTCAATCTTCCTCTCGCTATCATAGGGATTAGCTATTATGTCCGAGCGGTAGTCGTAAAGGCAGATTTCACGAAGCCGCATGCATAAGCACGTACTATTGGCTGGATATCAAGACCCTCTGGCGAGCCTCCTTGGGCTTCTGACCTGCGCCTGTAGAACTACACGAGCGCCTGGCGCTCCGGCAGTTGGAGCACGGCGACTCCTTGTCACACCGGATCTATGGTTATTTCGTAACTTGCGTCAACTACCCAAGATCGGTCGATAGTGGTGTGGAGTCTCATTTAAGGGGAAGGGGGAGGAGGTAGCATTATTCACCTTCCTTAGTCTACATTGGTCGCACTATCATTGCGTACGTAGAGGATCGTATTAGTCTAAGGTCATCATTCTGGGTTGGAGCGCCTGCCGTGATACCACACCACTTTGGGTGAGCACGGGGCCGACGGGCACCGGTTTTTCTTACCGCTCGTCGGACTGTGGCCGGAGGAGAATCCGGGCCATTGCCACTGGCTTCGGCCGCCTCGGCGTCCATTAGGGGTACTGCTAGTAGTATAAATAGGTAATGATCCACACAGACCGTATGGTGTCCCAGTCTACTAGTTGTCGATGGCTATTATACCGAATATCTCGTACATATTCGAATCCAGGAGGATTAGCTAAATTAAGAAGAGATCTCGACGGCGTCGCTTAACAGGCGGATTCCGCGGATCCCGGCAGGCAGCAAGATCGAACCACACGTACGTGGAGTTGACAGTACAGGGAGACGACTAGGTAGGTATTTCAACTTCAGCTCTGAGATTATCATACCTACCTACCTAAGGGTTCTCGTTATTCGATGAATTGACTACTAGGTTCAGCTGTCCAGCCAATGAATAGCATCGTTGCTATGTATGTGAGTTGTGAATACCTTGAGTTCTGTCTGATTGTATCTCAAGTTATACGTAGATTCGGGAGTGATATAAAATTATTCGGAGTGGAATTTCTGAAGATCACAGAGTAAAATAATGTTAACGACTAGGTAGGGTATATTTCCTTAGGTAGGATCTTGATCAGGTGTGCACCAGAGGTTGTGGGTTTGTAAGACAATGATGACTACCTAAATACCTACCTAGTAGATGGATATCGATGAAATAGGATATGCACATGTCGAATATTACCGATATAAAAGAAGCTCGGCTAAGATTCGGCTGATTAAACTTATCCCCGGTATCGCCGATGAGTCTCGCAGCGACTCTTGCGACTACTTGCTCAACATCGTAGACAATCACCGTCCCTCATACTCCCCTCTGCCTGTTAGCGGTAGGATCGGCACGAATATTTGGAGGTCATCTACCCGGAGATAATTATGCTATCTAAGCGGAAGCGTCATGATGCTGACGATGCATCCCGCTCGACGACAACCAAGCGAATTCGCCAGACCGTGTCGCCCGATCTCCTGTCGACTCTATCCGACGAGCTCCTTGTGCGCATCCTCTCATATCTTCCTCTTTCAGATCTCCTGAACATAGCACCAGTATCAGACCGCTTTTATCATATATCCGGCGACTCGCAGATATGGAAACGTCTATACTACTCGCGCTTCGTCCTTCCCCGTGCGCTGCGGATCCCCGGCTTTCGCGATGGTTCTGCGAGAGAGGGGAAACTACATTACTCGTCGCGCAAGGCGATATGGGCTGATGGCAGACGAGGAGGCTGGGTAGACATGCGCAGCGGTGCCGAAGACAGGGACTCGCGCAACTGGAAAAGGCAATACAAACTCCGGCATAACTGGTCCAGAGGGAAATGCGCCGTTGAAGAGCTGAAAGTTGGGCCCGAGCCCGATTTGCCCTCCGATGTCGAACGATCCCACAAGATGCTGGTCAAGGTTTCCGAGGGTCTCGCCATCACAGCAGACGTAGCGACGGGCTTACGGGCTTGGGATCTAAAAACGAAACAACTCCTAGCGCAAATTAGTTTGAACAAGCTTGGTTCCATGGCCGCCCCGACCTGCATTACGATAGATACCCAGTCCCAGCAAGAAACGACCTTGGATATTGCTATAGGTTTTGTCGATGGCAGTTTCGGGGTCTGGAGGTTGGATATTACAGAGAAGAAGTTAATACGGCGATACCGTCATGAAAAGTCCAGCAACGGGGAGCTACTTGATATAGCTCTCTCGTATCCTTATTTGCTGACTGCGACAAAATCAGTTCTTATATCTTTATACACATTCGAACGCCGCTTGAATTCTAAGCTACCTTTAACAAACATACAATTTGATGACGAAAGCGAGACGGAGCGCGGCTCTGAGGGCGAAACGGCCCAAGAATATGAAAGCCAAACAGATAATGAAAATAAATCAGACGGACCAAAGTTATGGTCAGATTACCAACGACAAGTTCACACCATGACACTCCCTGCTCCGTACCTTCTTACATCCTTAAAATCACACACTTCGAGGGCACCAATAGCGCTATCCCTCCGAAAAACGACAGGAAATATGGTGGCTTCTATTGCCTATACCTTCTCTACAATACAAGGATGGTCGCTTGGTATTCAAGATTTGCACATACGGCCAGCTACCTCGAATTCAAGGTCAACCCCTGAAATCACGACTACCCGACTAGCTTATAGCTTACCAGTTAGGGCACCATCACATACAACCTCACCGCCGACAACACCTTCACGACAGGCGACGTCAATTACGGCCTCCGAGGCTGACGATCTTGATGGGCCTACAAATCTATGCTATACACACCCATATCTTCTCGCGACGCTGCCGGATAACACACTGATCCTCCACCTTTGCAAATCCAACGCGTCGTCGCTCTCGATATCGCCCGGAATCCGACTGTGGGGCCATACATCCGGCATCAGCGACGCCGAGATCACGGCTCGGGGGAAGGCCGTCAGCGTCAGTTGCCGCGGCGAAGAGATCAGGGTGTGGGAGCTCGAGGGCAGGGCGGATGGGAGGAGCATCGCGGTGCGGCCGACTGCGAAGAAATCTTCCTCTTCTTCTTCTTCTACAGACAATGAGGTTGACAACGATGATGCTAACGCACGAGAATATAATGCGGTCACCGCTGCGCCGGTGCAGTGGGACGAACGGCGGAACTGGGTCGGTTTTGATGATGAGATGGTCATCGTCCTCAAGGAGTCGAGAGAGGGTAAGGAGAGCCTGATGGTCTATGACTTCACATGACACGCCGCTGGGCGGTCTTAATTGAAATGATAAACAATGTTTGATGTTGAAATGACTGGGACCATCTGTGGTGTGCCATTGAACTGCCCATGGTTCGCCGGGTAGGATGCTCGACATGTCAATGTGGTAACACCAGCTATAGTCAACCGTTGGTATGTCGAACCACGTGGTGAAGTACTGTCCGACTCACGTTTCACCCGCCGCCGCGAGGTCTCTTGATATCGACCAATAAGTTATTCGGTGATTGGAACTTTAGCTTGTCGGTAGCTTCATCGGGATTCGTGAACATCTTGAACGTTGTTCCCTTGGTCATCAAAGAAATGCAAGACCCGCATAATGGTCGTCTGGTGTTGTGAACCCTGGCTTCATCTGGACACCCCTGCCGGAGCGAGGACGGTACGATGCCACGCTGTTCCTCTCTCGTTCTCTGGAGAGCACATGGTGGCGGTGCCATAGGTCGCCTAATTCTGCTGTACAACCTGGATGCCTGACAGCATGCTGCCCTCGATCGAGAGGGGTTCGATGTACGTCCGCTCTGAAATGCTCAAGGTCTTTACTCTCCCCCCGACTATTCATTATTACCACTCGTAATAGCATCATAGTGTCTATCTTATTGGTTCTGCATCAAACACCATCCCGTTAGTCAACCATAGTCGATATCCAGGGCTACTGTCAAGCAACAATGGATATCGGAAGGATCCAATCTTCTCTTGCTTCGGCTACGCAGGAAACCACATTTGCCCTAGCAAATGCCAACTTCGACTTTTCCCTTATACGGTACGAAGCTCCAGCTGAGTATAAAGAGCTCGGTCGAGCTCTTGCAAAAAAGAAACGGTTCGAGGCTGAAGATGGACCGGCACATACCACGGCTAGCCGTCTAGGGTCCCTTTTCCATAGCATACTGCCAGAGACACCTGTACGTATTTCAATTCCGGATCCTCCAATATACACGTTCTATATTGAATCACCTCTATAATTAGCACTAACTGTGCCCTAAGAACCTCATTCGAGCTTACGGTACCCGAGCATCCGAGATCGCGACATCGCCCATAGTGAATCCCCGTGGAACTGAAGAACACGGACCATTTAAGGACTATATTGGCGTTGGTATGATATTCCAATTATGCCTCATATCCCCTCTTCTAGATCTTTGAAGAGTCTGAGCTTTAACAGCTCTTTATTCTCATTCAACTCCTGAACTATGACCTAAAGTTCCGGCCGACCTCAGATCCAAGTCAAGTGAATTATCTCAATAATTTACTCGCTAATTACTGAACAGACGGCACGTCTATCTGGGCTGCAGCAACATCAAGTCCAGCCGCCATAGCAGCACATTTGCTCGCCTGCATGATCGCATGTTGTTGGAAACCCGACGAAGCAACTGCCATCTGGATGGAAATTGTTTCAGAACGAAAACGCCGGCTTGAAGAGAAAGCGAACGAAGTCGGGGGCGGCATAGAATTGACTGAAGCAATAACTTACAGACTTTCCTTAGATAAAGATCAGCTTGCAAACTGGGATGCGAGCGCCAGAGCCTGGCTCATGGCCGCAAATGACGCCCCAGTTGTCAACTCACGCCAGAAGGCAGTGAGAGCTTTGTTGAACAAACTCAACGCTTCTGTTAGCAGCCAGCAAGACGTATATACCAGTGTCATAGAAGCATGGAAGCTTTCGCTTGATACCTTGGAAAAGGTCATTTGTGGCATGAGCTATAGCGTTCATGATGGGGCTGTTGTTTTAGCCTTGATGTCTTGGCATCTATACCCAGATCTTGTTGTCCTAGGATCTCGTACCTTGGAAATTTCGCAGAAAGATAATCTAGTTAAGCCCGGAGGCATCATCACGATTGGCCTGACAGCCCCCGCCATTGGAGGCACTTCTAAGTACACTGGAGTTCATTGGTCCCTATCTCTCGGACACCTGCGTTACTACGGCACCGGCCAAAGGACGTCCCGGTCACTCGTTACCTTGCCGTCAGGAAACTCCAGGTTCACTTATGATGAGTTTGTTCTCGTTATTCTTGGAGCTCTTATTGGAAATTGGTGCCAGCAGGAGAAAATTTCGATGGAGTCAGCCATCGACTTCATCAAGCTCGTCGTTACTAGGTTTGAAGAAAGCTTGGCTGGTGCATTCGATTCCGAGGTTACGCAACATGCCCTCGGAAAATCCTGGATATATGTGATACGCAAAGCAATACACTCATGCAATACCAAATCCTTTGACCAGACAGCTCTAAAATTCCTAAATCTAGGCAGGCGGCATCCCAATTTTGTCTCCAAGGGGCGATTTCGAGTAAATTACCGTCTCTTTGGACTAGATACATTGCGGTTTGTCGAAGCCCTAAAGGATCCAAATGATCAGGATGCGTTTCTAGCGAACTCATTTAAGCGCCTTAAGGGACGCTTAAATTCAAGCTTCAAATGTTGCATTTTACGCCTGAGCAAGTCAACAGCCACGGGGGGGAAGGTACTCTATTACTCTACGTTCAGTATTGACGATCTGGAAAATCACGAGGAAGGGGATGATGTGATCCAGAAAATCGAGCCCGATGGTGGATACTTGATCAACTCCACCCCTGGCTCAATAGTCACACATGATATAAACGCCAACTCTAGGATGTTGCTATGGTTCAGACCACCCCAACCAATCGTGAAGCATCTGCACTCATTGGTTATTAATGAGGAATCTTATAGAGATGGCGGCCAACCGGGATTCAGATTCGGTAAACTTGCAGAGACTCAGCAAGAAATCATTTATATCGCTCGACTCGCAGAAACCATCAATACTGGGCACTGGGATGATATACCCCAGTCTTATGAGGAAATTCAACAATGTCTTCGTGAGAAGCCACTTGATCCCAATAGACTAATCCGGCTAGTGAACAAGTCTTCTACATTCCGATTTCTCCAATTTCTTGCCATTGGTGCAGATATCTACTCCGAACTGCCAGGAGCAACGATTTCACCAGGCATCCTTGGAACTAAGGGAGAATTCCGTAGGTTATGCGACAAACTCGTGTCGCTAAACTTCTATGACGATCCCTACGAACGAAATACCTCTATACTGATTCCTAGACCCAAAATAACCTGTGAGGACGCTTTTAGGCTCGTAGCCTTTTTTGAAACCGGGCATGATCTTGAAAAAGAACTATCTGCGATGTCTTCTCCAGACTGGACGAGAGTTCTAGCTATATCAATACAAGATACTCTTTATATCGATTCTGGAATTCTGGGAGACCCCACGGCACAAATTAGATCGCGATACAAGCTACGACGTGTCCGTGGAAACGTAGGCAGGCCTGGACTAACTCTAATCGGGTGGTTATCGAATCTGCCAAAAATGGAGTGCAAAGGATCAGATCTCACAAGGTGGCAGGTTGTCAACCATAATCCATTTGACGGGAAACTTGAAGACTATTTTGGAAGCACTTCCCTTCATCTTCGGTTTACAGGTTATGCTAGGGAGCTAGACTTCGGCGCCCACAACCGCATATCTAATGGTGCCATCGTGGATGCGACTGTGTCCGCTTACGACACCGGAGAATGACTCAGTGACCTTGATATACTGGCTGCTTTCAACTCTCAGAGACTTAAGTTTGTGGTTCCTATTAATGGGTGCACTGGCGAGTCTGTAGGCAACTCGCTAGAAGAAGAGCTCGTTACCATAGAAAACTGGGAAGAGTTTCTTAGTCCACATCCGTCGGTACCAGGAGTCATAAAGTGCCATGGGAACTGGCAAGCTCGCCTAACGGCAGTAACTATGTGTGTTCAGCACGGCTATTATGCTATATTGTTCGATAAGCATGGCTGCTGGCGGTGTGCTTTTCAACTATTACGTGACAATAATGACGACGAAACATCGTCATCAGAGTTGAGTGTGGATGAAGTACACGAACATGGATCGGAAACCAAGGGAGTTGCCAGGGAATACGACGACTATGCGGAATATAACGAGCCCGTAGGTGGCTCAATGGAAAGCCGCTCGTCTAGTAGGGAATATTCTGAGGCCAACCCTAAGGATGAGCCACAATCACCATCTTCCGAGAATGGTTGGTTTGCAGCGCGATTCCGACGAGACCCGAGTCCTTCCACTGATACAACGGACTCTAGACGGACTTCTACTACTATTTTCATTATTCGAGGCGGAACACGACGTATGTGAGTTTCTTTTCTGGGCAGATAGTGTCGTCAATGATGGAGTCAAATGTTAAATGTATTATGAATTTCGTTTCGTGTTGTTTATTGGCGACTGAAAGGGGTTAGAATTATGATGGAACAATACTAGCTTTGACACGTAAGTGGATTTGAGATTCGTATTAGCACCTAGTATGAAAGAATGCTATTATTAGAACTAGGTAGGCGAATAGTGAGCACCATGATTTTTTCAATTGATATTGCGTTAGATCTTCACCCACTTCCTAGATCCCTCTCGTATGCTATCACTTCTTGCAGTAGCCACTACACGTTCGGCTTGTGACCGCAATGGGTCAACCTGGCTCAATATATATGAATCCTTGTAGTATGTCTCTTTAGCCCTCGGTGCCATGCCATTACCCATCTCGATATCGCTCCCGGATCTACTATGTGATGGTCCTTGCGTCAACGCGTCCTCGTCATCATCTATGTATCTCGCCTCGTGAGTGATATTGATCTCCTGCGTAACAAAAATGTTTCCCCATTTAACCGTGAGAACCGGCCAGAAGATCGGTACGCTCGCACATACGGCCGCAGCGTCGATTTCTAGAATAGCGAGTATGAGGCTGATCGGACCATACCACGTGGGATCACGAGTGGGCCATGTCGCCACCTGATGTTCGATGATTGTTACGAGACGCCATGTAGCGAGCACGATAACACTGAAACCTTGTTAGCATTCTCCGTCTATAGTCACATGGTATTAAAAACTTACAGGGAACCCATCGATAAAAGTGCGACTAGTCTCATGCGGGTGCTGTAGGTTGAACCCTCTTTGAAAAATAGGGGTAAGGGGATTAGCAGTACGATGATATCCAATGCCATGTTGATAGCAGTATGGCTCGTAAATGTAGCTACGAAAGGGGTTGGTTCAGGTGAACCGTATGCGTAACAGTTCGCCCCGGGGTCAGCGACCCAGAACTCCCAGACGGGTACGCATGGCACCCAAGCGAGTATCGAATACGCCAGTCCCCATAGAGCTGTGAAGACGATCATGCATATGATGAACCTGTGCATGAAATATCCGCGCTCGAAAATACGGAGGTATTGCAAGAGCAGGGCCTCTTTGATGAAGGTAGCCGAAGTAACGTAGCAGGCGTTGCCAACATAGAACACGCGCAAGTACCCTTCCCACTGCCACTTCTCGAGCATAAGAAAATGCTTACCCAGGCCGAACTGAACTGCTATACATATAGCAATCGACCCGGTCGTGGTTGAGAGCTATCACAACCAATTTGTTAGGCAGGAATCATAGGAATAGACATCTTGGAACCCTTCTGGATTAGCAACTCACTAGGTATAATATGACGCATAAATCGTCCCATCCTGGGGCGCGCACGATCTTGAATCGCACGTATAATCGAAGGGAAACGCATATCCAGGAGATTATCTAGATAGCAAGATGGGTGTGAGAACGTTGTACCCGCCAAACTGCTCCATATACATACACATGCGCGCGATTCTGAATCGGAATGCTGGAAGTAAAGGAGGGTTTGTATCGCACACTAGCGTACCATAAACGTAATGGCCAATCCGTAGATTGTCTCCGGCCTGTTGGCGACCGGCTCCGGCTCGCCGAAGTTGATATCTGAGTAACGAAAGTCCGACATGATCCACACATCTAGCAATGTTCGGAAAGCGAAGAAGAAAATCTCGCTTGGAGATACATGGAGAGAATCGAAATAGAAAAGTAGAAAGGGTAATCGCCGAATGGGCCGGTACGCGAGGAATATTCTTGTCAGCGTCCTCGATTTCGGGCTCGCCGCAAGCCGTCGTAGGAACAGGTAGATCAGTTATAGATGACGATAGTAGTGGGCGAGCTAATCATCCTCCGCGCGATTCGTTACCAACTTCGAGACGTGACCCCGGGATGAAATCAAGGCACTCGCAAAAATGCGACGACAGGAGATAGAGTTCATCCTATTTATTAATTATACTCAAGGTTTTCTCTCACCGGCTGAAAGAAATTGTCACACAGAGCCTTCTCGCCAGGGAAGATGGCCAGGGGGGGAGGCCGATGCAACCAAAAAGTGACTGCGAATGGGACACACGATCGGAGTTGAAACGAGAGCCCGCAAGGCACCGTCAGTGCGACCGATCCGCGTTGGGAAAAACAGATTGCATATCAGCTACCTGGAGTCACATCGGCTTATATTCAGAGCATGGGGTTTCGCCTGGGCACGCAAGCACATCAGGGGAACGCCTATAATATTTCCCAGTCCTCCGCGCTCACAAAGATTGCTAACGATTACAATCGGGTGCTAGTCAGTATACCGGCATTCAACCGGCGTGTCGAAGTGGACATCACGAAATCAGTCGTTACAGAATCCTCTGGGGGGGGGAGATGATACCGAAGCCCACTTCGACAACGCTGCGTTTTGCCTTGTCTTTGCTGGGTGACATGACAGTGCTGCACTGTAACCTCTTGGGAAGCAGGGCTAGCTGATTGGCAGGCTTAGCTGAGCAAAACTCCTCGAGCTTGCAGAGACGGAAGCCCACATCTGCCACGTTCTTGGGGGCCTTCCAGCCTTCTATGAGCCAATTACTAGTTAGTTGAAACATGATTACATATTCCTGGCTCCGCTCAGGTGGTGAATACCGCTGCGTATACCGCGGATCGACCTGCGTGACAAAGGGGCAGAAGAGGGGGGGGGCGATAAAATAAGCCAACGGCCTTCCCGTCACATCCCGGGGTACGCGCTAGTCACACCTTTTGATTTACGATGATTTGCGATGCTTCACGCAGGTTATTTTTTCCCCTGCCGTAATAGGTCTTCCGAGTTTACTGTTCTACTACCCAACACTCGGGTGATCTGATATCAAGATTGACGACCGACAGGCGGGAAGCGGGAGGCGGCCATGCATATAAGTAACCTAAGAAATTGATAGGTAGGTTAATAGGCTAAGCGGGAAGAGCACGCACAGGAAACATGGGGGCGGTTATTACCTACTTGGCCCCAGCGTCACGACGCCAACAAACTGTCTTAGCACGGAAACCATATGATGGTGGAGACTTGGGAAGCTCGAGCCTCAAGTTATTAGTCCTAGTTAATAGGTAGACGTTCGGCAGATAGTAAACGTGTAAACGTTATCGGAAGAGTTTAAGATTCTAAACGCTACTAGCTTTCCCTTGTCAAGTCTCCGGTGCACGCCCAGTTCGTTATAGTCTGTATCTCAAGTCCACCGTTACAAGTCAGCTGTAGCCATATCTGTGCGCAGCCTCGATAAATATTCCGGGTGGTGGGGCTTGTTAGGTGGGTAGTCCCCGTTGTTGTTTCTTCGAGCTATCACTCAGCCCATCACCAACTCACGTTGATTCAGTAGATATATTATATTGACATGTCATTGCATTACTTTCGATCTTATTATGTATATAGTAAGACGAAATGAATGCCGGCGTCCCCGGATTCCCGTCCTGTAAGCCTGACTTTTGCCTATCTTTGCTGAGTCAAAGACGGGGGGTGATAAAAAAAGACACAGGGAGATTACAACGTAGATTTACTACGTAGTATATACAGACTCTGCTGACCTTGCAGAAAGCCAAGCGATGCAGCAATACCTTAGCCTGCACGCAAGAGCGGGATGGATGTACCCGGATAGGAATAGGGAAGATCAAAATCGACTGACTTGCTACCACCTTTTCTCCCCTCATCTCCACGCCAGTCCCAAGTTACTTAGTACTGAAACTTCGTGTTGTGGGGACTCTGCTGCATTCACCGATCCGGAGCCGTGATCTCAATGGATCGGCGTCGAAGAAAAAAACGCAGGTTATCACGCCCTACATACACGAGTTGTCAGTGCGGAAAGGCTTGCAAGATGAATGGTTGACCGCAACTTAGTATGTCTCACTCGCACCGAAGGACCTTTGAAGGCATTACCGTCGATTGGGTCCGAGATATATTAGAACACAGGTCTATACAGTACAGTACATTGTAATAAGAGACATGATCACGAGCTTGGCCACAATCGGCGTCGAGGCCCGAAATTTGATTTATCGGCCTCCTTATCCGGAAATTTATCACGTTATCGTATGAGGAACTCTGCCAGGCACGCGACTAGCTTTCCATAAAAGTGTAACTGTGGGAGGATCTAGGGGAACCCTTGTATTAATACCGGTAACCCCAGTTTCAACACCGCGAATTCAAGAAAAAAAGTTTTGATGATAGAAGTTCGATCAGGTGTTCTTTTTCTTGAGCACGGTTTGCTCTGCGCTCCTTTTCTCCCGATATTGCCTTACGGGATTTGATAGAAGTCTGATCACCTACAGCTGATTAATAAGACTCATGTCGATGACTTAAATTAGATATCCGATACGATATACATATTATATTCTCCGATATGGTGTTGGAACGTCAGACCCATCATGATCAGGCACTGCGCTAATCCCTTGCCTATCACTGTCTATGAGCTATGCCGTACGCGAGAAACCCTGATTGATGAAAGACTTAGCAGTGAGACTGCCGTAAACGTTGCTGGAAACAAGGATCTGATAATACCGGCATGCTGTACGGAATACGGATTAGAAGCACATCGGAAGTAGGTACCGCCAACGTCTGCCCCGGTTTCCCAGTATCGATGCACAGGCCGCAAAGACTTGCCGTCACACCCGATTAGAATCAAAGAACCCATTTAGTCGGACATTTTAGGTCTTATACCAACCCTGTACTTGGTAGGGATAATATGTAAGTATGTAATCGTACAAAAATTCATTCCAGTCATCCTCTCCGCTAGAATTAATCGCGCCACTGAACAAGCCAAGTCCACGGGCTGTTTGGGATGCAAAGAGGATCTAGACGGACATATCTGATCAAGGCAAACTGTCCCGACATAGGTTGATCCAGCAAGAGATAAGGCCGTTTTCGTGCTACTCCAACTTAGTTAGTTTCACTTCGTACCTTAGATCCTTTCATGAGGTTGAAACTTGGTTCGGACTAGGTTCCTACCTCTTCGGACCTCTTCGGAACTTCAACGAAGACAATCCTTACCAACGTCATTTTGTGTAATCGACTTTGATAGAAAATATCGGGCAACTAGGTTAAATAACCTAGCAACTGATGCCAGTTTCTTAACACCGCTGTACAGTTAAGAAGTAGACGGGGGTATCAGCTCTCCTTAATTTGAGTCTCAACGGGCTAGCCCCACTCAAAGTTCGGGCTCAACTATTATTACATGAAATTAAACTAGTCCGATTAGGGATTGGTGGTAGACGCATACCTTTATAAAGGTTGTTGATGAGGTCGGTATTAGACACCGCATAGTGTCTAGTCTGTTGTTAATAGCAGACCCCGTATGCACGCCGGCTTCTTTTAGCATTTCTAATGTGCCTAGGCATTATCTGCTACTTGGAGGTCCGGTAACAAGCGGTCAAGAGTTTGAGCTAGTAGCCATAATTATCATACACAGTACATCTCTAAACAACTATGACGTGTAATAAGTTGTTAGTATAGTAGTGAGAACCCGTAGCTGAAGTCTTTCTCAACCGGGGCGACGGACTTCACAGCTACGCCAACTACCTATCTAGGAAGTTTAACCATAGCTACGCTATTTAAATAATAGTGTGATGATATTTCAGAAGCGGATTCAAACCCACCAAAAGAACCCTTCAAACCTGGGAAACTGGCTCGGCACGCGATTTAAGCGGACAGGTTGGATAGGCGACTTGAATCGTGTGCTTTCGTCGTACAAAGAAGGTTGGCATTGCCGTACTGCTTTCCAATAGTAGGCCCGCGATCATTGAAACATACCGATAAGCAGTATATGCTTTTTATACTTTCCTGTCCTGGCTTCAATAGCAGTTGTCATTGCTCTACATGCAAACAAAAACGCTTATTATGCTTTGTAGCTTCTCGAACTCGGTCGCGGCATTATCGCTGGTTTGTTAATGGACATGCAGCGAGATGTTTCCGACCTCAAACGAAAGTACCCTAGTTTAGCGGACGAATTTATATCCCTTCGAGATGAACTAGACTCGCCAGTAGACAGCTAAACTCTTAAGTTCTAGCGATAACGCATCTTTCTGAGGGTCCCAAGTGACACGACGTCGTGAAGCGGACCGTAAATCCAACGAGCTTATTACGAGGATCCGTGCTCAGCTTAGATTTAATAACTTTCTTCTTCCGCCGACTGCAGATGAACTGATGGCTACAGCAAATACAGGCCCTATTATCACTGTTAATATAAGCTCTTATCACTGGCCAAGAGGGAAGAGGCTTAAGTGAATAATTCTACTAACGCCAGAAAGTTTTGTAAATACTGAAAGCCTTCGTCGTGAGAACAAAATTCAAAAGATGCTACTACATGGTAGTGGCTACAGATCCCCAGTACTAAAAGAAGATGTGCATATTGACCTGAGAAGGAGATCCTCGAGGCTAGACGAATAAGCTGCAACTCCTTAAACACACATAAATTTGTTGTCATAAGCTGCCACTTACTGTTTAACTACCTAAGTACAGACAGAAGAGCTTTGCTCGCTAAGGGCAAGAGACACGAACCGACCTAGCGGAGTAGACCCATCCGCCTGCACTTCTTTTTCTTCTAAATCACGGTACATCTTCTCGATATAATCCCCGGCCGCTGACAAATGGAGGATAAGGGCAATAGCACGATGAAGAGCTAGCAGTCGACGCGACGGAGGCTCAATTGTTCGTTCGGGAGTGAGATAAAGCTCACGAGTAACAGGAAATCCTGCTCCCTGGGCCAAGAATCCGTCATTAAATGTTTTAATCGTGTAAGTATAATCCTTGCCAGGAACGGGTTTGAAATACACTTGAAAATCACCAAATATCTGGTGATAATTTATAATAAGCGTAAAAGCGTTACGTAGCTGGTCAATCTTAGGGCTTTGAATTAGTTCCGCAACACCAACATCAAACATGTTAAGGATTATAAGTGCAAATTATTTAGAATGATCCTAAAGGAAACTTTAATTAAAGAGACCGTCCGAAGAGAATATACATACTAGTTCATCCCCTTAATTAACTTTCGTGAGGGAGTGGTAAGATGTGGGCCACTTCCAGAAATTCCGGGTATCCATTTAAATCATTTCGTAGCAAATTCCCATTATTGTCTCGAGCACCGTCGGGATTATAACGGCGTTGCGCTTCAAAAAGGTCAAATTTTCGTGATATTACACAACGATGACGGTCACGAATAAGACAGTCCCTCCGAAGAGCTAATAATCGGGGTCCAGTTCCGACGTACTATTGTCCGCCTTCACCTTGTGCTTCTTAGGCTGCAGAATGCAAGGCTGGGGAAGGCTACGGGGTCTTCTTTGCGGAAGCTTTCACTAAGAAGTATTAACAACTAAGTGGTGTAGCAGTTGCAGCGAGGCCTTGCCAAGCAAAAAAAAGTTACTAAAAAGATAATCCCCAAAGTCGTAGAATTTCGAGCGGACATCTTCGAAACTAATAGGCTCATCTCCACTAATCCGAAGATCGGCAGCTTAGAAAAAAAACGCGTAAGAAGTAATCTCCAGCTTCTTGGGAAAGTGAATATGTATAGGTATAACGAATAAGCCTAAGATGGCTAAAATCTCCCTAAGGTATCCCGGTGTCAAAGTGCTCACAAATGCTGTAGAGTCTACGGCTAGCGTGGTCGCGCAGCTCCGTCTCCAAAGGTGGTTCTGGAGAAAAGTTGATGATGTTTTCAAGTGATGACTGGTGGCGGTGAAGGGGGGATGCCATTTTGCCTTGCTCAGCGTTAAGATAAGCACGACTTTTTAAGAGGTGAACTGGCACCTGGAAAAAACAAGAAGGCGATAATAACGACAATAAGGACGTCTGGTAAATATATCAATAAAGTGCTAGGGTCTGTGGGCTGGTCTGCGGTTTATCAGAATTATAGTAGTTTTCTCCGCGTTTGCGTTTCTCTAGTTTTTCATTCAATCAACCATCATAAAGCCCATCTTTCGTGTGGTCGGTTTGGAGTGAAAACGGGTCTCCCGACGGAATGCGATGCTTAATATAAGATTGGACGATTATAGCTAATTTTAATGGGGTGAGAGTCACGTGGAACGCCTATTTTATAAATCGCGTGTGTTGTAGTGGATAAAGCAAACCAAAAGAAAACGAACGTAGTTGTAATTCTGATGGTCCAGAGAATCTGGTGTAGCTACTGAAAAATTGCATTTAAACCCTGGATGCATTGACCACCCCCACACGTGTGGCATGAAAGACTTCATTTTTAGAACTTAAAACTTTTAATTTTAAACGAAACGCTTATTTTCACCTTGTTATTAGTTATTTTCACTTTATAAGCTAACGTGTCTCATAAGTAAGTGGGCCACACAAGCGAGTAAGTTACTTGATTTCTTATATAAAATCGACTTTTTTAAAAATTCATAACTTTACACGTAAAAATCGTAAAAATCTCAACCCTTTTTTTTTAGTTATATAATTATAAAACTTAATTAAAAATAAAATAAAATAATAATAAAAATTAAAAAAATAAAGAAATATATAAAAAGGTTTATATGTTTTGTTTTAGTTTTAGTTTTTACGCGTTTTCTTTTCGCGTTTCTTAAAATTAATTTTTTTCGATTTTAGTTTTAATTAAAACTTATAATTATATAACTAATAAAAAAGGTCCGAGATTTTTACGATTTTTATGCGTAAAGTTATGGATTTTTGAAAAAGTCGATTTTATATAAGAAATTAAGTGGCCCACTCGCTTATATAACCCACTTACTTATAAGACACGTTATATTAAATTAAGTCGTATAACGCTTAAAGCTATAAATAATAATAATACTTAAAACGTTAATATCTTAATCGAAAACCTTTATATATATTTAATTAAGTTAAATAAAGGCGGTAATATAAATAAAATAAAAAGGGTTTATAATAATATAATAAATATAAAAAAGAATTTAGTATTATTAATAATAATTATTAAAACTTATTATTTTAACAAAAAAACGAAAATAATATAAATAAAATAAAAACGAAATAAATAATATTAAACTAAATATAAAATAAAATAAAATATTTATTAATATAAATAAAAACGAAAATAATAATAACTAAATTATATATAAAAAAGAATAATTATTAAATATATATATAAAACTAATAAACTCGAGAAATAAAATTTAAAAATAAAACAAAAATAATATATTATATTCGAAAGTTAATAATCCTTAAAAAGAAAATATAACGTATCGTTAAATACGAGCCGCGTAAACATTATTTATACCGTAAATAAAACTATAATCCAGGTCTATGTAACTAACAAAAAACAAAACCATATTCGCGTAAGCGGCCCGATCTTTCGGCCCCAACCGCCGCGCACAAATATACACTTTAAAAAAGGTAAAGGGGACTCCAAAATAAACGAGGCGCCCTCTTATCTTAAACGACTAATTAGTAAGATCACTTAGTTTTTAATATAAAGAAGCTAAATATTAACATTATATTTATAATATTATAATAACTTATTATTATTAAAAAGTAAAATTATAATATTAAATTATAATTAAATTTAATATAAACTTTATAAAATATTTTTATAAATATATAAAAAAAAGAATAAAAAGAATTACGCGCTTTTTAATTTTAAATAATTATAAAAGTTATTATTTTATTAATTTCGAAAATTATTATTAAAAATTATTATTAAATTTTATATATTTAGTTATTTATTATATAAATTTTAATTTTTTAACTTTATATATTTTAGTATTTTAAAGTAAATATATAATAATTATTTTAAATATATAAATAAAATTTCATATAATTAAATTAATTTTTTTAATTTAAAAAAGGTATTATTATATTATTTATATTTATATAAATAACACGTATATTTTTTAACTTTAATATAAATTAAATGTTTTAAAAAGTTAAAACACTTATAATAACTCGCGAAATATTTTTATAATTTAATTATATTATAAATAAAGTTAAAAATCATTAAAAAAGTTCTTTTATAAATATTATAAATATTATAAATATTATAAATATTATAAATAATTATAAATAAAAAGATTATTTAATATAAAAAAATAATATTATAATTAATAATAAAAAGAAAAAACCTCGAAAAATAATAATAATTAATTATAATACGTATATTTATATAACGAATAAAAATATATTTAGTAACATTTATATAATAAATAAAATATTTAATGATTTAAATTTCGAGGAGTTATAATTAATTTTAAAAGGCTTTAACTTAAAAAATATAATGAACTAAGTAATATAAATTACGTTTTAAAAAACTAAATATTTAATATAAAAAAGATATTTAATTTTTAAAGTATAAAGCTAAATAAAACGGTTTAAATAAAAATAATTATTAATTAATTTCGATACGGCGTAAATAATTTTTAATAATTAAAAGTATAATAACTATGAAATTTCGTCCGCGAGCTTGTTTTATTTACTTACTTATATGGTATGTTAATTTTTTTTTATAAAACGTAAATTTTTAAGTATTTAATTTTATAATTAATCATATAAATATATTATTATTTCGTCTTTATAATGTTATACGAAAAACATTATAAAGTGTTATTAACTTATAATAACTTATTTTTAAATAATATCGTTTATATTTAATTATATAAATTATTTAAGTTTTTATTAATATTATTAAGTTTTAAAATAAGTAAATTAATTTTTTTAATTTTTTTAATTTTATATATTTTAATAATAATAATAAATATATTATTTATAAATTAATTAATTTAAATTATATATTAAAAAACCAAATATTTAATATAAAAAAGTATTTAATTTTTAAAATATAAAACTAAAAAAATAATTTAAATAATAATAATTATTAATTAATTTTAATATCGCGTAAATGTTTTTTAATAATTAAAACTATAAAAACTATAAAAACTAACTTACTTATTTATAAGATATATTAAATATATTAATTTTATAAAAATTATTAAAAACTTAATTATATTAAGAAACGTATAATAAAATAATAATTTATAACGTAAATAAAAAAGATTTAAAAATAATAAAAAAACTAAAATTAAATTAAAAAGTCGATTTTTAAAATTAAATTTCGAAAAGTTAACTTTATATAACGTACCACATAAGCGAGTGGACAAAACAAGCTCGCGGACGAAATGGTTTCCTATATAAAATCGACTTTTTCGAAAATTCATAACTTTACTTGTAAAAATCGCAAAAATCTCGAACCATTTTTTCTAATTATATAACTATATAGTTTAACTAAAATAAAATTTAAAAAGATTAATATTATTAAACACAAAAAGAAAACGCGTAAAAACTAAAATTATAATAAAATGCACGGACCTTTGTACGTATTTCTTTATATATTTCACTTTTTTTTGAATTTTATTTTAATTAAACTATATAATTATATAACTAAAAAAAGGTCCGAGATTTTTACGATTTTTACGTGTAAAGTTATGAATTTTCGAAAAAGTCGATTTTATATGAGAAACCATTTCGTTCGCGAGCTTGTTTCGTCTACTCGCTTGTGTAATACGTTATATATTATAAAGAAAATTAATAAAAACTTATAAAAACTTACTTTTAAAAATATATAATAACCGTTATTAATTAATTAATTACTTAATAATTAAAATAACTAATAATAAAAGTTATATAATAATATATATAATAAGCTTAAATATTAATTTTAAACATTTAAAAATATTTTTATTTATATTTTTATTTATTAAATATAATTACCGCGCTTTATAAAGAAAAAAAAGCATTTTTTTAAAAGGTATATCGCGAATAAAGGTATTTATAATTATAAATAATGAATATTTTTATAAGGGAAATCACATAATTATATTTACCTTAATAAGAGTGATTAACTTTTATATATAGAGATTTTTTTATTTATCTTAAATAAATAAAAGGATAAATTTATTTAGACTTTATTTTATATGTGTGACGAACCTCCCTGTGACTTCCTAGTCAGCTGACTTCACAGGTGAGTACGTACTGGGTTTTCTTGATTTGAAGGTAACAGTGGGTTGAGATTGGTTCAATTGATTCACAATGTTATGTTCGTCAGAGAGGTTTCAAGGTACTCTCACTATAGTATCAAAGAGTGACTATAGTCTTAGATTGATAGCTAGAGAACCCGAGACTAATTACACAAGGAAACCCCATCCTACTTATAGTTGTCCAGATCCATCATTCAATGTGAGCTCTGTCCTGCTCCCAGAGCACAAGGGAGCGTGCTCCGTCTTGCTCCCAGAGCACAACGGAGCGCCGTTCTATCATCACGTGATGATAGCGAAGAAGGAAGAACCCAAATCCGGACGCGCAAGGGCAAAGGGTAAGTAGATCCAGTTGGATCGTAACAATATGCTCCTTAGTTTCACGTTTATAAGATTTTTTTATTAAACCTAAGATAATTTAATATATAACTTACCAGGTGAAAATAACTAATAACAAAGTAAAAATAAGCGTTTCAATCTTGGAGGCTTTTATATCCTATATTTAGTCCTCACTGTAACTTCCATTAGATTTTGCACAAGCACTACTTAACCAGCTTGAAATATGATATTATGCGAACTCATTCCAGTAGGAACCCAAACTAGAACATCTTCTTACTATCGATGTCGTCGGATAATGGCAATAGGCAGCGTTCTGTTAGTCCATAGTGATCCCTCTCTAGGTGTAAGTTCCAAGTAAGGACTATTCTTATAAGAAGAGTCACAATGCAATTAGCAACCGAGACTTTTTAGACGGACCTCTTTTATATTGGACCCCCGAGTCTCAAGGTTCACCGTAGCAAGTAATTTAAATCATCTAGCCTCATTTATTAGCTATAATCAGTCGCGCACCCGAGCTATTGGGGCGAGGGGCGAGAATCTTAAACTAACTGGTCCCGAGTCTGAGACTACATAAGAAGCTAAACTTGTCTATTCAAGGGTGGTGGGTGTGGGTGGTAGAAAGAGAATGGAAGGGGAAGGAGTTAATTACTCATCTATGTTTTGTGCCAACTAAGCGCCACCACCGGACTAGGACCGTGTAGTTCAGGGGATGGACTCTTGCGAGAAGCTGACTCATTTTTGATCCTCAAAGGAGGCTGAGAACTACTATGTAGGTAACTTCGTCCAGGATTGAGAGCTTGCGCCGAGAGGCTACATAATGGAGGTAATTTACTAGAAGATATGAATGATATTAACCCCCTCTACTCCCGGCCTCCTTATAATACCTCTTGTATTATTATTTAAGACCACTTCGGTGACAAATAAGCATGCTTCATGTTCGTAGATTATCTAACAATTATTATATGAAACTCGACCCCTATCCCCAGACACGTGTCTACTTGTCCAGGCAAACGTATGGTCATGGTTGCTTTCAAAAGCTTTCCCTGGCATGCTGCAGGTTTTCTTCTTCTCTTTGATCTCTGGCAATCGACTTTAAGAATCAATTGACCAACAATCGTCCGAATCACATAGACTTTCCTCTGATTCGGTCGTCATCTCTTCCTCTCGCCATTCATCGTTCCCCTCGGGCTCGGAGACCGGCCATTTATCCAACACCTTTCTCTGCTTTTCAGAAACACTGAAGCGATCTTCGAATGCCCTCCGGACCATCTTGCGGGTTCTGCATCGGAAGGTTGCTGGATGGGAGACTACGAACAGAGCTGCGTTGAATGCGCTTTGGCTGTCTCGGACCTCGGCCTCGGCCTCGAACTCCCCTAGGATGAACATGTAGAGCAGTTTGAAGGCGGCATCTCTCGCGCACAGCCTCAACCTTCTGTTTGTCCCTAGTTCATCATCATCAAACCACTTGGCCTTATAGCTCCTGATCTCATCAAATACATCTTTCAAGCCGGCTCCACCAAGGACGTCGACGGCGAGGCGCTCGAGGGTCTCGCAAAGGACTTGGTAATCAGCTAGATTATCGGACATGCCGCGAAAGAAGTGCCGATACCCGTGCTTGACAGCATGGTTGATGGTGGCGAAGAAGGGTAGGTCATCATGCTCGGGGACGGCAGACTCGGAACACTGTCTGGACATGCGCTGAAATCGTAAGAATGACGCAAAGTAGGGGATCTTCCCTATGTCGACAACGTATTCGCTATCTCCTACTTTGACGGTCTCCTCGGTAGTACCCTCGACCTAGGAAATTAACCCTCTCGCGTTAACGTTCCTTCTAGATTACTGTAGGGTGTACCTAACACTGTATAGGGTGTGTTCTACCATTGCGATAATCGTCAGCTATACGCTATGCAGCAAGAGGATGTTTTCCCAACCGGTCAGCGATAAATACACCGTGCTAGATAGATCACTAGCAGGAAGACTACTCCTTCAAGTCCTAATGGCGCACTGGTGAGGTATACCGTTCGAATACCGATGGAAAGAAAATAGGAAAAGGACTTGGCAACAGTTGTAAATGAGGTACACGCATCCTGCCCGAAAGAAAATAGAATGGAAGGGGAAGGGCGTCATGGGGACCGAAATGGTTGATGTCATATAATGGTGAATAATAGAGAGCACGGCATGAGAAGGGGTTGTCCATCAGGCCGTAAGAGATTGGCTGCCTGCATGCATAGCAAACGCCCAAAGGTAACCCAACAACACAACCCCCCTTTCGATGCCGACGGCGACGGGCACGCCATGCATGATGCATCCAGCCTCGTAACTGGTAGTCTTATCGCCAAGTGCGAGACGGGCACGATGCTGCACGAGATAGACCTGCATATGTGAAAAAACGTCGATTCGAGACAGAAATCAAAAGCTGCCGCTGTGCCAGTTCGCAACTTATTGTCATCCGTCAACCGTTCCGCTAATCAAACCCTAGAAAATCCTACAGAGTAATATCGAGGCTTCGAAAATGACTATGCACCCTGGAAGCCAACGCCCCCTCCTACCCCCTCCTACCCAGTTCCCCCAAACCCAAGTGTACCCCTATTCCGGCTGCGTGCCGTATCTAGTCAGGGTAGTATGCGTGAGATCCCGACCGGTTGAGAAGAGACATTGACTGTACGTAATGCATGTGCGGTGTTATTAGATCTCAGCCTCGTCCCCGTATCCAAGTCCCTATATCCAAGTCCCCATATACCTGCCGTAGAAGGGTGCGAATAGGTAAGGCGGAAACTGGGGTTTCGGATCTGGCTGTCGCCCCGGATACTAGCATCCGATCGGTTCGGGAAATATTATTCAAGCCCAGACGGAGGGCGTGAGGGGGCTGGATCGGGAGGTGACATGTCAATATCACAGACGAAACCGGCGAGGATATTAGAAAAGAAAAAGGAGGACCCCGGTGCAGGATGCAGGAAGGCGTGAGATCTGTGAGCGCTTCTCGCTCCGTGGCACGACTCTTTCCCGCTTCACACATTTATTATTCCTTCTTCCTTAGCTCACGGGTGTATATCCAGTCAAGTATAATAGGCAACACAGTAACAGTAATATCTAGTAGCACCGGATAGGGGGAGAAGGGGGTTCTCTGTCACGAGCTGGCCGGCTGGCGCATTCCTCTTTTCTACGTCCATGTCGGGAAGGGTATCGGGAACACTGTGAATCAGCTAGTCAGATAGTCTCGTAGCTTGTGTTTGTGCTGCATCTATCTCTGAGTCTAGTCCCCTCCGCTCCCGACGATAATCTAAGATAAAGTTGCCTCTGGACAATATGTCCCTATCCACTATGATTTAGGTGCCTTTAAAAGTCCAAGTAGGGTCTAAAAACCTCAGGTATGTGTCAAGTTTCATAACATAAGACAGATGGTATTAGTCTTTTATCTTTTGTCCGGTTAAGCAACCCCCCAAGGCTCACAACCTCATCCTACCCCCCTCTTATCACTTAGACTTCGTGACTATAGTATCCGAAGATCGCGGGTAAGAAGTGATGATTAACCTCGTGCTAGTCACCGGGGAGAACAAGGGTCTACCTACTTACGTATCCCTCCCCTTATTTGAGTTTAATTGGAAAACGACGTAGAATCTAGATAACAAATTTCAGACTAGATCTAACGTTCATGAAACCAAGCGTAGACTCTACGAAACTTTGGTAAGTAGGCCAGACAGGACGATCAAAACAAAGCTCGGCTATGCTATTTCAACGCTCTTCTTGTAGAAAATTTGATTATTGAATTGTGTGCGTAATCACGACTGCTTGATGCTCGATGAGTCCCGACATTAGTTTTAAAGACTGTGCTTTGCATTCGCTCATCATAATGGGGAGTCCTGCGACTTTTCTGTATACTGAGGACTTCAGTACAAACCTACCTAGATATATGTAAAATAGCATATCTCCGTACGTATTAACCCTATATCGAAGACGAAAAAGCAGTAGGGCCAAGTCGAGTCTTATCAATAAGCCGTACTGCCTATACTCAAGTAGGACCAGCAAATGATGATGATATCAGGTATTCATACACGGTATAGATGTTATTTTCACCTTATCAGGTCAGGCTTATCACACCATAGTTTGAGATTTCCCATTTTTTGAAGCTATATCGTGTCTACCTATCCACAAGACTCCCGACCCCATTTTAATTTTTTAGTATCCGGTCATGCTTTCATGCTTCATATCTCGTATGCGGGTCTATATACCGTGTTTTCCGTGCAATGCCAAAAAGAAATCATATCTGGATATATATACAGCCCAGCATCAAGAAAAATGAGCAGTCAAGCCAGTTGAAGCGTCCTTCAAGCCATCCCACACCTCCGCCCACGCCTGCCCGAGCCATCCGTAGATCCCATCGTACACGCCGCCCAGCCAACCGTCCGCCTTGCCGGCCCTCGCCACGACACCCAGACCCCCCGCGGCCCACACGCCGGCGACGAGCGCGACGGCGCCCCGGAGCGCCCAGGCGGCGCGCCTCTGGCGTTTCCGGGCGACCCTGTCGACCGTGTTCCGGGCCCAGTTCGGTGGGGGCGCGAAGTCGAGCCACTTGGCGGCGCCCCAGACCATGTGGCCGACGCCGACGGACAGCAGCAGCGAGTAGGCGACCCAGGGGGGCAGGCCCTCGCGGGCGAAGCCGTGCGCGACGTACTGCAGGCCGACGTTGGAGCTGTCGCCCTCGACGACGAGCGGCAGGACGCGGTTCACGAAGACGTGGGAGGCGAGGAGCGGGAGCAGGGCGTAGCCCGATAGCGAGACGGTGGAGAGCGGCGGCCAGACGCGGGTGTGGCTGTTTCTCCTGCTATTGCTGCTGCTGTTGGTGCTGCTGGAGGAGTGGTGGAGAGCCCACATGCCCGGGGTGGCTCCGCCGTAGTAGCGGTTTATGTTCTGGCGGCGGCGGATGAGGCGGATGGCGAGGCCGGAGGTGACGTGGGCGAGGACGGGGAGGCCGACGAGGAGGGGCTCGGTCAGAGAGGTCTGGTACAGCTCGCGGGTCAGGAGGAGGAAGGGCTCGGAGTACGGGACGGAGCGGTAGATGAGCGGGATCAGGGCCGTGTTAGTGAAGTGCAGACCGGCGAAGAAGGTGAAGGTGTAGGAGGAGTAGCGTTGTATGCGCGTTACTACGTAGCCAACCGAGTCAGCAGGTTGACCGTAGTTGAAAGAGAAGCAGGGGAAGTGAAGTGAGTAAGAGACTATTCTCTGAATATTACAGGGAGGCTTCCTCACGGTAGTATATTGGGCCGCGGCGACTCCCGCTCAGTCCCAGGGAAGACGTGGAGGATTCTGTTTTTTCGTCTGGCAGAGCTGGGAGGTCTTTCTCGTAGATCGAAGCACTGTCCATCGGGGTCGGATCGAGGTGTAGCATGGAGACCAAGGTCTCTTGCGAGGCCATGGGATTCAGCGTATGGTGATCGTATGGCATTTTGGACAGCGTCGCGAGAGATCGCAAAGATCTCTCGAGACACGGTCTAAAAACTCGATATCGACTTACTAAGAAGGTAAAAGCAAAGAAAAGAAAACAAAGGAAAAGGGAATAAACAAATCAGGGAATAGCCTCATGCAAGTCCGCCCACCGTTGGTTGTTCAGGCTTTTTGAGCGTGTGTGTGTTTCCGTTCGTCCCCCAAATTTCAAAGTTTAGGTAGCTTAGGTTGAGTTGACTAATAAAAAAAAAAGAGCTGTCGGTGCCCCGCCATCTCCAAAGCTTCAAGTGCCGCCTTCCGCCGTCCTCCTTCCTACATCATCGCCATCCATCCTCCAACCACCAGCCTATCACGACTTTCGTATTACACATCACCGCCAGCACAGACAAACATATAGCAGCAAAGATGCCTCCTGTAAGCCAAAGCTTTTCAATCATTCAGCATTACTACTACTACTACTCTCCCTTGGAAAGCGAATAAACCGTCCGCTAATACAGGATGTGCCAAACCAACAGCGCCACCAGACCCTCCCTCCCGCGCAGACCTCCTCTGCCCGCGCCGCCCTACAGTCCTTCTACTGCGAGCTCTGCTCCAAGGGCTACTCGCGCATGAACGACTACGAGGCCCACCTGGGCAGCTACGACCACAGCCACCGCCAGCGCATGAAGGACATGAAGCAGATGGTCAAGGATCCGACCGCCGGTGCGCGCGCGAGGAAGGCCGAAGCCAAAGCCGACGGCCTGATAAGCATCAAGCTGGGCGAGAATAATAGCAGTAGCGGCGGCGGCGGTGCTGCTGCCGGAGGGGTTTTTAAGAAGGGAGGATTTAAAAAGTCTGGCTTCAAGAGCGCGTTCGCGCCCACGCCCGTCAGCAGCGGCGGTACCGGTGCAAATGCGGCGGACGACGCGAAGGACAGGAAGGCCGCGCTACCGGGGAGGGAGGAGAGGCCAATACTGCGGGATGAGAACGTGGAGAGCGATACCGAGGATGAAGGGTACGAGGTCTATAACCCGCGGTTCCCTACCGACTGATCCGACGCGTTGGCCACGACGAAAAGAGCGAGCACGAAACGATCACGATCATCATAAGCCTGCGTAATAATCACGCGTCGCGCGGATAGCTACAAAAAATGCTCCCAGTACTAGTCTGTCCTTTCTCGGACGAATGAACGAACGAGCAAGCGAACCAATGAACGAGTGATATCGCACCGGTTCGACAGCGACGACGACGTCCACAGAACTCATTAAAAAAAAAACCTATGCAGTAGAGAAGCCACAGAGGCCGAGCGGTGGGTAGGAAGGCGGGAGAAGGCAGTTCGTATGTAGATAACGCGCGAATGCAGAAGAGCGAGCAAACACCAAGCTTTTCAAGCTACACCAAGATGCTGGCTGCACTGCACAAGGTGAGAATGAAAACTCAACACCCTGATGTAGTCTACGTGTAGGTAGATATCAGCCCAAGTAGGCACGTAGTCATAACATTCAACCAAGATCTAAAATACACGTTATGATGCACCCGTTGTGAAATGCATGCTTGCTTGATTTAATGTCTAGGGCTAAAGAAATCTCCAAATACTATCACGAGGTGCAAAAACTATAATACCTACATATTCATTGACAATACATGTACGTGTTCATATCCCCCTCCTTAATACAGATATCCCTCAAGCCCAACGAACTCATCACTTGCTCCGCGTGCAGGACGAACGAACGCGATGGCTGTGGGTAGGGTGTAGATTCGCGTTGTGCTTCTTCCTCAACTCGCTCCGCACGGGACCGACAAGATTGACGAAAAAACCGAATCGTTTCTTTCGAATGATGAGTTTCCAAAAATTCCTTACCCGGCCGAAGCCAAGCAAGAGTGGTCATAGTATAGTTTTCAACTAGCAAAAACACGCACTCGGATTGCTCCTCACTGTGACGCGTAAAGCCCGTGCACTAGGATGAAGAAGAAAAGAGAGAAGAAAGGAGGGAATCTTCGATTTGGGGCTGAGGGGACGGCCTTTTATAGGTTGGTGGTGCCGCGCTCACGTGGGGCGGTGAGGGGCGGCAGTAAGATTAGTAGTAGTGGTGCCTGTGCGCAGGCCAATTTTCGGAAAATATTTTCCGAATAGACGCCCCACGGCAGCGCCCGGGCTTGGAGGTAGGAGGTACGTACCTAGGAAATTCTGCCGGTTTTTCTGCGGATAAACTACCTACCTAATAGAGGTAATCTTTGCCGACAAACTCTCTGATTGGCTTAGGGCGCTAGGTACCTTAGTCTTCTAGAATGGATCTAGGTAGTTTATGTAATCTAATCCCCAATTTAGTACGAGCACTGTACGCAGGGAGGAAATGCTTAAAAGGACGGTAGGGAGGTTCCCATAATACGTACCAAGTTTAAGAACACGATGGCTCAAGCCAAAAGTCCATCTGCAGGAACAAGATTCAAGTGAATGTACTTTTACATACATACATACGCCAATAACCAGAAACTCGTATTTCATTACATTATTCCCTCGTCCCATGTTGCCAGACCGGTCGCATTCGAAAAAGGATTCAAGAAACCCCTTCTACATTACATTACATTACATTACAATCTCTCTCGCCCCTCGCCTGAAACTTCATTCCCGAGAGAAAGGACGGCGAACTATTCTACATATGTACATAACTCTCTCCATCTCCTCATCTCTTCATCTCTCTCTCTCTTACCCGATGTTACGCACCCGTAGAAGCCCGACTCCTGGTTCGCACTGTAATTGTCCGATCTCCGACTGAAAGATTTCGGAACGTATAGTTACCGTAATTTGGAGTAGATCAGAATATGTACCTACACTGGGTAGAGGAAACGGGTGGCACGGAGTGGTACGTAGGTATGCACATAACAATACAACAATCGGTCGGTCCCGATTCTGAATATTTCCGGGAGATAGATTAAATTAAAAACGAGAGGAGATCACCGGAGGTTAGTGTAATATAAGCTTTCCTTCTCGAAAATTTCCATTGCGGATTCCCGGTTTATTACGCGTTATTTGACCTTTCTGGTAGGTAATTTCTTTGCAACTACCTAGGCTTATTGCCTATAACTTCCACAGTGCGTTTTTGCTATAGCCCGGGGTTGAGAGATGGCGTGACTATCTCTTTTGTGTTTTTCTTCCCTCACCGTCCCTCTTCACCGGCTGCTACCGAGCACGGGGCACCCTCGATTCTGATCCCGGCTGTAGCAGGGGTGGTCGAAAGAACACAGACGAAAGAGGAGGAGAATAGAGAGACAGGGGAAGGATGTAGGAGGGCCTTTTTTGGCTTTACGTTTCCCCATCTTTTTTTTTCTTTTTCTTTTTTCTTTCCTGCCAACATTTGTGTTGTTATTATTCTCTAACATTATACCACGGTTACATCTCGAGTCCCCACCAAACTCATCCCATCCCATCCCATCGATCGATGGGACGTGACGTACCCCGTAACGCAAATAACGAGGTTACCCATTAAACCTGCGAACCAGCCATCGAGTACCACGTCGTAATTAACAACGGTATACCACCCACTATAGCGGCATATAGGTAACCTAGCTGCAGAAACCCGTTTCACATATATCCCCCCCTCCCTCCCCTGACCCCCCTCTCCTGGAAGAAGGAAAAAGGCCGATAGCTACTGATTAAACTGCCTACACTAGACGTAGGGAAAGCTCACCGTTATGGGTCCTAGCAGCCTACGTAGTTAGTTATGGTAGTACTGGCTGATTTACCAAGGCCATGGAGAGATGCGCGAAGCTACTCCCTAGTGCTGCTACATTACATATAATGAGACTTATGTAAGTTGGGCCAGCGTCGTAATGCTGTACCGTACCTAGGCAGGTAGGTAGGTTTATTTGCGCGATATGTAAATGTACGTAAGTTATGTACGTGTGTAGATCGGGGCAGGCAATACAGCAGAATGCTACCTTGACGGTACTACCTAAGTAACAGCAGCACGTGTTTCTCTCGCAAATCATTTCTCGAGTCGTAACCCCTGACGAATACTCTACAGCAGTGTAGAGAGGGCATGGGCATGGGAACAGGGAATACCTACCCACAGCACATATCGTATGTTTGTTGCTGGGTATCCCGTAATGTTGGAGAGGATTTTCTCTTTTCCCTCTCCCCCACTACCTCCTTACCTCTTCCCGAAAAGAGAAGAATGGACATAACTCAATGCATCATATCCCCGTAGGCCTATGCCCTGTTTCTGAAGCCCCTTCTCCTCTTTTCGGCCACAGCAGTGCCTATAACAGGCTTGGTCTTGTTGCGCGTCCACGTTAGGCCATAATACGCAGGTCTATTGCTTCCCGGCTCGTGGGTGCTCGCTGCCCCGGTCCGCCGGTGAGGGAGTAAAGGAGGGGCCGTCAAGGGAAGAGTACCATGTGGCTATGTAAGCGACTGCATACTATACATCTACGCCCTACGGGCTGCGTAGCTTCCTTCACCCCACCCTACCCCCCTTCCCACCGTATAGGTATGTTGGTTACATTCTGTATGTACGTAAATACTCCATGTATGCACGCGCGGAACGCAAGGCATGATTATGCGCTTCCTGCTGCAGTTGGAAGAAAAAGAACAAATAGTAGGGAGGAGAAGAAAAAATACAACAACACTTGCATAACCTACCTACCTACGACGTGCCTATCGTCGTCGGACTTGATGCCCGAAATTGATAAATTCTTCAAATAGTCTGCGCATGATACATATGTACCTAGTGTAGCGGGAGGGGGCTTAGCTAGCTGGCTTGGTGGCAGATAGAACAGCAGATACCTACCTAGGTAGAAGGGAGAAGAAAGAGGAGGGGGGAACACGGGAACGGGACGGATGGACGGGAAACAGGGTGCTGTCGGCCCGTGTGGCTGGTTGGAGAAATTCTAGACGCACAATCGAACGAGAAGTTGGGACGAGACCGGGGCGAGCACCCGGAACAGCGGGCTGGGCGGCTTAGCGGTATCAGTCGCCGAGAAGAGGCTTTTTTTTGCTTCTTTCTTTTTTTTTGTAACATCGTGCACACGCATACATACATAAGTAGCCTGATTACTTATCAGTCCCCCCGAGCACATTGTCGGTAAGTGAACTGGGCTAGGCGCGCAAGGGATGGGTAGTGAGGTATAATGCTAGAGCCGAGTGTTCGACGAACTGGACCCTTATTGTTACGAGAATCTAAACAACTTGTGCGTGTGTGTGTGTGTTGGCGATTTAGGGTACTAAGCCGGATAAACGATTGACAAAGCTATTGACTCTTTCTCGATATCATTGGTTTTTCTCTTTTGCCAACGCTGTCCTGTTAAGCCTTCGTGGGCTTGGTATTTGCTAAAGTAAATGGACTCGAACTAGGTGATTTTCTTTTTGCTGTCATTAGTTGTTTGTTATTGGTTAATTTTGCCTCCCGTCTAGTGGTGATTGACTGCGCGGCAAGACTTTGAGACACATATCGATTATTCGAACACTATAGGTATAGTTTACAGCTAGGTTAGTGCCAATATATTTATAATATAAATTTCATCTTCACGTGGTCTGGTTTTGTGATGCTAACGCTGATCTTGATGCGGTTGAAGTAAAAACTCAATGTATCCCTACTGCCGCCGTACTACCATGTCACTTGTAATCCCATCACGTTCAAACGACGGCTTTGGCAGCGTGCATCTAGGTATACACAGTTGGTACTTATTCGCTCCGTAGCATAAGCACCAAGAAGTATAGGAGACGGGAAAGGATAAATTGGAGTTGGGTATTAATTAGATAGCTAAGTTCCTGCGAGAAATATCTACCGGTCTAGCTACTGTGCTGTCTCATGCAGTCATTTTCCATTACCTATGTCGAACTCGCATTAGGCTTTATTGCATTTGCCGGACCGTTCCAGTGACCTAAACTACTCTACTAGTGTATGTGTATTTTACTAGAGCCATCAACGTACTGAGTCATGTCTTACCATTAAATGCCTACAGATGTTTCACAGTGACGCTTGAGGCTCTGTCTCGGAGATTCTGCTCACACTTTCTACTTAGTAAGATGTCTCACCAGAATTACTCAAACAGGAAGGCCGAGTAAATCTGACACCTAACCGACGGGTGTCCCCGTAAACAAGCTCGGGAGAGCAAGAGAACCTAAGACACGGTAGAGAGCGGCTGTGTCACGTTGAGCAGCAGGGATGATCCTCTGAGAAGAATATAATCCGTTCCGGAGCTGGATCTGACAATCTGACATTTTGTTATTCATCAGTAGAGGGTGGTTATGATGGCAGATGCCTCTCGGATACCAGTTGCGTTTTGATAGGTAGGGCCATTATATACCGTTTACTGCCACTTTAACATATGTATAAGACACGCACATACTTGTTTCTATTTATAGATTATATCGTGTAAGTTGCTCTAGTTTATACAGATCGTAATTGCAGTGTTGCAACAGGAAGGCACATATCTATTCACAATGAGAATTATTCGAAGTCAACGGCTCAGACGGGACTCTTGAATTCAACTTATCACTGACACTTTTTAAGGTGTCAGGTTATCTTATGTCAGGAGGCTTTATATACCTGTGTAACAATGTAGACGAAATAAACTCTCGAAGGAATGTGATGACTTTGTTTACCTGCGGCTTATTCGACCCAGGAGCCAGGCTCGTGGCATTATTGTGATACCACACCTGACCCCAACTCGTAGCCTTGCAGCTAATACCATTGGGAGTTGTTATTTTTTAAGTAAGAGATCTCCAAATTCCCCTCATGACCGACACCCAGTAAATCGTATTCAGAGCGACGGCACAAGATTTTCCATTTACCCAATTGGGCCAAACATCTTCGTCTGCCGGTGCGGGGTTTTTTTTACGGGGAAAAACAAAAGACACTGATTCGTTGTTTTGTCTTACTATACATAGGTCATGAGCCTCTATGCAGTAAGAAGCTTCGCTCGGGGCTCCCCTCATGATGTGATCTCGTCTTGAATGCGATATTCAACGAAACTGGCAGGCAGAAATGCTGCAAATCCCCCGCTTCTCGGGCGTCGGGTCAGCTTTACGAGGCCAAACTGCATACCCCAAAGGCTTCGCGCATACAATAAATAGTAGATAGGTTCATTTGTTTACACCGCAATACTCAATGCAGCTATCTCATAGCCTACCCCGACGTCCTTGTCTCTCTTTCCGCTGTTGAGTCTGAGGGTGCTTAAGCCATCGCGCTTCGCCATGTTACAATTAGCTCTGTTATTGCTCTTGGTAGCCGCTGCGTCCGGAGGTGGCATACCAGGTATTTCTAGAATCGAAAATCTTATAACTTTTGGAGATAGTTATACCGACGAAGGGAGACTACAGTGGTTTATAAGTCATAACGGCACGGCGCCACCACCTGGCACCGTTATCCCAACCTCGAATGCTACTGCGAGTGGGGGCTACACTTGGCCCCATTTCGTATCGCAAGAAATTAACGCTACGACTTACAACTATGCTGGTGAGGAAAATTTTAATTTCGGCAGAGAAACATCCAGGTCATCATCTGGGGTTCTCCTGTGTGCACTTGGAACATAATCGAACTCATACATGAAAACTAGTTTCCGGAGCGGTTTGCTCGAATGAGTTAATATCGCGATACCTCGCGAGTATTAACGGACTATACCCCTCCGTCATCGACTATGAGATACCCGCTTTCTTAGCAGATGTGGAGTACTCCAGCTCCACGAACAGTGGGGACAAACTTTTCCGCAGCCGGAGAGCGGATAACACCATTTATACCCTCTGGATAGGGACCAACGACCTGGGCAACGGCGGATACCTCAGAGACACGCAGCGGGCCGGGACCACGATCTCCGACTACGTCGACTGCGTGTGGTCGACTTTCGACGGCATATACGGGGCCGGGGGCCGGCACTTCGTGCTCTTCAACCAGGCACCGCTGGACAAGTCGCCGCTGTACGCGGCGCCGCAGAACGGCGGCGTGGGTGACACGTCGTACTGGGCGAACAAGACGGCGTACAACGCGACCGAGATCGAGCAGAAGATGCTCGAGTACACGACCACCGTGAACACGGTCTACGCGTACGGCGCGCCGTTCCAGCTCCTCGTGCGGTCGCGCTGGCCCGGCGCCTCGGTCATGATTTTCGACGTGCACCGGCTGCTGTCGGACGTCTACGAAGACCCCTCGGCGTACTTGGACGCGCCGGCGAACGCGACCGGGTATTACTACTGGTGTCCTTACCCCAGGACGGCGGGTTCGGAGTGCGAACCCTCGGAGCACCCGCTCTCGAGCTTTCTATGGTCAGTCTGGGGATTGCCTTGTTAAAAAGTGGTTTAAAGTACTAATAATAGCTATATGTAGGTACGATGAACTACACCCATCACCAAAAACGGGTAAGCTCTCTATACTTAAGAGAGAAAGAGAAAAAAAGGCTTGATGAAATTACTAATTGTTGGCGTACAGATGAGATTATTGCTGCGGAATTCGTAAACCTGCTATCGGGAAACTCGTCATACGGAATTTATTACAATTCATAGGCCGAACCTGAACTGACCTAAAATAAAAGTAATATAATGCGAGAGTACCTAGATACCTTAGATTGCGAATTCTTGAGTGACACCGGAATTTCCCATTGATCGCGAAAAGAAAAGTATAACTCGGTCAATATAAGTCTGCTAAACTAGCACTAGCCTATATACGAGGACGGACCCCCCTATAGCGAGCAGTCGCACCGACCTACTAACAAACCAAGACTCTTATTAACAGTGATATTCAAACAAATATTACGACACTGTTTTTCACAAATCTAGCAACCAACAGCTCATCTCTGCCCGGCCCTTCCCCGGGCAGGGTGTAGACATACCTGGGTAGGCAATCTTCGCCGCACGTTTATTGAATGTGGTAGTTATATTCCGCGTCGCATTACATTCCGCGTTGCCGCGTGGTTACTTTCTTTCTCTGTCGGGTTTGCCATCCCAGTTCCCCCCGGAGAGATGGTCACCTGCCAGAGCCGTGAGGTCGCATTAAGCTTCGAAAGCCTTCGCTATGTAATGCCCTGTCGTGTCTCGGGTAAGAATTTCGCAGCCGAAGAGAAAATATGATGTATTGCAAAGCACGGTTCTCTTAACGTCTGTGTGACTTCTCCCGTGAAGGGATGGGGAGGGGGAATTGAGATATCAGATTTACTAAATGAAAATGTTGATATGTAACCGTCCCCCCGGGAGTTTATTTATTAGTTTAGTGATACCGTTCTTTTGGGTGAGAGGTGAGAAGACCGGATGGCGGTCAGCATCCCGGCAGCTTGGCGACCCCTCCCCCACCAACCCCCCAAAGATATATTGAATTGTGTAACTGAGAAATTAAAGCTACATATAGCCATATTAGCACAGTGAAGATAAATCAAGTAAGTAGTTATAACTTAGCTATGTGCTAATACATTCGGAAAATAAGACTTAGTAATATATAAAAGTAAATCATTCAATTTCGAAGAGTCATCGTTACCCTTTTCGTGTAAAGTGAAAACTCATCGTTGAGAGCATTCTATTACATACCTCATAAATACCTACTTCTGTATGCTGAAGACTTCTGCAGCCAAGGTTATGTGGGCCTCTTGGAAGTGGTCCTGTATCCCTCCCGATGCAGCAACAGTGCGCATTTTAACTTCTAGTCACTTGCTAGGCTCATGTCTGTGCGACTATATCTTGGTAGGAAAACTGGACGATTTGAACCCAGCTTGTTGGTTGACACCGAACCCAAAAAAAAAAAAAAAGGACAATGCCGGTATTAACTGTTTGAAGCTAGGTCTATAGATGAGGAGTTCGATATCTCTAGGTTCATGCATAATCTTTTCAAGTTGAAGTTGAATTTAGATAGTGACGAAAGTCAATATAGGTAGCATAGGCCTGCCCAGGAGTACCAAACCTACCTTATTGTAGGCGTGCGGCTAACAAAGGACCTCGAAGGAAACAATACATTTGATTTTGGTACTATAGGCTTATGTAATGATACTTCAAGTTCTGGGAAGCACTTATACATACAATTCACGTTACACAGTTTTATCAGCACTTCCAATCGGAACCTTATAGGATCATGTGGTGAATTGATTGGCTACAGTATAATTATGAGGTACCAAATACATAATACCGGAGCGTTCAATCTAAAAGCCCTTGCTCCACACCAATGGGGCTAAAGCAACTATTTCCTTTCGTCTGTGCCAATTTGATGTCTCACATACAGGCCCGCGATGGAAACCGTTGGGACTAAGAAGGCCCAATAATGCTACTAGCCGAAGCTATTCTCTTCGATTAATTAGAATTCCTGTGCTCCAGTGCTGTGGAGCAAAAAAACGATAGCACGTGCGAGGTTATTTTGTGCTGATTACCTTGTTTGTATCGACTTACACGTATAATTAGACTAGCCCACATGGGAGGAAAAGCCAGACGCAAGTCGATATTAAACATATAATCGCGAATGTAGTGTAGACCGCTGGCACTTTTTATAATACTAATATAACTCATCCCACCGGAAGGACAGCTAGCTGCGTGTGGCCCCTTCAGCAACTAACTATTGAATTTCTTTCGCTTAGGTAGCTAGTTCTAAATCTAGACTGTGCTAGATCTGGCTATAATTCTGGATGCAACGAAGGATTTTAGTCAGTAGTTCCTTGTTCGATGACCGTACACTACGTAGTAAATATAACCCTTATCTAGGACCTAGGAGATATCCTAGGGCGTGTTTAGTCACGAGACAAGTCGGAGGCAAGTTCCTAGTCTTGGTGGAGTCTGCTTTGGACCTCCTACTATAGCATCTTGGTATGTTCAGCCGCCTGCCTCGTAAGAGGGCTTCATTCCCTTTCCGGCGCTGCGCTCCTCCATACCGCTGCTACCTCGCAACTGTACGTCCCAAGAGATCGCGATGCCTCGTTCGATTATGAGGTCATCGCAAGCGGGACAGGCTACTTGTGGACGGACTAGTATCTCTTTCATCCCCCCCGGGGCGGACAAGGACAGTAGCGTTTGTGGGTGAAATATCTAATCACGTAGTCGGACGGAAGGGAGTTCCGCTAACACGCCCCCGGGCGAGTCGACAGGGTGTGCAAGCCGCTCGCTTATCTGAGCGGAGATGCTTCATGGCGTCACATGGTCATCCATCGACACCTTGCCTGTGGACCGATCACACCGAGTTCATTGAGCTGTAGGTAGTACGAAGTGGGCTTATTAGACGAGTTTTGCAGTGCGCTTTGGGGTAGGTAGGCATCTATGTATTCTCTGCGGCGTGATCATCCTCTCTTATTACGCAATGTAATAAAGGCGTAGCGTTTAGGTCGTACGCCGCTCAAGCTGCCGTAGAACGGCACTGAAGCCGGGGTCCTGGGTGGCCGTGCAGGTGTGGTGGGGGAGCGGGGACTGCAGGACTTTGCGAGCAGACATCGTCATCGCGGCTCTGAGGACAGTCCCCCAGGAGGAGTACCCAGGTAGGTATTGTCACAAATCGAAAGTGGGAGCGGCCGGGAGCTTACCGTAGTAGCTACCAGAAGAATATAAAGGTGTAGAGGGGCATTTGAGATTGATTTGAGGTAGGATCAGCTTGGGTACTATGGGCGTATGCTGCTATATTGGGGGGATCTTCTCTTAGACGAGGTGATGATGCATCGTGCCGTCTTAGCAGATCCCGGTATGTAGTTTAGTTGAAGCTGAGGAGGCCCCCCGAGCGGGTAGTTCGGACACGAGGTGATAGGGCTCCACACTCCAACGTGGAGTTAATAGGTACTGATATGTTATCGTTAATTGCAACCCCGGTCATAATAGTGCCTAAAAACATCAAGGTTGAATGAACCCTGCTTATTGAAGCAGTTCATCCCGATTAAACGGAAGGCCTGCTGTGTGACGTATCACATGACAAGGCAATAGAAAAGGTCGCTTGGCACATCTACAATTTCCAAAATAAGAGTGCTCACGTGGTATCTAGAACTTATCTGTTGGTATATTTGACATCCTGGCGTCTTAGGGGCTGAGATAAGCCAGTCGCGGATTGCCAGATGCAGCGCCGTAAACCACACTATTGGTAACTATCTGGGGCTCCATTCTTAAGCGCTTATAGTGGACTTGGATTAGATGGACCAATACTGAATTCTGGATTCGTGATCGAGCCGCAGCCCGCCAATATCGTAAGCGACTGCTACGCCGTACGTCTCCGTCCCTCTTTCAACGCCATGCGTTGGGTGGAAACGGGGAAGTCTCAGGAGGCGAAACCTACACTGGAAAGAATGATAGCGAGACACTGCATGTCATTTTGTGATCGTGATTTGGTAAAATTTCTCTTTTTCTTTGATGGTCTATAGCGGACGTTGAGAGCATGACTAGCCAGTCACATGCAGAGATCGTGAGGAACACAAGAAATTATGTGTGTATGCGGGTATTCAGCAGACAAAAGGAAAGCAAAAAGATAAACAAGGAAACTCCTAGGAGAAAAAAATGAGTGATGACGCTAGACCCGCCTTCCATGAACCTGTATCCTGTATTTACCCTAAAGCACGATACTCAATGAGCCATCCGCGTTTATGCAATCCGCCATACCATAACGACGCGACTCCAGACTCCAGTATAGCACACCCGTAGTGAAGTACCGACACCATTTAACGAAGTCCTGGATTTTCTTATTTAGCGGCGCATCATCGAGCGCCGTTTCGCTGAGAGTCTTAGCTGCAGCCTCGAATCTTTGTATTGACTCCTCCAGGGCCACTTTTAGATTCCTCGAGACTACGCCAAGATTTTGGTTCTCGGGTTCAAGGTTTTTGAACATCGCCGGAACAATGTTCAACAGTGATCCTTGTGCCTGATGAAGTTGGTTAGAAATTATATCATTGTGACACGAGGCAGGCCGACTTACAATCTCCTTCTGAACTGAGTAAATATCGTTGAGAACCAGACACATATAAATGGTCTCTTTCCACAATGCCTTCATAGAATCTGAATCCATTATCTCCTCGGGAAGCCTTATCCTGAGCATGTGACTAGAGAGTCTATTAGTGCCGCTCGCGCTTTTTGTCAAGAATTAACTCACTCAGTAAGGGCGATCTGGGGAGCGCATCCAACGGACCCGGAGCGAATTTTCATGTATTCCTCTAGGGTTGGTATAGTGCCCGCCATTCGGTGGTTGTGCTCGACCCCGACCTGTTCCATGAAGTTCTCCAGCTCGCGGTAAAACCGTTGCCGTTGTAATCTGTCTGTAGCAGGAACCACACCCCGGCCAACATCAGCAAATAGGGTCATGTTTTGATTTGGCGCTTTGTCCTTGGTAGCATCCTTCTCATCGTCGAGGTCTAACATGTGGTGGATATAACCAAGCGACTGTTTGTAATAGGCACGGGCGAGACTTTCGTCATGTGCAGCATCGGTATCACCCGCGTCGATCTCATCATCCCACACGAAGATCCAGACCGAATAGGCCGTGGCTACCTCGAGTTCTGCCCATTCTGCATCGGGATACCAGCTATAGGGGGTTAGGAGATGAAGCCCAAGGTAGGGAAAGGCTAGAGACGTACAGAGACAGGAGACGGGCGAAGTCCGCCTGTTTCAATGCTTTCAGTTTCCTCTCGTTGGTGATAATTCTGTCTAACATGGAGTTGACAAGCGCTTCTAGGTCCTTCGCATGTTTGTTTGTAGCAGACGGCCAGTCCGCAAAGACTTCCCGAAGGTCTGGGACATGTAACGTCTTCCCGTGTAGCTGGGCTGCAAGCTCTAGTGCCTCCCCGTGTAGTCCCGAGGGTGTACAGGTCTTCTCTGATGTCACAGAAGAAGATGAACTCTCCTCTTTCGGCACGGGAAGGGTACGAGACAGAGGAAGGCAAAGAAGCGAACAACGGAACCGTTGGAGAAACCGAAAGAATGAGTTCGTCATCTTTATGAAAGAGTATAATCTATTGGAAGAGAGGTAGATGTTTGAGAATTCGGGCTATGTGTTGTGGAAGCTCACGGACCGTCCCGCTGGTAATATATGTTCAGACTTTGATCTTTATGGAACCGGGTCAAGCTTCAACCGGTAGACGTAATGCCACGAGGCTATTACACGAAACTACCTTATCTCTGGGAATGAGTCTATAGAATCCTGAAATAGTAAAGTCTCTTGACAATAGATACACCGCTCTTCGGAGGTAAACCGAATGCAGCTACGATTGCCGCATGAACCGTCGGGCTGGGTCGAAGAATAACAACTAGCAAGGTACCTATCATGAAACATGGGTTGATAAGTTAGTCGAATTTTGCTAAGAACGGTGGCAAGTGGTTGATTTTCCACCATGATCCTTTATGGGGGCAGATTCTCGCAGATGCTAGCCTGAGTAGGACGCAAGGGCTTGCATCTAGGAACAACCTTGGCTGCATGATTTTATTGGGTAGTAGTCCTCAGCTTATACCTTGTACAGTAGAGCTCATCTTCCATCGAGTATGGGGAAAGGGTTGAATAGTGAAAACACTAACTAGGTATGTGTATTTCTTGTCTTGGGATTCTGGGGACTTTAGATGCTGCAGGGTTTAGATCAGCCCATATGTAAATAGCTTGTGGACTCCCCACCTCTGTAAGTACATAACATACCAAAGCATACCACCTCCCCAGTTTTCCATTAATGATGGTAACTTCCGCCTTGAATGAAAATGCCGTTATAGAATATAGCAACTAGGTACGCGTATATTATATTATAAAAGCTCAGATAATATGGTATGACAACCTACTTGATACTGAAGAGTAGATATATATAAGGTAGGTATATATAGGTAAGGTATATATTAAACTTAAGACCTTAGTGATATCTGTAGCAATATATATCTCCCAATCGCGCATGTTGTATAGTAATATGCAAGGTATAGGTATATAACTCAGCCTACTCAGGGTGTCACAACGAATATGCAATATACACTAGATACTACACAACAAGTCTTGCTGCAAGTACAGGCATCGTTGTCCCACGCCCATAGTGTCTTTATAATTATACCACCTGCTGGTTCACCCCCCTGTGCACTCACTCTATGTCGTAATCGTTATGTGGCCTCGGTAGACCATGCTCCCTGCCGCCTTAACTAACCTACATGAGAGTAGCAGCGAAGAAAGATAAACGCCCTGAGGCACCATGTGGGTGTGGAGTGCTAGTTACCGAGGCCAGGGAAGGCGACTGAGAAGAAAACAAGTTGGAGTATGCAGGCGCAGATCACCACTATGTAGAGTGCGAATTTTTGTTTTGTCAACCCGCAAAAGCATGGGCTGCTGCAAGAAGAAGGTTCTGACCTTGAAACATGGATACGTTAAGCTATACTATATTCGGTCCAAGGCCTTCTACCTAGCGGCACCGAACCATTGGCAAGAATCCGGCGGATCCGTGGATACCGTCTTCGCACGATTGGATTCCCGAAAAAACGGCCATACGCTGGTAAGGATGTGTGTGTTTAATTTATTACAGTACCACTCATAGAGTCTTCCACTGTACGGAGCTTACAGGGACGGGACAGGACAAGGGGGTGGTCGGAGGTCTTGCAATTTTAGTGTACGCGGCTTAGGCACTCCACTAAATACTACATTAGATTGCTGGATTCCCAATCCTGTGGCACACAGTTTCCAACACATGCTCTTCTGCATTCGCCGGTCCGATTGTGTCGTACACGTGGTAGTGGCTGTCGCTCAGTGTGATCGGCTACGACCTAATCTCGTGCCGGCACGACCGTTGCACAAGCAGAGGCTCGTCCCGTTTGAATCGGTAGTAGAAGGCGGGAAGCACCCGAGCATTATCCCGTGTCTAGAGAAGTAGTATTCCTAGAATAATTGTTTAGGGTTTGCTACCATATACAAACATCAGCTGACCCCCTACACTCTTGCCCGTACTTCCCTCTCTCTCCCCCCCTACCGCTCTCTCTCTTCTTCCAGTTTACTAGTTTGTGTAAGACTTCATGGACGCCCGTCATAGCTAGAGCACGCTCACACTTGTTTCAGTAGCGATCACAATCTACAGGATATGTAAAGAGTTGTTTGGCAAGAGGAACTTGGCGAATCAAGGGCTTCTGATGTTCCTCCCGGTATCTACCGGTAGTATCTGCATGATACTTTTGTTTGGGAGACTATCGACGGAACAGCTTAGACTCGATCCTGAAAGGATGTGCGAAGTACGGCACCCGGCATAGAGATTTACTGACACAAACAGGACTGCTCTCAAGGTTGTAGGACCCGTAAAAGTCAGGCTTCTGCATGTTGATGATGCCATGATCATGTTGTCCATAGAGGAAAGCAATTATGAGACTATGGGGCTCCTGTTGCGGGCTTGCCATTACATTACTCTGGGAGAGGCCAGAGTAAAGTGTTTACGTGAGGGCTTCAGGCTTCAGACCGGTTGAGCTTCTGGCTCCATTACCGTAACCTTGGGACTTTGGAGCCATACTCTGCGCCTCTGGCATAAAGGCGGAGTAGTGCCGACGGACAAAGGTTGTCTAACGGAGTAATGGTTGTGGATATGTGGGCATACTAATACGCGTTGCATGCTCCCCCATGTTGATCAAATTTTGCTTTGCTGATCTTGGCGTGAAAATCGGGGCTCGAGGAGGTGTCAACACAATAAGAATAACACTAAAGGGAGTTAGCGGCCGGTTGATGGTATCGTCGGATGCAGGGTGTTTAATAGTTAGAAGGCAACGTAATTCTAGTTGTTGGATCCCGTCTAGGTAAGTAGAACTGCACGTCTTCTTGTGACTTGTCACGCCCAGAGCGCAAAGTTCTGGCCTCGTACTTGTAGACCTAGCAGTTGCGCAGGCAATTTGAGACGACGCATCCGGCTTCGACGGCATGGATCCGGACCCTGTCAATATCCTGGTTTGAAACGCGGGTGATCGCCCCTGTTGCCCGCCACCGTTATCCCCTCCAAAATCTGATGATTGAACCTCAAATCTAGAATTTTTGCTTTCTATTTTCCTTCGCCTTCGGTCTCTCGATGTCTACAATCGACGCTGTCGAGGTTGGAAGAGTCTTTTTCTATGCACAATGCAGAGGATCAGGGAAACGTTGGCCCGACTGACCCGCGCCGCTCGTGATTCACGAGATGGGTCCTCTAACCTACGCCTGGATCGTGTTGGGCGGACGAGCAGCTCTGCCGGAAGCTCTCGAGAGAAGGTCTACGTTCAATCAGACGGCCGTGGCCCGATAATCATCAGCGATGGGATCCAAGCCGGAGAAGATGGAGTCGACATCGTCTTCGTTCACGGCTTATTCGGGGCCCGTATGAGCAGTTGGTCGAAAGGAGGAGTCTGCTGGCCGCGCGACTTACTCGGTCAAGACATGCCCAACGCTCGTGTCATCCTTTGGGGGTGGTCTAGCATGCTGGGCAGCAACGATACCTTTTCCGAGCATGCTGAAAGCTTACTGGCTGATATCTCACGTATCCGCAGCGGGACAACCCGACCTATCATCTTTGTGGGTCATGGCATAGGTGGACTCCTTGTTAAGGAGGCTTTAGTCACGGCGGCCATGTCCCGTATATACGGCTCTCACGTGGAGTTGGGCAACGTTTACCCGCGAACCATCGGCTGTATCTTCCTCGGGACTCCGCATATGCGGAGCGGGAAGCGTTCTCTCGGTGACTGCGTTGCCACTACCGCAGTGCTTTCGCCGGCCATGCCAGGTGCGCAACTCCTGCGGGTACTAAGAGATTGTGACCCGATCTTTGAACACCAGCACAGCACATTCCTTATGGTATCAAGAGATATCAAGGTGATCTGCGTGAGGGAGAGGATACCGACAATAATTACTTCTACATCCGATCTCGTGAAGGAGTCCAACGGGCTTGAATTCGGGAAGGGGACGATGCAAGTCATGCTTCCGAGGGAATCGGCAGCCTATGAGAACTTTAATGTGACAAAAGACGATGTAGCATCTACTCACCTAGACCTGGCAAGATTTAAGAATAGGGACGATCCAGGGTACTTGCAGTTAATTTCTCATATGACGAAAATCGTTTCCGGGCCTTCGCAAGCGGAGCTCGAGGCGAGAGAGCCCCGTAACCAGGGTAAGTTACCTCTACCTATGATCACTTCACATCATGACGCTGGCCTAATCAAACCTATCTTCGAATTTCAGAGATTCTCAATGCGCTATACTTCGATACTATGATGGAACGAGAGTCCCGCATCGACAACGCCTATGGCCAAACCTGTGAATGGATCCTGTCACCTAAAGTTTCCCCTTTCAGTGATTTCCTTAAGAACAAGGAACCTATCTTGGTGAGTATTACGCAATGCCCCTGGTGGTTTGTCTGGGGTATCAAAATTCCTGTACAACCACCGTGTCCCGTGGCCGCCACAAACTGACACCGATGTTTTAGTGGATTAGCGGCAAAGCAGGATCTGGGAAGTCGACACTCATGAAGTACGCGTGGCATTCTGAAACGATGAGAGAAGAGCTTAAAGAAGGCTGGGCGAAGGATGGTGTTCTTCTCATGGCATGCTTTTACATGTTCGAAGGCGGGAATAGGATCCAGAAGACCTACGAGGGATTCCTACGAAGCGTATTATACCAGATCCTATCAGCGCGGCGCGATCTTATCCGACTGGCTTTTCCAAGTTTCTTCGACTGCCCGTGGCCGCCTCCAGTTCAGTTTACGAGTACTACCAACCTTAATCAGGGATTTTATTCCCTGTTTGCCCATATGTCTCAAAGCCTACGCCTATTCGTGTTCATCGACGGCATCGACGAATATCGCATTATGGAACGAAAGGACCACTACGAGCAACAAGACCTCGAAGTATATTATGATAAGGAGAACGGGGATGAATCATGGGGTCGCAGCAAATGGCGCACAGATTCTCACACGGAGATCGCAAAGCTAATTGCCAGTATGGCAAGCAAGGATAACGCGAAGTTCGTGGTTACATCTCGCGACCTACCCCCCTTCCAGCGCGCGTTCGCCGAATACCCTAGAATCAGGCTTCAAGAACATACCGAGAAGGCCATTGCACAATACGTTGCAGGCCGGCTCGAGGACGAAGCCCCAGGACTGCCCGATACAAAGAACCTATGTAAAGAGGTTGCTCACAAGAGCCAGGGTGATATACTCTGGGCAAGACTAGCTATTGACATGCTAGTGGACGGCAGTCTCCGAACATTAAGATCAACCTTGGATTCGTTACCGTCTCAGCTTGGCGGGCCGGAGGGTTTATATATGCGGATGATAGAGAACCTGCCACCCGAAAGCCAGAATGATGCTTGTCGCATTTTCCATCTTGTTCTGAGGGCCCAACAACCACCGACCGTAATTGTACTTGCTCTTGCCGATGAGGGACTTGTAGATCCCCACACGCGCGAGCTGAGGATTGCCCAAGACGGTGAACACCCGTACACAATGGCTTCGGTCCAGCAGTTAGCCGATCAGATGCAACGCCGTCTACAGATCTCCTGCGCTGGGCTTCTTGAAGCCGAAACACCATCTAGCACAGATTCAGAGGACATAACACAACGGGTGGTCTTTACACATCAGACGACCAAAGAATGGGTTGGCCGAAGAGATATTTGGCATCGGCTACCGGGACTTCAGCCAATCAACAACGTCGAACTAGATCTTGCGTTGCTAAGCGGCTGCGTGCGGTACCTAAAAGCCTTCGAGCTCCTTAAACCTCCAGTACTGACATGGCCAACTATCCGGTTCCGCCCTGCGGCGTGGTTGAAGGTTGCTAATGCCTTGCGCTACGCTGAGAGGATTGACGGCGAAGTCAAAGACGTAGAACACTACGCCGCGATATTAGACGAGTTGGACAAGACGAACCAGCGAGCCTGGATTGCGGCGCTAGAGAATCATAAGCCTCTTGTCGAGGATCCCAACTGGTACGAGAAAAAGCTTCCAAAACTTCGTAAGAAGCATTGGGCCAACTTTGAGCCCATGGAAGCGGGCAAGCCGCCCAAGCGCAAAGACTTCCTCTCGCTAGTTGTCCAGGCCAGCCTAGTGCGCTACCTTGCTCTCAAATTGGACAGATTAGATCCAGAGACGAGGCGGGAGAAGGCGCAAGAGCTGTTGACGTACGCCGTGAGCCCCAAAGCTGAAGGCTTTAGTGCCTGTGTGAGTCTAAGCGGTGACTATATGGACTTCCACCACGATATGCCAGACTCGCGGCTGCTCGATATCTTGTTTGAGGCTGGCGCCGATGCGAAGGAAGATGAGCAGATCTGGACAAAGGCGGTAAAAGCAGGACGACATTACTTCTCGAGAGGAAGCTCAACAATGACACATTTGATGGAGACGTGGGCAAGCAAGAGATTGATGATAAACCGGGAGAGATGGGTCTCGGCTATCAAGGCGTTGCTACTCCATGGAGCCAATCCGAACGCGGAGCTTCAGGTTACTACAGGTTCTGGAGAGAGCCAGTCCACAGCGACTGTTGTCGCCGTGGACCTGATCCGAGAGACGTTAGAGGGAGAGCCAGAGTATGCTCTGGATCTAGTGGAGTTAGAGACGATGATGGGGCGAAGAGGTAGTGTTGGCCTGGCGAGATAAAATTGTGAATATGAGTTAAATTAGGATGGCAATACTAGGTGGAAATTTGGATACGATACGACGTCCATATTCGGGTGCGGAGTTCTGGGTTCTAACAGTCGATTAGTAAATGACCGGATATCCCACTAGAACTGATAGATGAAGCTATGTACGAATGCGATAGGGTTGCGATTCTTTTTGTGGGCTGATGTTGGTTGGCCATAATTCACTTACAGGTAACTATGAGAAGCGTCACTTGATGGGTTAGCCCTGCTCTACACATAATCAAGAATAATTCCTTCATCTTATGTGGTACAGGACTCCTAGCCTTCAACACATATCATGTGCTCTAGCGGGCTCAGCTATTCCAGTCTTAACACAACCAATACTTGCCCATGCATCCTGCACCAAATGAAGAGAGATAGCTAACCACGATAGTCTAACAGCTAGTCTTGTAGAATGTTCCGGTGATTTCAACTGCTAACCTCAACGTTCAAATTACGCAGCCGTTGCGGCTAGTGCATGTTCAACTAATTCAGACGTTATAACCACCAAAGAGGTAAGTTGGGAGGTGCAGCGGCAGGCAAATGAGATCAGTACGGATGACATAAGTAATTAATTAGGAATTAATTTCTCTCTCGGGAGGCTTGAGAGACAATAGCTATCAAATTTACGGGAATATTAGATCACTAGGTATGTAACTCCCTATTCCTCCCTGAATTTACACTCCCTATATGGTGGGGATTCGTTCCAAACAAGACTGTCAAATATACCAAATACACTATACCTTCCCTTTTTCTGAAAATCACCTACATCTTTATTATGCTAGTGTCTGAGAACGGTACATTAAGGATAGGGACTGCATGGTCGAGAAACTAATCTCTCTCTACCTGATGGATATTAAGCCCGTCCCGTATCATCAGGGCTACCACGCCCGCTTCTCTAGCCGCCCTTGTTTCGAACTTTCCCTCTATTTTGCCGGCATTATATACATTATGTTCAGATTGGAAGCGGTATATATCTTCATATCTACATAACGCCGAAATTGAAAACATTTTAGCCGGACTATCCCACGTCCCCCAATCTTTCTTTCTCCAGTTCTGCCATCAATTTCTCAATTTTCTCCCGCCGCGGATCGCTAACCGCTTGGTCCCACTCCTTCTCCGCCCAATCCCTTAGTTCCTCCTCAGATACTTCACCGTTAAGCAAAGAGAGCACAGCCCTCATCATTCCTAAAGCTTCACTCCTCGAAAGTCCGGAAGCAAGTCCGAAGTGGAACCGCCTAGCAAGTTCGCTCCCGCCGGCGAATTCCGCAAGGTCGTTTCTTCCCTTCCGCTTCAAGCACTCTGCTAAAAGTCTGTCATCCGAGCTGAGCCCTGTCGAAGCGCTATACAATTTACTCAAGTCGGCAGTAAATAAAGAAGGGCCAAAGGCCTCGCACGCCGGGGCAAACCGCGCAAACTGCCAGTCAATAACGGCGGTGATATTATAGTCTTCGTCAACAAGTATATGATCACCCTTATCGTCAACGTGCTTAAGAAAGAACTCGCCAGTAGGCGTAGTGGTCGCAGCCAAAGCGGGGCTAGCCCGGGTTTTAAGGAGTCTATAAAAGAGAAAAGCCTCCTTAGGATAGTTCGGGTAGAGTTGCCCATCGGCAATTAAATCCAGGTGAAGGTCTGCGATGGAGGTAAAGTATCCGAGTGGATCGGCAAAGGGTCCATACTTTCCGAGTGACAAGAACCGATTACTTGCGATAGCGGTCTCTTTGGTCTTCTCATGATATGGAAGAAGGGAGCAAGCTTGTTTGCTGGAGAACCGGCTAATTTTGATGAGGATGTCGGCGTACTGGTCGTAAACGTGAGACTTCTGCTCAGCCGTTCCTTCATGAGCATGGAAGGGCTGCCCCGGCATGGCGTCTTCGAGTATGTAGCTTACTTTGACCAAGTTTCCGGGGTCAGAAGAAAGCCCAAATCCATGAGCTTGGGGAGCAGGCACGCCGAGGACTTCCAACAGTTTGAGAGTTGCGTACTCGCTCTCAATTAGATAATCAACGAGATCTAGGGGGATGTCGCTAAAAGCCGAAGTTCGAGGAATTCGAGCAAGCCATTTAACTCCATCGTCGAAGACAATCCAGGCGTGATAATTCGCGCAGCCCATGATAGCGCCACTTCCTAGATGCTTCCCGGGATAGAACTCGCAGGGCTTTCCCTTGCGAAGAGAGCTGGCCACGCGGACAAGCTCGGGAATATCCACTTGGGCAAGAAGTGCCTCAACTTCCTTGTTGATGCTTAGCTCCCAGGCGGCATCGTCAAGCTTAGTTCTTGTTAGTGGATGTGGTAGCCTAGGCTATGTTGAACAGGAATCTGGGGTACTCACGAGCGAAGTAGATGGACATTTATGATGTCGAGGGAGATTGTGGAGAGCGCATAGATGTCTCATGCAGGTTGGGCAGCTTTGGCCGCGGACGCTTGGGCGATCACAGTCCGTACAGGAGCAAGTTGCAAAACGAGGAACGTTCGGTGTAGGCACCGCATGAATCGTTGGACGAAGTGGCATGTCTTCTGGCGACGCCTGGCAAAGGATGGCCAATCGAGGATCATCCATCCACTTGATTAAGCTGGTTTGCTGCCATTCTTGCCAGTCAGGCATAGCACCTTCGAATGTAACCATCAGGCCTCGGAAGACGTTAAGAGCCTCATCCTTTGTGAGTCCTAGCCCCATACCTGGACCGAAGAGGAACCGTCGCATTTCATCTGATTCGAAGAAGCAGTGCGGTGCCCCGCGACGCCGTAACTCCCGACCCAAGACTCTATCTTCCTCACTTAGTCCTGGATTTCCGTTAAATAGGTTGCTGGTGTTCGCAGACACAGGTGAAGGGCCAAAAGCCTCGTATGCTGCGACCGTCCTCGCGAAACTCCAGTCAATGATACCAGTGATTTGAAAGTCATCATCTATAAGAATATGGTCTCCCTTGTCGTCTGCATGTTTTAGAAAAAAAGGTCCTGAGTTAAGGTCCTGCCATTTTTCAAACCAAGGACCTGCCTTGGCCTGTTCTGCCAACAATTTAAACATCAGGTACGCATCAATAGAATACAGGGAAAATAGTTGGCCATCGGTAATAAGTTCGAGATACGTGTTGGCCCAGGAGCTGTAGTAATTTTTCGCATCTTCAAAGGGTCCTATACAAGGCAGCGTTCCAGTCCTATCGCTCGCAATGGGGCCTACTTTGATTGCGTCGTCTGCGTCAAACATTAAAGATCCAATCTTGTCAAACGGATGTTTGCCCAAGATACAGAGGATGTCAGCCCACTGAGCTAGGACCTTCGACTTTTGCTCTGTTGAGGCTGTCCCGGAGTTGAAAGGTCGGCCAGGCAATTTGTCAATGATCATATAGGCGACACCTACTTCGTTCTGCGGATCGGTACGCAGCCCGTATCCATGAAGTTGCGGCGTGGGCACGTCAAGAGACTCTAACCACCGAAGCGTCGCGCACTCGCTGAGTAAGATCTGATTGCTGAGTTCATCATTGAAAGACGTGTGGTTCTCTCGGAGGATTCGGGCTAGCCAGATAGTCCCATCTTCAAATAAAAGCTGAAGATGGATGTGCATGCCGCCCATTTGACGGCGTCCCAGAGGGTCTTCATCATCTAGACGACATTCTATGCCACCATAAAGCTCTTTGGCACGCCGTAGAAGAGCGGCGTGGTTGGTCTTCTCGCTGAGGGTGACCAACTCTGTCTCTTGAGCTGCCAACCAGGCGTCGTCATCGAGGGGTCCCTTCTTATACTAATTTCAGATCAGTGATTCCATGCACAGATGATGGGTGTCTTACTTCACATGTATGCAGCGCAGACCTCATGTGTGTTGCGCAATACATGGACTCGCATCGCTCGCAACTCCCAACATCGATCGCGGCAGCGTTTGAGTATTCCGTAATGGTGCAGTCCCAAAATCTCATCATGACTATTGCAGATTTAGTGACCTCTTCAGCTGTGAAAACGACCTCTCGGGCTGTGGGAAGGATGGGAAGCGGCCTGCGATATGCACAAATGCACAAATGCATTAATAAGTGGGTATGTTTGGCCGAAGGTGGATAAGACCTGTGAGTACGTACCTGGAACCTACACTACCTACCTAGGTACCTAAGGTACATACTTTTTAACTATATTCAACTGTGTGGATGGTCCTGGCAACCATTTTAGATTCCCGGTTTTCCACATCTTTAATATTTTCATCAGGGTAAATCAGGAAACCAAGCATTACTTTTGATACCACTTGCGCTGCCGTGACAATGGAAATGCTCTTAAATGTTCAGAATCTCTACCTAGATTACCTATTAGGCCAAGCTATTAGACAATTACAAATATATACCTAGGTAGGTATACCCAGACATCTATTAACTCCTGTTCTGCATAGTTGTTGTAAGCCTTTAAATACATACAAATGCCACATGGTAAGGTCACGGCAGTTGGGTTTTCTTTTTCCATAATGACTTTTCTCTTTACGCTTCTTATGAGTGGCATGAGGACTAATCTCTTAACAATCCTTCACGAGTTCTCTCAATTCGGCGCGATCGATGACGATTTCTCCATGGGATAATTCTTCTTGTTTCAATACTTATATTTGTGCGAGTCAGAAGTTTCAGGAGTAAGCAGACGAGAAGTATATTTTAATTATGTAAAAGGAAGATTTATTGGAAGGGAAAAAAATTGTGATGGTATCACTATTTAAGCATAACAGGCCCTAGTTTAAAGGAGAAAAGGGAAGAAGGGGGAGAGTATTAAGATAGAGAGATAAACGGCATAATTAAGTCTATAGCGGCACATTCATCAGCGGAAAGCGCATAAAAGGACGAGAAAAGGCATTGCGTTTGTGAACACCGGATAGGGAATCATATTGTGCTATTTTGCAAGAAAGGGAACTGGGTCATTTTTAGCCCAACATAGTTGAAGTTGTAGTAATCCCTGGTCCGCTGTGGCACTGCCATAATCTACGGATAGTCAAGGTTGAACAACGCCTGAGCCCGCCCGAGCAGCAAAAGCGACGCGAGGTCACGTGTCTGCCGTCGGGGTGCGACTGTCTAGATTCGCATCATTTAACAGCCTGAATGGTTTAAGCCGTCGGTCGAACGCTTGAAGTATGCGCCTCCTCCGCATTCCCCAGCCTCTGGCGTCTGGGGCCCCAGGTACGGACAGTCCTTGGCAATCCTCAACAAGGCATAGGCTGTTCGGCACTTACAGGGACTCCTGTATGCTTATTGGAGTGACTCTACCTAAATACAACACCAGGACCAGATCCCCCCCTCCTCTCTCTAGAAAAAAACCTGATCCCTTCGATGACCAAGTGATAGGATAGACTGTTAACTAAAAAGAAGCAATAATGGCCATTAAGGACAACGAGACCATTCGCGACCACTGGCGGTGTTTTGTCGCCTGTGGTCTCATGGTCCTATCGCCCTTTCAATATGGGGTCGACTTTGGGCTTATTGGAGGCTTGCAGGCCATGCCGGGCTTTCTTGAGGTGTGTCTCTTGTTCAAAATCGCTATCATGGAGAACTCACTCAGGGAACTTGTCACCAGGTATTCGGCCACGAGGCTCCGAACACTGCTATCGGATGGAATATCTCAACAGTCCGTCAACAACTAATCTCGTCGCTGATGACGCTCGGCGCATTCGTAAGCTCGGCAACGGCTGGCTTCATTGCGGCCAAGCTCGGTCGGAAGCCCTGCCTGTGGCTTGCTTGTTTGGGATGTGTCGTTTCCAATATTATAATGATGGTGACGACCAATATAAATGCCCTCTATATTGGGAGGCTCGTGAATGGATTGGCAAATGGCTATTTCATGACATTCTCTCAGTTATATATTCAGGAGAGTAGTCCGGCCAAATACCGGGGCCTGTTTTTATCTGTCTTCCAGTTCTGTACTGCCTTTGTAAGTCACGCTCTGAGCATCTCTCGTAAATTTTGCTAATATAATTCGTCAAGGGGACCCTTTTAGGCACAATCATAGACTATGCAACCTCCACTAGACGAGACAGGTCTTCCTACCTGATTCCTCTGGGAATCATCTACATTGTGCCCTTCTTCTTGGCAATTGGGATCCTCTTTATCCCTGAATCCCCCCGTTGGCTGATCTTACAAGACGGTTTTGAGCAAGGCCGCAAGTCCCTAGAGTGGCTGAGACCCAAAGATGCACATGTCGACATTGAGTTGGCCGAGATCAAGGCCGCGATTGAGAAAGAGCGCGAGATGGGGAGCCAAGTCGGTGTACTTGACATGTTTACGAACCCCATTGATAGGAGGCGGACGTTTCTTGCCATGTTCGCGGTAACTCTACAGGCCGCCACGGGCTCGATGTTCATTATAGGTGAGACTCTCCCAACTTTGATTTATTCCTCTCGAGTTGACATGAATATACAATAGCGTACAAGGCATACTTCTTCACCATGTCAGGAATATCGGATCCTTTTGCTATGAGCTGCGTCCTTAGCACTTTGGGTCTTCTGGCTATCGTCTTCAACTCCCTTATTGTTGTTCGTTACGGCCGCCGGCGCGTGTTGCTCATGAGTGGATTGGGTATTTGTGGCGTCCTGCAATTGATAATTGCTGTTGTCTACGACAAAAGGCCCGGCGCCAAGGTTACTGGACAGGTCATAGTTGCCCTCTCCTCTCTGTACATTATGAGTTATAACGTGAGCTTTCTCCTGCATGGACACTTCTAATTCACGACTAATAATTTGTTTCACCAGGGAATGGTTGCGACCTATGCTTGGTTAGCCGGGGGTGAAATCCCATCCCAGCGTCTCCGCAGCTATACGTTTGGGCTCGCGGCGGCCGTGGGGTTCCTCGCGGCATGGGTTACGACGTTCACAGCGCCCTGTAAGTCTTCAATCTAATTCTTAAAAGACTATTTCTATGGATATCCATCTCTCTAAATCCGCATGACACAAATGATTAACTCCGATCCTCTAGACTTTATCAATCCGGACGCTTTGAATTGGGGCCCAAGATACGGTTATATCTGGTTCCCGAGCTCAATTGTGGCGGGCATATGGGTATATTTCTTCCTGCCAGAAGTCCAAGGTGAGATAATGGGCTCCTTTAAGCTCCCCAACATTCGGTCTCCAACGAGACACAGAATAATACCTATTGGCTTCAACACCTTCCCTTCTCTTTTTATGTACTTTACTGGGAGAGTACGTAGTACTAACTTAAGCCATATAGGTCGTACGCTTGAGGAAATTGATGAGATGGTATGTAGAAAAAATATTACCCTAACTCAACGAAGAATCCAATCGACTAACAGTGTGCTATCTTGATAGTTCGCGGAAAAGCTACCCGCACGGAAGTTTAAGGGATACCAGTGTATCCGCAGGGTTAACATGGACAAGCAGGCGGTATCCCAGCAAGAGTAGTGAATATTTATGCACTAGATATGCATTATTAGTTAATAGGTGTCATAGATGGCAGGGGACTTCTCTGCAGAGGAAATAGGAATTTAGCACGACAAGTTTGTGTCACGTAAGAGCGAGGAATACCCGAAATACATGACCGATTAATTGACAACCAGCTCTTGTTTGACATTTAACGCGCTACTAGTAAATATAAATTAGGTTTCTATTTCGACTGCCGCCGTAATAGCTACTACTCTCGGTGATCGAGACTTACAGTCGACGTGCCATTGAATCGTATGAGGGGAGGGGAGGGGTTCTGTCTCGGATTCAAGGGATTCGAGTTTGCTATGACTTCCTTGGAGATTGTTATAATAGAAGGTAAATCCTAGCTACTAATCATGGATAAGTAGGTAGGATACCACTCATTTGCTAGGTACTTACCATCCCATTAATACCCATTCATTCTAGATATACATTATCAGATTGTGCAGAGCTCAGATGATCTTGTAGACAAACACACGAGTCTCTGTGCCTAGCCTCTACGCGAGTTCTCATATACACCTAGAAGGATTCACTTTATAATATCATCCGAATGACAGAGCGAAGGGCTGGAAAAATCGGCTGTGATGAACCAGAGGACGGTGACTAACTATGGGACTTCGAGAGTCATTACCTATTATGACTTCCATTGTTGCGAAACTAATTGCAACCCTCTAGCTACGACCACACCTCAGGCAGTAAAAAGCTCCCTTGAGTCTTTGGAGCAACTGCCATTCTGCGTGATTTCACACATTCACATATTTGGGTTACTTGTGAGCGACGCGGTAACTACAAAAGCAGAAGGTTGTTCTCAAAATGCTAGTTGGGTCTTGAAAACACCCCCCTCACGATGCTGAGTTTCCGGCCTCGGACCTATCGTGTACAAGTTGTCTAAACTATGGTCTAGATCAAAACACGAATGATATAGAAGGAATTAGAAATGATACCTGTTAACTGCAGGAAACGGTGTGAATATTAGCTAGGATAGAACGACTTCACTTCGCAGATGGCCTGCAAGATAAGACTTGTAGATGTCTTCAAGTAGTGACAACACATCTTGATCGCACTGATAGTCACTCCTGATTGGTCCACCTAAACGATTTCGCAAGGTCGATGCGGAGTGGCACTTATCAGTCTAATCTGGAGCGCCGAGACCGTATCTACAACTCTAGTCCCAACTTATCATCCATCATTCCCATCCCTGTCTATGCTCACGATCTTGCTGTTCTTCTCTTCCCTCCTAGTAGTTCCATGATGGCGTCCTCTAAAAAGATTGCCGCTACTTTGCTAACAGCTTTTGTCTTCATTGCTGCAATAGGGATTCTGTGGTACCCAGAGAATGAGAAGCACAACGGGCTTGATATCAATAAAGCGAAGGGGAGCAGTACATTCCAGGCTCCGAAGCGAAATGTATGGGCCGATCTTACAAAGGACGAGGCGAACGATATCTACGACTTTCTGGTCAGAGAATGGGCCGACTTGAATGTGACAAGGACACCGATAACCGGACTTGAAAACTTCATATTCACTGTCGAGACACTTCAGCCGAACAAGTCGGACGTTCTACCTTACCTCTGGAGGAACCACCAAGCACCAGAGAGGTGGGCAAAGGTCGTCTTGTCTCACAATGCTGGGGATAAGCCGCAGCTGATATACCATGCTGTTGGCCCACTTCCCGTGTCCGCAGAGACACGAGCGATCCCGCTGACGTATCTGTTCAACTCCGGGAGGAATTCAGTTGCGAACTTGATGGTGGACTTTCTCGGCAGCCAAGAGTTTTCTCTGTCCGTAGCGGAGAATATTTCCGATATCACAATCGACTTGCTGGGTGCCAAGGTTAATCGAGCGGACCCTTATGACCCGGACGCATTGCTTGCCTTCCCCAGATTCACCCGACATAATTCGAGTCATCTGACGGGGTGGATTCAGTTCTTTCGACCTGGGGCGGGGAGCGCAGGACGCACACTGCTTCCTCAAGGAATATATGCAAGCGTCGACGCCAGCAGCGCGAATACTAGTGACTGGACTGTGGGAGACTGGTATTACAACGGCATAATATACAGTAGTGTGGATGAATTTCGAGAAGCAACGAAGCGCCCTGATTTTCTGAAGACGCCGCCGAATGTGGATGGGCCATGGACTGATACCGAGGACTTCGATACACACCCGGATGGCCGTGAGTTACCACCACCGGTGTCAATACAACCCTACGGCCCACGGTACAAGCTTGATAAATCTGAGAAATATGTATCCTGGTTTGGATTTGAATTTTATTTCACTTCGACTCAAGCAACAGGCGTGAGTCTGTTCGATATACGTTTCAAAGGTCAGCGTGTGATGTACGAGCTCAGCCTACAGGAGGCTTTAGCCCACTATGCTGGTGACGATCCGATGGCAGGTGGTCAGGAATTTCTTGACACGTTTTTTGGAATGGGCACAAATGCCTTTGAACTAGTTCCCGGATACGATTGCCCTGCATATGCAGACTACGTCGATACCGAGCTTCATCGCGGCGGCAAGTCAGAGAGATTACCCAATAATGTCTGCATATTCGAGTTTACCTCTGACTATTTGTTATCTCGGCATACGGCCCAGTACTCTGTTACGGCCTCGAGGAATACATTCCTTACCATTCGGTCAGTTTCCACTGTGGGCAACTATGACTACACTATAGACTACGTCTTTTATCTCGATGGGGCGATCGAGGCCAAAGTTAGGGCATCCGGATATATCTACGGTGCGTTCTACGCCAATAACCCTTATAAGAAAGAAGACGAATACGGACATCGTGTTCATGAGGCATTGTCAACTTCGATGCATGACCATGTTATCAATTTCAAAGCCGATCTAGACGTTGCTGGCTCTTCAAACGATCTTGTGCGACTAGCCCTTGAGCCAATTACAGTTAGTTACTCATGGGACCAGCCGTACTTCAAGGAACGGAATACCATGCACCTGAAGGAGTACGCCGTAAATGAGGAAGCAGGTCTTTATTGGCCAAAGAACTCGGGCGAGTTCTATATCGTTTATTCGAGCGAAGAGAAGAATGCCTGGGGCGAGAGGAAGGGCTATAGAATCGTTTCCGGCACGGGAATGGGCAATACACCTCACCTGACGATTCTGAACTCCACGACGCTAGGAAACAGCGCAAGATGGGCGGAGAAGGACATCTGGGTCGTGCGTCAGAAGGACCATGAGTCCCGGGGGGCCGATCCCCTAAACTACCTCGACCCGCTCGACCCCCTTATCAATTTTGCCAAAGTCGCAAACGCGGAAAGCCTTGCGCACGGTGATTTAGACTCAGATTACGACGGAGATCTTGTTATCTATTTCAACGTTGGCAGCCACCACGTCCCCCATTCTGGCGACATCCCAAACACTCTCATGCACACAAGTGCCTCGAGCGTCATGTTCGTGCCGCACAACTTCGCGGACCGCGATCCCAGCCGTGAGAGCGTGCAAGGGGTACGACTACAGCTGCAAGGCCGCAAGAGCGGAGGATTCGCGGGTTGGGAACCAGATGTCGACGGGCCGAGCGAAGACTTGAGGAGTAGGAAGAAAGGTTCTGGTGACAGGTACAAGATACACGAGGGGGTCAATTACTTTGGGACTCCGTATAGAGATGACGTCAAACTAAAATTAAAGGCGCTGGAGCCGGACCTGGATAAAGATTATAAGAGCAAAGATATAAGAGTAAGCGACCTCGGCTTAAATGGCAGTGCGGCTGGAATTTGGGCAAAAGAGCCATGATGAATATACGGTCTTATCGTGGACTAGTAGTATATAAGCCCTAATTATTACGCGCAATTAGCGGCGTCGCTGTTGCGACAAGTCTACAGCCCAATATTGATGGATTTTGTCAATGAATACTGTAACTGGGTTTCTCCCTCCCCCCTTTCACCATCGCTTGGTTGCACTTAAAAAAAAGATTCGTGCATGTTTATCTCTGACTCTTCCACACTAGTATATATCTCTACTCCCAGGATGCTAAGATCTATGAATAAAGCTTTTCACTTCGAAGGCGTGGCATTGAGGCGAGTCGGGATAGACTTGGTTTCGGAGCTTCTGTCAGCCCTGCAACATGATAGACTGGAATTCCTGTGTAGTACAGGAACTGGAGTGATGTTCGAACCAAACTCGTTAAAGGTATTCAGAACAACCACCAGAAGTGCCATGAATTAAAATGTTTTGTACAGCCTGGAAAGCACCAACTCGGTGCCTCCAAGACGGGCTTCCGCCCATATGCTTGGATAAGCCATTCGTCGTTGTCTATACCCGCAGTGATGTTATCTAGACATTCAGAACAACGGTCACAAACACGGTGTTGGGAACTTCAATGTTACCGAAAAATCAAATTTGCGTCTTGATAACTGTATCAAACGTCTAATAGCTGTAAGGATAAGTGTGGGATTTGCGATTGATTAAAAATTCGTGACAGCAAGTCTTATATTTATCAGCTACCCAATGTGTTTAGGACCCGCGTATAGCTTCTAGCCATAGCTTACTTGGCCTCACTTATCTTCGATATCCCTATCTCCATCAAATATCTACTTGTGTTGATTCCGGCGGTGAAAGTTAGATATCAGCGTCTTGTAACCATGCAACAGCAGGGCATCGCTATACCTCAGCACCATCCACACACTCATATGGCAGCAAACGACGACTAAGTAGGGGTAGATGTGGAGGTCATCGTAGCAGTACTGCTAGTCCCAAGGACAACGCATATATAGGTGCCAAGAAGCCTAAATGGAAGTTAGCGTGGATGATAAGTTGGAAAGAATTTCTACCACGACTTACAGTCCCGTGCAGTCAGTGTGTAGGTCGGGGTTCCAAGCATATAGGTCATCCAAAGGAATTCCCCAGCGTCTTGCGATGTCGTAACAGGTATCATCCTCTGATACGTTATCTTTTAGTCCAAATCCTGTAAACAGTCAAGGTTTGGCGCAATAAGACTTACTAACAACATAGTAGAATTTTCTACAACCTGAAACCATGCCACTTTGATAGGTAGTGGGTGTTGGCTCTGGTTGAATCGTGACTGGATACGGCTGAACTGTATGAACAGGAAGGGAGGTATAATTTGCTGTCGTGCTGACAAAAGTCGTGTTGATGACTGGGAATGTCCACGGATCTAGAGTTGGGTAGGTGGTAGCATAGGAACTAGGCGCAGCTGTAGTAGTACCGCCTATACATGGGTTTGTAGGCGAACCGCCATACCCTGGATAAGTAGAGATGTCCCCAACCGCTTGGACACAGTAGCTATAGTCCTTGAGCAAGTTATTACACGACGTGCTGTTTACTTCAGGATTAAGGAAGTAGAAATCTGTCAGTGATATCCCTGGTGTCTGGGTGACCGACTCGCAGGTATCTCCCGCTCGTACCCTGTAGTATTTGCCGCATTGGGTGTTTGTCCCATCCACGACGTCAGAGGGTATTGGTGCAAGTGTAGCTGTGGATGCAGGAGCAGTTACTGTGACCTCAGGGACATCACCCGGAAAGCTTACACAAATCTGCGTGCCAGAGAGCATCTCTAGATTGTCGCATCCTCTGTTGATATCAATATTCCATGATACTAATTGTGAGATGGTAAGGGAATAATTGTATCACTCGGTAATACCCCAACATGTGTCGTTTTCCTGCACGGTATAGATTTCGCATGTGATTGGCATGCACAAGGTGCTACCTGGCCCAGGAAAGTTCATGCATCCACCTTGTAGGTTGTTCAGGTATAGCATCTCATTCGTCGAGACTTTATTGGCCTGGCTTATTGAGTGGCAATCGTCACCGTTCTGGACCAAGTAAGTGCTCGCACAGGGCTTTGCAGCTGTGGGGGACGCTGATGTTGTTAATGTCTGAGTTCCCGTCTGATTGATATAATTCGGTGGCGGGGATGTGACTGGGTATCCAGTAGCTTGACACGATGAAGTCAAGGATGAGAAAGTGGACGCAAGGTTGCTGTCGTATCCTAGGAAATTGCTAAGCTGCAGTTGATACGTTCCAAGGACACACTCTGAGCAGGAACTAGTAGGATTATCATCGTTGGCCCAGGCATCAAATACAGGCGCGCAGAATCCCCCAGTATTTGAGTCTCGCCGACAAGTATAGTTGTAAGTCCATAGGAGCGTATCTACCGTAGCAGTCACTTTATATGCGATGCCTGAAAGACCATGACATCTGTCGCACATGATTGCTCTTGAGTGCTACGTAGAGCCTCCAATGATCGAAGGCAGTCTAGGTTACAGAGAGAAATCAGGTCATCGCTGCTGGGAAAATAGCCTCCTGAAGCAATAGCAGGAAGGCTGACATCGCAAGTGACCTCAAATGAGAAGGTTGAGCTAGTTCTTCTTAGCAATTTTGCTGTCATGGATCCGGAATAGATCGTTAATACTCACTTGCAATCGTCCGATAGAGAATCGGGTGCTTGTATAAGGAAAGGAAACTCCGTTTCTGAGCGATTACTCCCAACGAATACCTGGCCAAGAGTTCGGGTAAGAAGTAAACAACTGCTTGAAAAGAGGATAATTATGTGTCGTGAATGCATCGTGACTTGGAAAATCGAACATGAAGATTACGGATAGCGGGATACATCCATGGAAAATCTCAGCATCCCGTAACAAGAAAGGAGAGTATATATGGCAGAGAGAAAAAGGATAACAGCTAACCAAAATGGCAACCTGGGGGTGTCAGCTGAGGTAGCATCGTATGCATAGGTACAACCAACACAAGTAATGTTGTATACAGCTCGTCTAATCATGCCACACGAATGGTACATTCCGTTGCTTTTCTTATCCTCTATACCAATTAATTACCAAAGTTCCAACATGCGGCGTAGTCGGTGTTCCTTACCCAATCAAGTAGATGTTGGTGTGCAATATATTTCCCAGTGAATTGAGGGTATACCTCGTCCCCTCCCTCTTCATGAGTCCAGGTATCTCAATCCTTTTTCTCCTCATACCATTGTTTATTACCCATTGTGACGAACCTCCCTGTGTGTTCCTAGTCAGCTGACTTCACAGGTGAGTACGTACTGGGTTTTCTTGATTTGAAGGTAACAGTGGGTTGAGATTGGTTCAATTGATTCAGAATGTTATGTTCGTCAGAGAGGTTTCAAGGTACTCTCACTATAGTATCGAAGAGTGACTGTAGTCTTAGATTGATAGCTGAAGAACGAGAGACTAATTACACAAGGAAATTCCAATCTACTTATACTCGTTCTTCCTTACACACATTTCCACTGTTTGGTATGTTGGATACCGATGGATATGAAACCCCTCAATATCCATCCCTGTTGGATATGATATCCCATCATATCCACGTCACGTGAGGTTGCATTATGACCGGAACGGAATCAATTGGTTCATTAATTCCTTGGTCCGTGCCACGACACCCTGGTATGGGATCCCTCCATTCCCATGGTTCGTAACATTATTAGGGTTTTTTTTAAATTTTAATTAGTTTTTTAATAAGGCGTTTTTTAATATTAATTTTAAAAGTGAAACATGGAATATAAAATGTATTTTAGATCTTTTTAGTAATATTAATTTATAATTAACTTTTAAAATAACCTTTTTAATTTTATATAGTTTTAACTTTTTAAACTTAAGTTTTTTGTTAAGCCGTTTTGTTTTAATTTAAGGTGTTTTTAATATTACGCCTTGTCGTTAACGAAGTAAATAAACTATATTTCTTTTTCTAAAAATTAGTCCCTTAATTCTTTTTTTATTATAATACTTTGTTATTTTATTTTAAATAAATTATAATTCTTTTTATAGTCGTTGTTATACTGTTTAAACCTTTTTGGATAGTACTTTTACTCTCGGGGCTTTTATTTCGATTTTTAGTGCTTTCGTGAGTTCGATTGGTTATTTTTAGATTTCCGCTTTCTATTTATATATTACTTTGTATAATAACATCTTTATATTTTCGTTAACCAAAATATTATATGCTATTTAGGCTATTAATAATAATTTTATTTAGTTATTTATTTCTTAGTTAATATAGCTTTATAAATATTGTTTTATTATTTGGTTTAATTTATTTATTTATTTATTTGTTTAGAGATAATACGTTATAAATAACTTTTATTTAATTTCTATTCGTTTTATTAAGTTTATTTAAAATTTTAAAGTGAATAACTTGTTTTTATTAACGTATTCTTTTAAGAAATTAAAAGTTAATTGTTTTGTTATGTTTAATTTATTAAATAATAAGAAGTAAACATATTTCGTAAGTTTATTAATAATTACTTATATGTTATTATAAGGTACTTTTATAATAAAATCTTTTAACTTAAGAAGTTTTACTACGAAATCCCATGTAATTATGTATTATGCTTTATTAAGTATTTAAGTTAGTTATAATAGTTTATATAGTTTATATCGTGATGTTTTAACCTTATTATAAACGTTATAATTCTTTATAATTATTTTAATTATTTGTCGCATTCCTAAAAAGTCGAATTCTTTTTGAAATTGTTTTATTATCTTAAAAATTCTTTAGTAACTATATAGAGAATATTCGTAGAATTCTTTGACGAATTCGTCTTATACTCGTTTTAATACGTAAATCTTTTCCTTATACGAGAGAAGTTCGTTATTAGATCCTTATTAAAACTATAATTGCTTTTCTTTTTAATTGTAATTTTCCTTAAAACGTTATTTCTAGTTTTTTATATTAATTTATATATAAACTAATATAACTAATTTATTACTTTATTATTTAAACATTTAAATATTTTTTGTTGATTTTTAACTTATAATTTCCTTTTTTACTAAGTAAGTTTATTTAAACGTTTTCCTTTCCCTTAATATAATAGATTTTAAAATTAAATTTAAACAAGAAAATCATTTAATACTTATATCTCTAATTAAGCGTTTATATTATTATAAATTATATAAAATTCTTATGATTTAAATAAATATTAATAAGTTCCTTAGTTTTATTAAGCCATAATTCCTATTTTTTAATGCTTTAATAACTACTAATAATTCCTTGTTATAAATTTAATAGTTTAATTTAGCACTATATAGTGCTTTAGATAAGTACGCGACTAAGTACCATTTTCCATTGTTTTCTAGTTACTTGGAGCTTTTATATTAACGACGCTTATTAAGTATATAAAAGCTTTAAAAATGGAGTTAATTATTATTTCTAAAAACCGGAAAGTAATAACACGAAAGAGAATAAGTGTATTTGTAATAACATCCCACGATGGTTATATTATTTTAAAGTATATTATTTTCATTTAAGTTCTAAAAAAAATAACGAAGTAATTATTAAGGGTTATATATATTATATTTTAGTATTATGCGATATATACGATTTACTCGAAACGGGTTTTAAAAAAACGAAGTTAAGAAAGAATTATAAGAATTATAAAAAGGATTATATTTTTTATGTTAACTCGAAAAACGAGCTAAGTACGATACTAGTTTATTCAGTTTTATAAAAAAATACTTAATAGAATAATAAGTAAAAATACGTGCGATTAAATTAAGTTATAAATAAATCGTTAAAGTATACTTTAAAAAAAGAAAGAATTTCTAGAAATATATATAAACTTATAAGGAAATATTAAATTATTTTTAATAAATAAATCCGAAGATTATGCTTTTTATTCGAAAATAATCTAGAACTTTAAAAAGCTTCGAATTAATAGAAAAATAGATTTAAGCTATAAAAAGGCCCTCGAAAAAGAATTAAAGTTTTAATATACGAGGTTTTATATAAAAAATAAACCTTTTACTTTTTATTACTTAAAAAGGAATTAAAAAAATTATTTAAATAACGATTACTAGAAATACGTTTTTATGAAAGTTTAAAAATAAAAAAATATTAAAGTTATAACGACCTAAAAAAACCTAAAAGAGAAGAGACATAAAAAACCAAAAAACGATAAAAACTTTCGTTAATAAGGTAATAAGAAGCTATAAATAGTAAGTTTTTATACGAAGTTTAATTAAGACTTAATAATACTATTATAATTAAAGTTAAGTATAATAAAAGGGAGTATAAAGTTTTTATAAATTTAAAAATAAATAAAAACTATGTTTTAATTAAGGTAATTTAAAGGGATAATATATTATAAGTATATAAATAAAGTTTATATAAATTATAAAACTTTAAAGGATATATATTTAATTACGAGAATAATAAAGTATTAAGAAAAATAATTTCTTTTTTAATAACCATTTAAAAACATTCTAAATAAGTTATTTTTAATATTATATATATATTAAATCACGATATAATTCTAGAAATGAATTAGCTTAAAAAAAGTAATTTACGAATAAATTTCGAGATAAATACGCTTTATTAAAATTAAGATTAAAAGGAATTAATTATTATAAGTTATAAGATAAGTATTATAAATGACACTAAAAAACGGATATAAAAACGAAATATATCGCTTATATAATTTAAGTAACTAAGCTTAAAGATTTAATAAAAAGAATATTATGCGAGTATTTTTATTTTTATAAATTATTTAAAAATAAAATAAAAAAAGAATTATTAAAATATAGTTAGTAAGATTATTAGATTTACTTTAAAAAAGGAAAATAATTGAAATTATTTTTAGTATATTTTATAAATTAAGAAAAATAAAAAGTATTATAAAAAGGAATTTAAAAAGATCTTAATAAAAGATATATTCGAGAATTAAAGTCCTTGTTAAGATACCTGGTAATCATGATATTAAAGATCGACAAAAACGGAAAATAATATGTTAATAAAAAAGGGAATTTAATGTAGCGACAAGTAATTAACTATTAACACTTTGTTACGAACCTTAGAAATGGAAGGGTGTGTAGGTTATATGATTAAAGAATGAATCGGTGAATCGACATTTGAGAAAAGCGATTTAACGATTTATTAAATCGGTGAATCGCTAGTCGAAATATACGATTTAGCGATTTACTTGTTTTAAGGAAAAGGAAAAATAAGTATAAGTAAATTAAAATTTCCTTATATATTTAGTTATTTTTTCTAGTTCTTTAGTTATTAATTTAAGACTATAGTTACTTTTTGATATTATAGTGAAAGTACCTTAAAACCTTTTTAACGAACATAATATTATAAATAAATTAAATTAATCTTAACTCATTATTACCTTTAAATCAAGAAAACCTAGTACGTACTTATTTATGAAGTTAGTTAACTAAGAACATATAAAGAGGTTCGTTACATTTTAATAGCTCTTTAATTAATGCTTAATATTGGTTTAAAAGGAGGGATTTTTAGTCGAATAACCCTAAGATAAGCATGCCTCCTAAAACTAAAAAGTAATAAGAAAAGAAACAAATAAAAAAATAATAATTAATAAGCTTTTAAACGAAAGTTTTAGGTTCTTTTACGATATAACTAAAAAGTTTAAAGGAATTAATATAAGAATTTATTATAGTTATAGCTAAAGAAGAGTCATAGGAGGACATCTTGAAAGCTCAATAAAAAGAATCATTTGAGGAAGAAAAAGAGGAGGAGAAAGAAATACCTAAAAAAGAAAATAAATAAGTAAAATAACCCTTACTTCTTAAAGATAAGTAACTACTCTTAAACGATAACGACCCTAATAACTTAAACGACGAAGACAATATAATAACCCTCGACGTAAAAGGTTTTAAACTAATTACACTTAGTAGATATAATGGGTTAAGCGATTTAGAAGGATTTCTAATCTAGATTGAAACCTACTTACAATTCTATCATAAAACGATTATTATTAAGGAATAAAAGGTTTTTACGGTATTTTAACTCCTTATCAAAACCGCTTTAACCTGGTTTTAATCAATGTTAAAAAATCATCTAGAAAACGGATTAGACGCTTAAAAAGATATAAAGAAAGTTTTCAAGAATTATAAAGAGTTTAAAAAACAACTTAAATCTATATTTAACAATCCAATCCTTAAGTAATAAACTAAAGTTCGACTTTATAAATTACGACAAGACAAAAAGGCTTTAAACTACGCTATTAAGTTCAAAAAACTCGTAAACTAGTTATAACTACTTATCGAAAGCCTATATTACTTGTTTTATTAAGGATTAAAAGACTATATAAAGAATAAGTTATATAAAATAAACCTATATAAAGAGAGAAACTTAGGAAAGTTTAATAACTACGTTATAATAGTAATTATTATTAATAACGAGAATTTCGAATGGTACTTTAAAAAGAAAAAAACGGTATAACGAAGGAATAGCGATTAGCTAAAAAGAGGAAATCATAGAAACGGTGCTAAAACCAAAAAAAGCATTAGAACTAAGTTAAACCCTATTAAAATCAACGTTATTTAAAAGGAACAAAAGAAACGAGACAAATTAATTATTAAGTGTTTTAACTATAAAAAGAAAAAACATTATAAAAACGAGTATTAAAGTCCTAAGAAATAAGAACTAAAAATAAAAGGGATTCCTTAACTTAAGAAAAGAGTCGCCGAGGTAAAGGTTTAATTTAAAAACAACGAAAAAATAAACCAAGTATTTATTATCGGCATTATTAAGATAGAAAAGATTAAAGAAACCTTTATAAAAGGAGTTTATAAATCTTATTAAGTTAACCGTAAAGATTATCTAGAAGATGATTACTCGTATCTAGAATATTTTATATCAAAACAAGCTAAACAAAGATATAACAAAAGTAAATTACTATATATATGTAATAACTATAAACTAAGATACGACTTAAGAATTAAGTTAAATTATAATAATCTACATTAAAGCCACTATAAAAACGATAAATGCGAAACCCACTAAAGAAAAAGCTAGTATAATAACCTAAATTAAAGGTTTTATATAAATAATAATTATAATGTTTATTAAGGCTTAAAGGAATATGTATCGTTATATTAAAGCTTTTATATTAACGACGTTTATTAAGTATATAAAAGTTTTAAAGATAAAGCTGGTTACTATCCTTAAGAACTAGAAAGTGATGACATAAAAGAAAATAAGTGTATCTGCGATAATATCCCACGATGGCTACATTTTTTTTAAGCATGTTATTTTCACCTTAATTCCGAAAGAAATAACGAAGTAATTACTAAGGGTTATATATATTACACCTCGGTATTATGCGACGTACATAATTTACTTGGAGTAGGTTTCGAAAAAGACGAGATTAAAGAAAAATTATAGGAATTATAAAAAGGATTACATCTTCTAAAATGGCTTAAAAAACAAATTAAATATAATACTAATTTATTCGACTTTATAGGAAAACACTTAATAAAGTGATAAGTAAAAACACGTATAACTAAACGGGGCTATAAACAAATCATTAAAATATACCTTAAAAAAGAAAAAAAGTTTTTAAAAATTAATATAAACTTAAAAGGAGATATCGAGATACCCCTAATAAATAAACTTAATAATTATTCGTTTTATTTAAGGATAATCTAAAACTTTAAGAAATTTCGAGTTAATAAAATAAACTTAAGTTATAAAAGGGCCCTTAAAAAAGAATTAAAGTTTTAATATACAAGGTTTTATATAAAGGACAAACCTTTTACCCTCTATTACGTAAAGGGTAATTAAAGAGATTATCTAAGTAATGATTACTGGAAATACGTTCCTATAAAAGCCTAAGAATAAAAGGACATCCAGGTTACAGCAACTAAAAAAAAACTAAAAAAGAAGGGACGTAAAAGACTAAAAAACGGTAAAGGCTTTCACTAGTAAGGCAGCGAGAAGCTATAAATAGTAAGTCCTTATATGAGATCTAGTTAAGACTTAATAACATTATTATAACTAAAGTTAGGTATAATGAAAGGAAGTATAAAGCCTTAATAGATTTAAAAGTAAATAAAAGTTATGTCTTAATAAAGATAGCTTAAAAAGACAGAATATTATAGATATATAAATAAAATCCATATAAGTTATAAAACTTTAAAGGAAGTATATTTAATTACGAAAATGGTAAAGTGTTAAGAAAAATAATTCCTTTCTTAGTAATTATTTAAAGGCATTTTAAATAAGTTATTTTTAACATTATATATATATTAAATCACGACATGATCTTAGGAATAAATTGGCTTAGAAAAAGTAATTTACAAATAAATTTCGAGATAAATACGCTTTATTAGGATTAAAAATAAAAGGAATTAATTATTACGGGTTACGAAATAAGTATCACAAATAACTCAAGAAAAACAAATATAAAAACGAAATATATCGCTTATATAATTTAAATAACTAAGCCTGAAGATCTAACGAAGAGAGTATCGCGTAAGTACCTTTATTTTTATAAATTATTTAGAGATAAAATAAAAAAAGAATTACCGGAATATAGCTAGTGGGATTATTAAATCTACTTTAAAGAAGGAAAACAATTAAAATTATTCTTAATATACTTTATAAATCAAGAAAAACAAAAAGCATTATAAAAGAAAATTTAAGAGGATCTCGACAAAGGATATATTCGAGAATCCGAATCCTCGTTAAGATACCTAGTAATTATAGTACCTAAAGTCGATAAAAACGGGAAGTAATATGTCAATAAAAAAAGAAACCTAGTGTAGCGACGAGTAATCAATTACCGACACCTTAATAAAATAACCAAAAAAAACGGGCATTCGTTATTACTAATAAAACTCATAAAAGAATAAATTAATAAAGCTTAAATCTTTATAACACTAGATTTTCGCGATAAATATTATATAATTAAAATGGCTAAAGAACACGAATAATATATAACTTTCCGAATAATATATAGATATTATAAGTACAAAGTTATGCTATTTGGACTTATTAACGTACCTATTACATTTTAATATATAATTATAATAGTTTTTCGCAAGTTTTTAAACAAATTTATATTTGTTTACCTAAACGATATCTTAATTTACTTAAAAAATGAGAAAAAGCATAAAGAACATGTAAAGCAAGTGTTAAAAGCCTTGAAAAAAGCAAACCTACTTATTTATTTGATTAAAAATAAATAACATATTAAAAAACTAAACTATTTAAAGTTTATAATAAGTCTAAGAAAAATCTACATTTAAAAAGGAAAAATAGTAATAATTAAGAATTAATTAGAACCCAAGAGTGTTATAAATATACGCGTATTTCTTGGTTTTATTAACTATATTAAACAACTTATTAAAGATTTCAGGCGTATTACTAAATTATTAATAGAACTAATTACCCTAATAAAAACAAAAAAGGCTTTCTATTTCACTAAAAAAGCTAAATAGGCTTTTCGGCAGCTAAAAGAAGTTATAACTAATAAGGTTATATATAAACTTCTAAACGAAAATAAAAAGAAACGACTAAGGATAAACGTTTTAGATTTCGCTATTAAAATAATTCTAGAGTAATTAAAAAATAATAAAAAATAATACCTAGTCGCGTACCTATTTAAAGCACTATATAATGCTAAACTAAATTATTAAATCTATAATAAAGAATTATTAGTAGTTATTAAAACACTAAAGGAATAAGAATTATAACTTAGTAAGACTAAAGAACCTATTAATATTTATTTAAATTATAAAAATTTTACACGATTTATGATAATATAAACACTTAACTAAAGATACGAGCGTTAAATGATTTTCTTATTTAATTTTAATTTTAAAATCTAGCATATTAAGAAAAAGGAAAATATCTAAATAAATCTTCTTAGTAAAAAAGGAAATTATGAATTAAAAATTAATAAAAGAGATATTTAGATGCTTAAATAACAAAATAACGGATTAGTTATATTAGTTTATATGCGAATCAACATAAGAGATTAAAAATAACGGTTTAAGGAAAATTATAATTAAAAGGAAAAACAATTATAGTTTTAGTAAAGATTTAGCGATAAACTTCTCTCGTATAAAGAAAAGGTATACATATTAAAACGAATACAAGACGAATTCGTTAAAGAATTTCACAAATATCCTCTATATAGCCACTAAGGAATTTTTAAAATAATAAAACGATTTTAAGAAAAATTCGATTTTCTAGAAATACGACAAACAATTAAAAAAATTGTGAAGAATTATAACATTTATAATAAAGTTAAAGCATCACGATATAAACCATATAAATTACTATAATTAACCTAAATACTTAATAAAGCATAAAATATAATTACATAGGATTTCATAATAAAACTTTTAGAGTTAAAAGATTCTACTATAGAAATACCTTATAATAACATATAAATAATCGTTAATAGATTTACGAAATACGTTTACTTTTTATTATTCAACGAATTAAGCATAATAAAATAACTAGTTTTTAGCTTCTTAAGAGAGTATGTTAGTAAATATAGGTTATTAAAACGTATTGTTTTAAATAAAGATAAGTTATTTACGTTAAAATTTTAGACTAGCCTAATAAAACGAATAAGAATTAAGTAAAAATTATTTATAACATATTACCCCTAAACCAACGAATAAACAAAAAGACTAAACTAAATAATAAAACAATACTTACGAAGCTATGTTAATTAAGAAATAAATAACTAAGTAAAATTACTATTAATGGCCTAAATAATATATAACACTTCGATTAACGAAAACATGAAAATATTACCACACGAGGCAGTGTACAAATAAAAGGCGGAAGCCTAAAAATAATCGATTAAACTCACGGAAACACTAAGAGTCGAAATAAAGACCCCAAGAATAAAAGTATTATTTGAAAAGATTTAAGTAATATAATAACAGCTACAAAAAGAATTATAGTTTATTTAAGATAAAATAATAAAATATTATAATGAAAAAAGAATTAAAGGACCAATTCTTAAAAAAGGAGATATAATTTATTTGTTTTATTAATAATAAAGCGTAATATTAAAAACACCCTAAATTAAAATAAAGTGACCTAGCAAAAAACTTAAATTTAAGAAATTGGGACTATATAAGATTAAAAAGGTTATTTCGAAAGTTAATTATAAGTTAGTACTACTAAAAGGATCTAGAATATATTTTATATTTTATATTTCGTTTCTAAAACTAGTATTAAATAACGTTATACTAGAAAACCAACTAGAATTTAAAGAAAACCTTAATAAGTACAAAGTAAAAAAGATATTGAATTTAAGATAAGTCGGAGGTTAATTATAATATTTTATTAAATAGGAAGGTTACTTACCGGAAGAAAACACTTAAGAACTACTTAAACATTTAAAGAATTTAATAAATGAAATTAAGGATTTCCACCGCTAGAATCTAAACCGGCTAAAAAGGCTTGGATGTCGAAGTTTTAATTTTGTTAAGAACGATTAAGGAAGAAGAAAAGGTAGACCTTAGAAGCAAGTAAATTCTACGAAGATTTAGATTAACGTTACGATCTTTTTACATATTACGATTTTTTAATAAGACGTTTTTATTCTTTTTCTTCGCGCTCGACGCGCTTTAATTTCTCGATAAAATTAAAACCTTAAATAACTATTTTACGTAATTTGCTTAATTATAATCGCTTTTAAACTCGAAGACGGCGAACCTTGTTTAAAATAACCTTTATTTTTGTATTAGCCTTTTTTAGTGCTGCTTTTACTTATTAATATTAACGAGTTATTTCGGTAATACCTTTTCGAGTTATATTAAACATATTATAACTAGTTTTACTTAATTAAATACATTTCTCGTAACGATTAAAATCCTTTAAAATAATATATTTTTTATTTTAACTTTTATAATAAAAACAAAGTATTTCCTTATAATTATTAATATTTATTACGTTTAATAAAGCTAGCTTATTCTTAAAATTTCTTTTAACGCGACGCGAGGTTTAAAAATTTTCTTTTCGATTTTTTATTACATAATAAGACATAATAATATATATAAATTAGAGAAAGCCTAAAAAATATTTAATAAATAAAAAGAAAGATTTAGATTTTCTTTTATCTTTAAGACAAAGATTCTCGAAGGGGAAAAATAATGTTACGAACCTTAAAAATAAAAGGGTGTATAAGTCACATAATTAAAGAATAAATCGGTGAATCGACATTTAAGAAAAGCGATTTAACGATTTATTAAATCGGTAAATCGTTAGTCGAAATATACGATTTAGCGATTTACTTATTTTAAGGAAAAGGAAAAATAAGTATAAGTAGATTAAAATTTCTTTGTGTATTTAATTATTTTTTTTAGTTTCTTAACTATTAATTTAAGATTATAATTACTTTTTGATATTATAATGAGAGTACCTTAAAACCTCTTTAACGAATATAACATTATGAATAAATTAAATTAATCTTAACCCATTATTACCTTTAAATTAAGAAAATCTAGTACGTACTTACCTGTGAAGTCAGCTGACTAAGAACACATAAGGAGGTTCGTCACACACTTTAATAAAGTAATAAAAAAGAACAAACATTTATTATTACTAATAAAACTCATAAAAAGGTAAATTAATAAGGTTTAAATCTTTATAATACTAAACTTTCGCGATAATTATTATATAATTAAAATGGCTAAAAGATATAAATAGTATATCGCCTTTTAAACGATATATAGATATTATAAATATAAGGTTATACTGTTTAAGCTTATTAACGCACCCGTTATATTTTAATATATAATTATAATAATTTTTTGTAAGTTTCTAGATAAATTCGTATTTATTTATTTAAACGATATATTAATTTACTTAAAAAACGAAAAAAAAGCATAAGGAATATATAAAATAAATATTAAAAACCTTAAAAAAAGTAAACCTATTTATTTATTCGACTAAAAATAAATAATATATTAAAAAACTAGATTATTTAAGGTTTATAATAAGTTTAAAAAGATTTATATTTAAAAAGGAAAAATAATAGTAATTAAGAATTAGTTAAAACCCAAAAGTGTTATAAACGTACGCGAATTTTTTGGTTTTATTAATTATATTAAATAACTTATTTAAGATTTCGGGCGAATTACTAAACTATTAACAGAATTAATTACTTTAACAAAAACAAAAAAAGCTTTTTATTTTACTAAAAAAACTAAATAAGCTTTTTAATAATTAAAAAAAGGTATAACTAATAAGGTTATATATAAACTCTTAAACGAAAATAAAAAGAAACGACTAAGGATAAATACCTTAAATTTCGTTATTAAAGTAATTTTAAAGCAATTAAAAAACAATAGAAAATAATACTTAGTCGCGTATTTATTTAAAGCACTATATAATGTTAAACTAAACTATTAAATTTATAATAAGGAACTATTAATAATTATTAAAGCATTAAAGAAATAAGAATTATAATTTAACGGAACTAAAAAACTTATTAATATTTATTTAAATTATAAGAACTTTATATAATTTATAATAATATAAACGCTTAATTAAAGATATAAACGTTAAATAATCTTCTTATTTAAGTTCAATTTTAGAATTTATTACATTAAAAAAGGAAAATATTTAAGTAAATCTTTTTAATAAAAAAGGAGATTATAAATTAAAAATTAACAAAAAAGATATTTAGATGTTTAAATAACAAAATGACGGATTCGTTATATTAACTTACATGCAAATTAACATAGAAAACTAAAAATAACGTTTTAAAGAAAGTTATAATTAAAAGGAAAAGTAATTATAATTTTAATAAAGATTTAGTAATAAACTTTTATCGTATAAAGAAAAGGTTTATATATTAAAATAAGTATAAAACGAATTTATTAAGGAATTTTATAAATACCCTTTACACGGTTATTAAAGAATCTTTAAAACATTAAAACGGTAATAAGAAAAATTCGATTTTCTAAGAATAAAACAAATAAAACAAATAATTATAAAGAATTATAATGTTTATAATAAAACTAAAATATCACGATATAAACTATATAAATTATTATAATTAACTTAAATACCTAAAAAGGCATAATATATAATTATATGGGATTTCGTAGTAAACCTCCTTAAGTCAAAAAATCTTATTATAAAAGTACCTTATAATAACATATAAGTAATCGTTAATAAACTTACGAAATATGCCTATTTTTTACCGTTTAACAAGTTAAGCATAATAAAATAATTAGTTTTTAGTTTCTTAAAAGAATACGTTAATAAACATAAATTATTAAAACGTATTATTTTAAATAAAGATAAGTTATTTACGTTAAAGTTTTAAACTAATTTAATAAAACGAATAAAAGTTAAATAAAAATTATTTATAACGTATTATCCTTAAATAAATAAATAAATAGGAAGATTAAACTAAATAATAAAATAATATTTACGAAGTTATATTAACTAGGAAATAAATAATTAAGTAAAGTTGTTATTAATAGCTTAAATAGTATATAACATTTCGGTTAATAAGGACATAAAAATGTCATTATACGAGACAATATACGGTTAAAAAGCGGAAATCTAAAAATAATCGATTAAATTAACAAAAGTACTAAAAGTCAAAATAAAAGCCTCAAAAATAAAAATATTATTCGAAAAAGTCTAAGTAATATAACTACGATTATAAAAAGAATTATAATTCATTTAAGACAAAATAATAAAGTATTATAATAAAAAGAGAATTAAAAAACTAATTCTTAAAAGAGGAGACATAGTTTATTTACTTTATTAACGATAAGGCGTATTAATAAAAACGCTTTAAATTAAAATAAAACGGCTTAATAAAAACTTGAATTTAAAAAGATAAAACTATATAAAATTAAAGAAATCATTTTAAAAATTAACTAAAAATTTTCTCTTTTAAAAGGATTTAAAATATATTTAGTATTTTATATTTTACTTTTAAAATTAATACTAAAAAACGCCTTATTAAAAAACCAATTAAAATTTAAGGAAAACCCTAATAAATACGAGGTTAAAAAAATATTAAATTTAAAATAAGTTAATAATTAACTATAGTATTTTATTAAATAAGAAAGTTATTTACTCGAGAAAAACATTTAAAAACCACTTAAACATTTAAAGAACTTAATAAATGAATTTACAAGTTTTCACTGTTAAAACCTAGATCGCTTAAAAGGATTTAAGGGTTTAAATCGTGATTTAGTTATAACTAGTTAAAAAAGGGAACGACTTCAAAAATAACTTTAACTTATTTAATTAAAAATTATTATTTAACTTAAAAACGTTTTTATTCCTCCTTAAAACGCTTTTATTTTTTTAGCTCGTTTAAGTTTTAAAAACTACGTTATAATATCTTTAAACCCTTTTTCTAAACGAGGTCGCGTTAACGACGTAAACGAAGTATATAAGTAATAAATTTACGAACCTTTCTTTATAACCAGGAAATTTCTTCTTAATAGTAAATAAAAATTAACTCTACTTAACGCTTCTAAAAAAGGAGTCGCTCCTCTTTTAAGTCTAGGCAATTAAAGAAATTTAAAGGTATTTCAAAACCATTATATAGGCCTTTTTAGCGAATATACTCGTTACACTTTAATAACTCCCTAGACATTATAATATATAATAAATTACGCTTAAAATAATAAAAATAAAGCATAATATTAATATTTACTTCGTAATAATTAATTCGTTACGTAAAATTCTCGCGCTCTTTTTTTAACTTAAACGTTAATATTTAATAATACGATTATTAAATATAATAAGTTATAAAAAAAGTAAATTTATTAAAAATAATCTTTAAAATAAAGATTTTAAAGAGGAAAAAAATAGTATTACGAATTAATAGTGTTAAATATAAACCAGGAATATAAAGAACGAATAATTTAAATTAAAAGTATAATATAACGTCACGTAATATAAATTCCTATCAATTCCGGAATCCATAAAAATCTAGTGCGTTAAATCCTCGAGGATCTAAAGATCTAAAGGTATTTAACATATTAAAACGAAAAGCATATATAAAAAGAAAATAAATATAAAAAAGATAAAATTTCCTTTATATCTAGTTATTTATTTTAGTTTTTTAATTATTAATTTAAAATTATAATTACTTTTTAATATTATAATAAAAGTACCTTGAAATCTCTTTAACGAATAAGACATTATAAACCTCTTAAATTAAGAAAACCTAATACGTATTTACCTGTGAAGTCAACTAACTAGAAACACATAAGGAGGTTCGTCATAATTATTTAAAAAAGTTTAAATAATATAATTATAATTATAAAAAGAGTTATAATTTATTTAAAATAAAATAATAAAGTATTATAATAAAAGAATTAATTTTTAATTTTTAAAAGAAAAAACTTAATTTATTTATTTTATTAATAATAAAACGCGTTAATAAAAACGCCTTAAATTAAAATAAAACGATTTAATAAAAAATTTAAATTTAAAATAAATTTTATATTTTATATTTTACTTTTAAAATTAATATTAAAAAACGCTTTATTAAAAAACTAATTAAAACTTAAAAAAACCTTAATAAATACGAAATAAAAAAATATTAAATTTAAGAAAAGTTAATAATTAATTATAATATTTTATTAAATAAAAAAGTTATTTATTAAAAAAATTTTAAGAATTTTTTAAGCATTTAAAAAACTTAATAAATAAACTTAAAAGTTTTTATTACTAAAACTTAAATCAACCGAGAGGTTTTAACAAAAAAAAGAAAGGTTTAATTAAAATCAATTAAAAAAGGGGAAAGCCCTTAAAATAAATACGTCTTACTTAAACTTAAATTAACGTAATAATTTCTTTATACGTAATTACTTTTTATTAATACGTTATTACGCCGTTTTAACGCGTTTTTGTTTTTTTATTTCGTTTAAATTTTAAAAGCTTTTTTAAATAAACTTTATACTTTTTTTAAAGAAGATTTTATTATTAATTTAAATAAATTAAATGATTTAAAACTTTACTAGTTTTAGTTTATTAATATTTAAATTTTTAACGAGTTTCTTTTTAATAATAACATTAAAAATTTAAAAACATTTATTTAATAATACGTTTTTCGCGATTAACCCGTAATTTTTTAATACGAAGGTTTTTAAAAAAAGATAACAAGATATAGTTTATATCGTAAAATGATATATTCGAGGCGTTATAATTTTAATATTTATTACAACCTTTTAATATTTTATAAAATAAGCCTTTATTAAAATATTAAAAATAAAGTATAACTTTAAAACTAAATTAAGAAATCGCGTTAATTAAATCTTTACGATATTTAAATAACGATTTTTTATAATAAAAAAAGTTAAAAAATGCGGAATATTATTTTTTTAGAAATAAAGTATAAGTAAATTAAAATTTCTTTATATATTTAATTATTTGTTTTTTAGCTATTAATTTAAAATTATAATAAAAGTACCTTAAAATCTCTTAAATTAATCTCGATTTATTATTACTTTTAAACCAAGAAAAACTTAATACGTATTTATTTATAAAGTTAGTTAATTAAAAACATATAAAGAGGTTTGTCATAGTTCGAGACTTTTATAATTTTTACGTGTAAAGTTATAAATTTTTAAAAAAGTCGATTTTATATAGGAAATTAAGTGGCCTACTCGCTTATATGGCTTACTCGTTTATAAGACACGTTAAATAATTTTTTACTTATAATTTTTTATTTTTAGTTTTATATCACTTATTAAAAATATAGTTTATTTTTTAAAAATAAGTAATTTTATTTTATAATAAAAACATTTTATATATTAATATTAAAATAGTTTTTATAAATTAATTATAAATATTTATAATATTTATAAAAAAAGCTTTTTAGTACTTTTTAATTTTATTTATAATATAATTAAATTATAAAAACACTTCGCAAGTTATTATAAATGTTTTAACTTTTTAAAAAATTTAATTTATATTAAGATTAAAAAAAGGTATACGCGTTATTTATATAAATATAAATAATATAATAATAACTTTTTAAAATTAAAAAATTTAATTTATATATTTAAAATAATTATTATAATAATAAAAGTTTTTCTTTATAATATAAATATAATAATAATTTATTAAACTTTATAAATAATTATTATATATTTACTTTAAAATATTAAAATATATAAAATCGAAAAATTAAAGTTTATATAACAAATAATTAAATATATAAAATATAATAATATTTTTTAATAATAATAAATTATCGCGATATTATAAAGCGAAATATTTTTTTAATTAAAATAATATATAATAATAAAAATAATTAATAATATTTATAATTTAAATTTTCGTAAAAAGCTTTTTAATAATTAATTCGTTTATTTAAACATATTTAAAGGGTTTTTTATTGCTATATGAAATTAAAACCTTAGTTTTATTTAACGCGCCTCGCGTTATAATCGCGTAATAAAATATTTATTATTTTAATAATATAATAAAAACGAAAAAGAAATAATCGATTATTTAAGTTAATAATATATCGAATAATTATAACTTTTTTATAAAGTATAAATTTTTGATAATTAATAAAAACTATTATTTAAATAACATTATTTATAAGTAATAATACGATTAATTCGAGTTTTAAATAATATTTTTAGTTATTAAATTAAATTAATTAATAAAAAAAACCTAAAAAAATAATTATAGTTTTATAAGGTTTAAAAATAATAATAAGTATATTAATTTTTAGTTAAATAATATAAATTACGTTTTAAGAAATTAAATATTTAATATAAAAAAGATATTTAGTTTTTAAAGTATAAAGTTAAATAAAACGATTTAAATAATAATAATTATGAAATTTTGTTTACGAGCTTATGTAGTACGTTATACGAAAATTTAAATATTTATTAAAAATAATTTAAATTAATATATAAAACAATTATAAAATATATATAATTTTAATAAAATAAAGTTTATATTTAAAATAATTATTTAAATTAATATAATAATAATAAATATAAAACGATATAAACAACCTTAATAAACTTAATAAAAAACTAAAAATAATATATAATTATTTATTATATTAATTAAAAAAATATTTAACTTTATAATATCGCGATAACTTATTATTATTAAAAAGTAAAATTAAAATATTAAATAACAATTAAATAATAAATAAACTTAATATAAAATTTATAAAGTATTTTTATTTTTATATTAAAAATTAAATATAAGGTTTTAAATACTTATTAATTTTAAATAATTATAAAAATGTTATAAAAAACTTAATATTATTACATTTTATATATTTAATTATTTATATAAGTTATAAGTTTTTAATTTTAACGTGTTTTATAAGCAAATAAGCCACATAAGCAAGTAAGTTATTTAATTTCCTATATAAAATCGACTTTTTTAAAAATTTATAATTTTACGCGTAAAAATCATAAAAATCTCGAACCTTTTTTTTTAATTATATAATTATAATGTTTAATTAAAAGTAAAATCGAAAAAAATAAAAATGAAATATATAAAGAAATACGTAAAAAGGTTTATACGTTTTATTTTAATTTTAATTTTTACGCGTTTTTTTTCGCGCCTTTTAAAATTAATTTTTCCGATTTTATCTTTAATTAAAATTTATAATTATATAACTAAAAAATAAGGTTTAGGATTTTTACGATTTTTACGTGCAAAGTTATAAATTTTTAAAAAAGTATATAATAATTATTTAAAAAAATTAATAAAGTATTATTATTATTATATTATTTTTTATATAAAAAATGTATATATCTTTTTTAATCTCGATATAAGTTAAGTGTTTTAAAAAGTTAAAATATTTATAATAACTCGCGAGATATTATTATAATTTAATTTTATTATAAATAAAATTAAAAAGTATTAAAAATCTTTTTATAAATATTATAAATAGTTATTTATAATTAATTTATAAAAACTATTTTATTATAAGATAAAATTACTTATTTTCGAGAAATAAATTATATTTTTAATAAATAATATAAAACTAAAAATAAGTAATTATAAATAAAAAACACTTAATATAAAAAAAGAATAACTTTATAAGTTAAAAAGATAATATTATAATTAATAATAAAAAAGCCTCGAAAAAGAATAATAATTAAGCGAAAACAATATAATATATATAATTAAATTAATTATAATACGCGTATTTATATAATAAATAAAAAATATTTAATAATTTTAATTTTAAAAAGTTATAATTAATTTTTTTTATTATTAATTTTTATTTTTATTTTTAAAAGGTTTTAATTTAAAAAATGTAATAAATTAATTAACTTAAATTACACGTTAAAAAACTAAATATTTAATATAAAAAAGATATTTAGTTTTTAAAGCGTAAAACTAAAAAAGACGATTTAAATAATAATTATTATTAATTAATTTAATGCCACGTAAATATTTTTTAATAATTAAAACTACGAAAGTTATAAAAACTAGTTTACTTGCTTATATAGCTTACTCGCTTATAAAATACGTTAAAATTAATACCCCTTTTAAATATATTTAAACGTTAATTATTATATATAAAAAATATTTATATTAAGATTTATAAAAAAAGAATTATTAACGAAAACATATTTAAATAATATTTTATTAAATTCTTTAATTTAAAACAAAAATATAATAAAAAAATAACTTTTAAAAAATTAAGTAAAAAATCCGGGTAATTAATTATAAATTATAAAACGAGATAATTTATATTAATAAAAACCTTAAAAATTCTAAGAAAAAGAGTTAAATAAGCTAATAAAAAAGAAAAAGTTAAAAAAGATTTTAAAGTTTAAACTTTAAAATTTTTAACTTAAAAAAATAAAATAAAATAAGAAAAAAAAGATTTTAAATTAAAAATTAAGAAATAAGCATAAATTTATTAGGAATAACCTTATTATAAATAATTATAAACCAATAAGAGCATCGTTATTTTTTAGAGGGGGCATTCTATTACTTAACTATTATATGACTAGTAGATACGTATTCACATATAGATATCCCCACTATTGGTACCTAGAACTTAGATCCCCATTAAGAATATAATAACAACAAGATTCCCTGACAGGCTGTAAGCCCTGACACGACGCTTAATCTTGGTCCCGGTGGCGGGGATAATTAACCCACATGCCTTATTTCCGGGCCGAACCAGTAAAGAGGTGCCCGACTCTTCGGGCCGATAGACATTGTCGCTATAGAAAGGTAGTCTTAGTAGAGGTATGATTCGGGCCAAGGTTATTGTCCACAGAAAGCGCCTAAACGCGGTCACCTCGGGTGCCAAATCAACCCCCGGCATTAAGCCCGGTTTAAATGCCATGATGGCCACATTCCGCGACCCGGCACTCGGTGGCTCAGTCTCCCATGCAATGCGTAGGTCCATAGGATGTTGGCTGGCTTGCTGCTAGCATAGCGTTTCTGACCTGAGTTGTTCAATGCTGAAGGAGGGGGATGCGCTAGTTCTTTAACCGAGTTATAGACTGCGTCTAGCAAGCCGCTCCTTTTGTGCTAGGTCATGAGTCTCGCTTGAAATAATGACGATGCGGCCGTTGGGTGCAAGAGGGGGACAAAGGAGATGGAATCGGAGGGCAATGGCCCAAATGATTTATGGCGAAGGTCGACTCTAGGCTTTTGTCTTTGTAGGCCACCTGGGAACTGTAGAGTGGCGTTCAGGAGAAAAGCTCAAATCGGAGGCTAGTTCTTCGAGGTCCATTTCTTTGCGTTGCGTAGGTGCGAACATTAGTCGTGTCTGCCAAACCTAGTAGCATGAAGACGGCGTTGTTTTCGCCAAGGGCCTTGTTGATCGTGTCTGCTGTCTGATCGTAGTCGGACCGAGATGAGATAACAACGAGATAGTCAGGATGCTCACGGGCGACTTGGGGCGCCCCATGAAAGTTAAAGTTAATAGTGCCGTCCATAAATATTGCGCTACCCTTGTAAGTCGTTTTTGGGATGGTTTCGAAGTTGTGCTTAAATTCCTTTTGTAGCGTTTTGTCTAGATCGTCTTTTGAGTGTTTTCATGCGCCGAGCGCAAAATATGACAGAAGCAACGACACCTAATATACCAATAAATTAAGAGTGGATGCCGGGTTATAGAACACCAATTTGATTCCACGGATATCACGGGCTGAAGTTAAACGTACGTGCCGAAAGAAACCTTAATTTAAACCACCAGAATGACAGTTTTACGTACCTAGCAATGGCTATCTAGCCTTAGAGAGGCCCGATGAGCGATCTTAAATCCTCCAAATATAACCTTCAATACCTAATTAAGTTAAGGCTGATGTATTATCGACGTCGAGGCGGAATCGTCTCAGTCAGCCGGAGACTTTATACGGAGGTTACACGGCCTTAGCCCGGGACCGTTCCGGCCATTCGGATCCGCGGGTGCTACCCCGTATTCCGCCACCTAGGGGTTATTATAGTGACCTGGTGAAGGTAACTGGCTTGAGTTAGTCGAGGAATATAAGTCTATGGAGCATGTGCCATGAATGAGGGTATTCATCTAGGATGACACTCGCTGGAATGAAGGTCGCGTGGTCTAGGTAGACTACAATACCAGAAGTCCTAAACAGAGAGAGAGCTTTCTGTCCAGTTTAAGAGTTGGGGAGTAAGCTCGATACACCGTGTGCCATACGTTGCAGACAATTTCGCCGACGATAGCTTCATAGTCGGGCAGTTAGCTATCGATATCCTTCTTCTATAATAATTAATATGTTCATGTGTTATCAAGTACCTAATTTGATCCATAATTAACCGGGTTTCATATTCTTCTTTATTTCAACCAGCTGTCCCTCTAGTTCCCTCTCTCCTGACACAGGACGAAGACGCGAAGACGAAATAAAACGAATTAGCTAATATGAGAGTCTAGATAGATGGATGAAGCCTAAAAACTTGCACACACATATATATATAGAAGGCTATACATAGTAGGGGCCCTACCCTCGTATTTCAAATCGCCCCAGCCTTGAGAATTTAAGAAAGTTGAGTCATGTACCGAAAAAAACTGTCTGAATGGTATATTACAACTTTACCATTACCCTAGTGTCATTATTTCTCATATGTTAATCTCTACATACCCGTCACTCTGAGTATTTTATGCACTTAACTACTCCCTTGACGGCCATGAACTTAACAACCTCTATTCAACTATTAAAAGAAATGATACTAAGTTAACCGTCTAGGCCACGAGCCACCCTAGTCACGAGCCAACATTTCTCTATATAAATCGTCGAAATTACTGTATATTTATCTTTATTGTCACGACGTGGCAACGCTGAGCTTGGCAACAACTGGATGATATGCACCCCACTATCACGACGGTGACTAGCCAACCACACTACACCACCCCGCTCCCATAAAAGGGTAACATAATATGAAGTCCGCCGACTTGGCACCCTATGTTGGACTATATACCATATGACAATCCCTAACCGTCACACTTATTATATATTTTTTTAATCTTTTCGATTTCGAATTATTAAAATTAAAATTTGATATTTATCTTTTAATAATACTATATAGGTGGTCTTAAGCAAGGCATTTCAAGTCACGTGCAGCCATTGTGCTGTGCACCTCGGTTGCTGAATAAGTTCAACACGCATCGAGGATTAAGCCGGCCATAACAGAATGATCATTCTACCACTATAAGGATGACAGCTCATCGTGACCAACACCTTGGAATCTACCCAAAATGTGGTATCTATACTGACACCGTATTCCGACACGAGAGGGTTACAGCACGTATGGTTCACCTTTATTTATTTATAGATTTCCGCCGCGTTTTCTGCTGTCTTACTGATATTGAGTGATGTTGTAGTCTATGGCAATGATGATTCGACCTCGTACCGCGGACAAACGCGGCCCTTCCCTTTCCCGCAGCACGGGCACAATATCACCAGAGTCGACGGCTTTCTGCTTTGTCGCTATCCCGACTGCAAGAAATGCGCCGCCTCGCCCGAGTTTATACCTGTACATTATGAGTGTTTCGAGATCTTCAGAAAGAGATGCTCTATAGAAGGCTCTGGCGCCCTATACCGGCTGTGGACGATAATTGCATGGAAAAATCCTTGGCGAAGGGCGCCGCCCGTCTATCTAGAGAATGACAGACTTCTCGATCTAGAGTCGTTCAAGACTATAGCCCAGATGTGTGGCTTATCACAGCTGTGCGAGTTCCCACCCGAGCTCCTTTGGATAGTTCAAGGCTATTCTCAACATGCTTCGCTGTGGAGAGCAACATCAGCACTTCGCTTGGCTACTTTCGTGTCGGTCACTGACTCGGAGCCGCTCATAACAATGCCACTAGACGATGTTTCCTCTTGGAAGCGTGGCGAGAAACCGGAGTGCGTCTCATCGCGGCTTGGGGTAATAAGGCTTACTATCGATTGCGACGGAATAAAAAGAGTGGAACGTCTATCTTGCTGTCCCGCATACGCTGGAGAGTCTAACAATCGCTTTGCCTTTATTGTGGAAGAGGGGAAGTCGCATTCCGGGCTTGTAGCTCGGTTCAAGGTATGTAATGTACAGCAGTATCTCTAGATACGTTCCCTCATCTTATCGGTTTTCAGTATGGACTTCTACGCCTCAAATTGCCCCCTGATCGGCAATGCCTACCAATTTGGAATACACCGGCACCGCCAAACTTGTCTCTGTGTAGAGAATACCCTGCAGAAATTCCCTCTTGGCAGCGCTTCTTCGCCGTTGAGGTTAATAATATTGCGGGCATTACCTTTTTTTTCTCCTCCGGCCAACTCTTCGGGATCCATGTTCATCACTCGAAGGAGTCATGTGCTATATCGACGTACCAGCGCTTTTCAAACCGACGCCGGCGCGGTGTAGTTTGGGTTTACTTACCTATCACAAAGAGTGATCCGCTTCTCATGCTAGGTACACGTAAATCTTCGCAGCTGGGTTTTAGCATTTTGGTCAGGACCCAAAAGGTTGGCGACATTGTCCTTGGACCGCAAAATTCAGATTCTGTTACGGATCGATACCTGGGCCACTGTGCTCCTATAACCCTGATCTATGCCGAGCCAAGAGAGGAACGACCTGTCCCATTCATTGGAGCATATTGCAAATTACCTTCCGTTTCACCCAAACGCGTTCAATTGCCCGAGGCAGTGCAGCGTCCACTTGGCGAAAACGCATACTTTTCATGGGCGCTCCTCAAGGGCGTTTCTTCCGCGCAAGTCTTTTACGATGAAAACAGGAAGTATTGTAAAGGCATAATATTCCATTATCGCAACGGTGGCTGTCGCGCTGTTGGACAATGCCGCCTGCATGTCGACCCTACAGAGCGAGTTTTCCAACCACAAGGGCTGTGTTTTCGGATTGTTGCAGGTTCCTCTCGTCACAATCGGGCGACCTACACCGTAAAAATAAATTTCGGGGATAAAATTTCAGATCGACATGGAGTTGAAGGGTGGTGCTATCGACCACTTGGTGGGGTTCTAAATTTCTGGTTCACACATGATTCATCATTTATAGCCATAGAAAACTAATTGAGGAATTGATTTATTCAAGTCACCGTGGGAAACGACTCATTTCGTCGGTGCCGAATTTTTTAGAGGGAGAGAGAGGAGCTATAAACAGATGATATTGTGGAATTGTTCCTAGTGTATATACTTGGTGTCACTCAAGTATATTCTCACCCGAAGTAGTTGCCCAAGTGGACTATGTATAGGCGGGTCTGTCCCGGCACATAGAGAGACGAGGTTAAGCCAGCACACCTTGTTGAAAAAGGTTTAGATCTCTTCCAACCGATATCCCCAGTTGCTATAACCTCTAGAAGATTACATACAATAATTTTGCGGGTTTCCTTCTCTGGCAATACCAATTTCGCCTCCGCCCATTACTCTGCCACTGTGGACTAGACAGAGTGAGCAGGCTCAACACTACATGTTGCGTTGGTGGCGGTCCTCATCGAATCTATTGACTTCTCTATCGTGCCAGTTCTGAGAAGGGCCGCATTTGTAGGCCTTAGTGATGGGGTTGTCTCAAGGAGCTCTTTTGCGGGTGTCATGTGACTTTTGACAACATTCAACCCGTCAACAATGACCTTGCCATTCTCAGCAATCTCGATAGACTCACCTATCTCTGCCAACCCTTCTCCAGAAGGTATGAATGGGATCAGATATGTGCTGTCCTTGGAAAAAATCCACGGCCGGGCCTTGCTCTCAACGCAAGTCATGGTCCAGATACATTCTCTGCCGACATAATACGTACAAGCAACTAGTAGTCTAGGGTCATGCTATGTCCTACCGGTCGCTGGCCTTTTGATTTAGCAATTTTCCTCAGGCCAGATGGTGAATAAGGTCTGAAGTGATAGGCGTAGTATGTCCGGATATGCCAAAGTACTCCCCCAAAGGCTGTAGCCTCGTTAGATGTCGCCCTCTGCGACTCATGGTGGTCACCAACGACGATTAATTGAGGATGGGAGCTAAAATATCAGACTAATATCAGTGTTCCATGCATAAGTATTCCTGGGATAGGCTCTCACTGACGAGTAGGTACACAAGCTCCCATGTAGTGTAGCCCATAGATTTCTACACCAATTATAAACACCCGGCTTGCAGTTTTTACATCATAAAATTGGTTGCCAAGATAATTTAAGCCAATTGAGACATTCCCATATATTTCATTATGTTGCATGCATCAAGTCGGTTACCGATTTTCGATAGAGGCTGTAGCCTTTTCGCCGAATGCGTTTGGGAAGGATAATAATAAGCACGTTAATCCCCCTCCGATGACCTTGCTCTCTCTTTTATTTGTCTCTCACTGTATTAAGAGATTCGCATTTCAATCGGCTACAAGCCACTGATCGTAGCAATGAGTTCTACGTCGGCAAGCGTCGTTATATATCCTGCGCCTTGCTATTATGCATGCAGTGGGTGTATTGGATCCTAAAGCGATTAAGCTCAAGATGCTGATACCCATAGCAGACAATGCAAATATAGAAGCTCGAAGCATTGGCAGAGAACCAGAGCTTTGTGACGAAAATGGAGAATTTGTGCAGAGCTATTCTCAATGTGTGGCATGCATTGAAGAAAATGGGGAAACTTTGGACTTGATTGATACAACATTCTAGCCCTGGCTTGATTATTGCAGTGCTCGTGGTGTCAATATCGCCACTATCCCGACCACAGCCCCGACAACAACCCCGACAACATTTGAAACCACCACTGCGGCGTATACGTTCATAACGACCGTCTCCGTAATGCCACCTCCAACTAGCACGACAAATCTAATCCCCGAACCTACCTCTACTCCCCCGACAGATGCATCGATTACTAGTATGTTTAAATTCATTCGTCGCCCTCATAACAGGCGAACCTAACTACAGTAGTCGCTACATCACCAGCCACCCAGTCGGATCAACCTCGAAGTCCAGCATGGATCGCTGGGCCCACAGTTGGTAGCTTTTCCGGGTTGATGCTTGTTTTGCTCGCCGTAGTGATTATATGGCGGCGAAGACGAGCAAGATCTCTTAGACACCAAGAGTTACACGGAGAATCCGCGCAGAAAGCAGAGCTACATGCAGATACTGCCCCACAAGAGCTGGATGGCAATGAGGGAACAAACATAGCAGAGTTGCCGGCGAACGATACAATACCAGAAAATAACGCGGACGGCTTAAAACCCCAGAGCATAAGATCGAGACAGGAATTGCCTGATGGAACTCCTGATATTAAGGTTGGACAGCGTTCTGAGACACAGGGTACCGAAGGAGCACAAGGACCATGAATATGCTGATTTATGGGTGGCGGCGTTATGATAATTACCATCCTATATGACCTCCTATATATATATGTATATCTACATATCGGGGCCATTCCATCTATCTGAGTCTTCTTAGGATTCATTCACTTGATCCCATCCTCGGACCCTCATCTCATATCAATGCAATGCAGATTGTAGCGCTGCGATGTTTCCACGGTAAGCACAATTCCCAGCTAAAACAGGTTAAGTGTGTACCGTCCCCTTCATTAACAAATAATCAGCGTGTAGAAGTGGGCGGTTTAGCCAGTCATAGGCGACTTGGGACTAAAATATGCTTGGAACCTGAGTAGCCTGGAAGATAAGTTAGCCGCCTGTGTAGCAACCAGTCAACATAGATTGTACACCCATTACCTGTCTAGCAATGAACTTCGATGTAATCATTGGGGGCGGAGGCACTTCTTGCATCAGTCGCGTGCCACCAAACAAATCCGTTCATTAAATAGTAATTAAGCCTACTACAACTCGTCCGAACTTACGAAGTGTTACTCGACATCGATATTTGTCGCTGGGTTACACATACAATTACCCCCTTCGTCTTGTCGGGGTTACATCGGCGGTAAAGTAAAATAGGACTTCCTGACACGATACACTTAGTAGGTACGTATGTGGATAACAACTTAGTTGTTGTACGAGGGACTATAACTACAACCGCCTGTAATGTAATACCTTATACATGCTTACTGCCTCTCTGTCCCTCCAGCGACATGGGCCTGCATTGCACCCATTGATCCTGCTAAAACACCTCGACTCCTGACACCTTGGTTTAGATGACGTTCGGGAATGTCAGAGGATGCTAGTTATAGACGCACAAGAAAATATGTCGCAGGGATAGTCTATATAGGTGCTAATTGACATAAGCAATTAGCGGCGTCGCTTTTTCCATAAACTGAGGGAAAAGTACGGGCTGCACGGACTCGTATTCATCCTTAAAGAACAAGAAACCCTATCCATATTTACGAGTATGTTTCACTGTTAGGGGCCGGAAGGGTCAGCCTCAGGGTTAAGGGGGTTAGAAGGATAGGACCACAGTAATAGGATAGCTATATAGGAGTCGTATATGCCCGCAGAAAGTTCTCTAGCGATTATTGTCAATCTAATAGTGATCTTGAATTCCCATTACTCTCAGTATTCTGTGCATCTAACTACTCCCTCGACGGTCATGAGTTCAACTATCTCTAATCAACTATCAAAAGAAGCGATACTATTATAATTACCTGGATCAAGACCATTGTATCAACCATGTTAGTGATAAGGCCAAAGCTATGATCGTTATAAGATAAGTTGGGGGATTAAACTAGACTTATTTTTTGAGTTTTGTATAGTAGGATTTCTTTACTATATTATAAAGCTCTGATGGTCCTCGTACTACCTAAAACATCTCCGAAGTCGTCGATACCTGAGTCGATAGAGGCATAGCCCGGGAATGGCGCAATACGGAGAGAGAGTTATCTTTCACCCTTGTCTATAGCTTAGCCTCCAACGGTAGCTATCTTGGTTTACATTGGTGGGAATACGGAATACAAGGGTGCTAGGAAGACAAAGGGGTCATGTGAGTGTTGAACGGCCAACTATCCGTCTACCTTTAGTACTGGCTCTTCGCGCAAAAAAAGAAAAGAAAAACCCCCGAAGTTAGTACTTACCCCTAAAGGAGGCTTGGATAGTGGCAACCCTCACCATGGAAGACAAGATTAAGAGCGAACCAGGTATTAGCTTCATGATTATATCTATTCAGCTATAAGCGAAGCTGCTATGAACAACTGCACGTCTAGGTAAAGGGCTAGGTTAGGGTTGACTGAAGGACGACGAAGAAGCTTGTGTACAAACATCAGTGGCGGAGTATGGCAGTTGTTAAGAAATAGTGCGAAGGAAACGTGATATGATATAATCAATATTCCTTCCTAACATATATTAGGACTCGAGACAGATACAATACATGCGAAATGGAACCCCTCAAGCTTTGTGATTCTTGAAGTACTGATTAACTTCATCCCAGTCACCTAGTCTTGTTGTTGTTGCCTGGGAAAACTTCCTGTTCCGCAGCGAATGATCGGAGTCGTTTAATACAATCATCTACCTCGGTGGCCAAGAGACAGATGCCCTTATCAATGGACACAGGCTCTATCTGTTCAATGACATCCTCGACAGCAACATTCATGGCAATCATGAACTGCAATATCCAGGTAACTCGACGGTGGTACCATTCCAGGGGACTTAAGCCGTTCGTACTACTCTTGTTCATTAAGAGGAAGCACTTTTCGAGACTTAAGAGGTCCGAAGTGATTGACAATTTTGGAGCACCCTCTGGGCTTTTAAGCCGTGAATTCTCCACGAATTCGTCATGATAATAGTCAACCTGAAATTCTACAAACTACCACCAAATCAATTTAGTAAGTCGGAGATTGTACGGGTGGGGACTTACGAACAGGCTTAGTTGATTGTTCATTGTTCTCATGCCCTAGTTGACACTCTGCATCATGTGCGAGCCTCATCTGTCGAAGCCAAATTGGCTTCAGATCCTCGTAACTTAGCTGCATCAAACCACTCATGTACTCATCAAGCACATCGAGGTCTTTCTTATTCACATTCTTGTGTTGTTTCTGCACCTTGTAGTACCACGGGACCTTGTGTTCACAACACACATGCTCCAAGCCCAATTGTTCAAACTTAGACCGCCGGATAAAGGAGATGAGAATCTGTTTCGCTTCCCAAGCCATGCGATAGTCCTCCAAAACAATGAGAACTTCGAGCGTGGGGCCAATACTTTTGTGCCAGGGCCACCTCCGGGATAATAAAAATTGCGTTGGCAGACAACCACCTGGGGAGCAAGGACAGGCACAGCGGTCGCAAGCTAAGATATTGGCACCATGCCTTAACAGGATTTCAAAGGACTCGATCAATCCATTTATATACCCTATTTCGCAAAAATGAAGGCAGTCTGTTAACCTCTTGAAAAGTCGCGATAGAGTACACGCGCCATTAATATCTTGGTGGTTTGGGTTCGCACCCCTCTCCAGAAGCAGTTTTATAAATATTGGGTTATGAATCATGCTGGTGTTCATCATTGGGGTGGCGCCTCCATCATCTTCGGCATTGAATAGCGTAAAGCCTCTTGAAATAAGCGCTTGCGTCTCATCCATGTTGTCTGTATGGTGGAGAAGTGTGCCTCCCTTTAAAGATGGGCGAGTTTTGGGGAGTTCGAAGTTGACATCAGTAATCATACATAGTAATTCGGTGAAAACCCAAGTTGACTCGGGATGGTGTCCTGTAGAAACGAGTGACGTGATAGCATGCTTAGCCAAATTGGAAGCCAATTCCTCGGAGCCTTGAAAAGTTTGATGTAATGACTGGATGTAATTTAAAGCACCGAGTAATACATGCCAATGTCCGTAGTATGCGGCGCAATCGAGAAAATCTAGTTCCAGAAGTTCAGCTCCATGTGAATTAATCAGAAGCTTCACCAAGTCCAGTTTCCCCATCGCTGCAGCGTACATCAGGGGCGTTGCACCATAATGGTCTCTAACATTCGGATCATGGCCGGCATCCAATAGAAGTTGCACGGCGCCCTCTTTAAATGTTGCAATATGCAAGGGGGACTGCCCGAGAAAGTTAACATCATGCTTTAGGTCCTTCGCGTCCTTTATCAACTTTGCCAGTTCGCCGCTTGAACCCGTCAGGATAGTGTTTTGCAAAGGAGAAGTCATGCCAAAACCTGTTTGTGTTTAACTTCTACATGATCAAGACATGTGATTACAATCCACTTACCCGGATCATTGGAGACCAGCCTAGGTATACTTTTGAACGTGAAAAGATCTGGCATTTTCCCGCCCAAAACATGTACCCCATGAAATCGCGGCCACTGCTTCCAATGAGGTGACGGCATGTTCATTGGGTCAAGCCCAAAACTCATAAGAGTATCAAGAAAATGACAGTTCTTCGTATAGATAATTTAACAGATACATTGGTGTAATAGACTATTTCGCTTTAGCACATTTCCATCCAATATACGAGGCGGAAACCGACCTCAGGCTGTCAAGGCCATATCTCATGCCAAACTCTTGAGTGAATACCTCAAGCAAGTTTATACACCATTCCGAAGTATAGCCTAGCTCTCTGGCCACTTGCTGCTGAAAAGTTAATGCTTAAATAATTAGAGGTATTGTGGACTTACTGACTTCTATATAACCTCTTCCGGCGGGGTTAACGTGATAGATCATATACGGATCTTTTCTCCAGAGCTCTCGAAAACCCTGTACGGCCTCCTCCTGTCCTATTTGGCGAGTTCGCAGTTCCCAAATTAACTTAAAACCCGGTGACGTATATCTGACGACCCTCTCGGTTTCGAGTGTTGGGGCGACAGAATACCGGCCTGCTTTTACTGCCATATCTAAACCGAGTGTCAGAGCCAGTGGCAATCCTAATTGCGTGAATGCCACTCTGAATGCGATGCGGTGCCGTCGTGTTGTACAGCGAGAATTGTCGCATCCTTGGAGTATCATGGACAGAGGCGTATACTCCAGACCCCAGAATCTTCGAGTAATATTGGCTCGGACGTGACAAGAACACGAGCAAGCCTTGACACGGCAAGAGTCGGTTCTTCGACTTTGCCTCAGATGGTCTGTGTTCATCGGGGCCTCTATTCCATAATTCTGGATTAGGTTATTCTGGATCACTTCAAGTCCTGGAAGCTGACTTGAACGGTGGTCTTCTTCACGAGAGTCGGTGGATGGTAGTAATATACCCGTCAATCGCCGTTGCTGCGAACCCTGAGTAAAGGTCAAGGCTATGCAAAGGTCACCCTTTGCGCTCAGGATATCCTTACGCAGCTCTTCGATATCGTCCTGCAGGCGGTGATAGTTAATCAGGTCCTTGGCTTTTCGTCCAAACTGCCCATTGCTTGAGGTGTCTGGGAGCCTTTTGACAATCTGCTCGATTCCTTCGGTTAAGGCCTGAGTGCGTTTGATACAGTGCCCGACGATGATAGGGGATTCTATCCTGTCTTCCTGGATGAGTTTGCTAAGTTCTGGGAGGAACTTCTCCATGAACACTAGGTCATCTATCATAGAATTGATTGTGTGTCGGACGTTCTTTGACTGTTTATAGGTGTTCCGCAGCCTTGCTGCACCGCTACCTATTTGTATCGCCAACGAGGTCAAGCCAGCTGCCGCGCTGGCGAGCCCGACAACTTCCGCCATGGGCCCAGACGGTTCAGAGATGAGTCTTGAAAGGTAACGGATTAATTTCCCCCCAGAGGAAACTCGGGCGGGGGGGGATGTCCTCAAATATGCATTCTCCAACGGCGGCAATAATTATTAGAATCAGGCTCTGGGGCTGTGCAGTTAGGCACTCCCCATCGCCTTCCAATATGTACTCGGTTCGGCTCGTCTTATTTGTAGATGCTAGAAGAAGGTTTCATCAGGCATTTTTTTTCTTGAACTGTCAATATGCATGCGGAAGGTATCAAGGGGGGTAACTGTCATGTACGGTTCCTCCCACTACTCTAGAGTGACAGGGAGTCGTGCATTTCAGCATACTGAGGTGGGATACATTTATGAGAAAAGAATGGATTAGATTCGTCCAAGGGTGAGTCTAGGTAAGTGAGCTTTGTCCACCTATATATACCTATATATATAGTAGACCATAGTAGGACCGTATAGCAGGGGCATTGCGGAAATATTCCGTGTCAATGGGTAGCTATCATGTACAGGCACAAGGCATTCTCAGCCTGCTGCACCAAAAAACAACATCGCTAATTAATGCGGATCAATTAGCGCTTATATAACTGTGAATGCATCATGTATATGGGGGACAGGTCCCCCATTATCCTGTTGAAATACAAGCCTCACCAAGCTAAGGCGCATAACACATTGTTTCTAAAATCAATACATACAGATAAAGCTCTTCACCTAATCAAGCACCCTCATAACCCTGTTCTTTCATTGGCTATTCTCGGCAGCCAAGAGAGCCACATATTCAAAGTTGATAAATTGTGTCATTTGTAACCTGGGGGGCCGGGTTTAGCACAGTATCGTATAAGCCCTGTCGCATGAGATTTTGCTATCATGCACGTCCCATCTCCAGATGCACGCTCCTGAATAATTGATAATTATATCTACCTAGTGCCAGTCGCCCTGGTACTCTACAGCCAATTAGATGTCAGGCAAATAGGAGTTACATACACGACCTTCTATATTCGAACCGATTCGTCAAAACTTTCAATTCGCATCAGACCTAGAGTGCGTTCAGTATACGGGTTATTGCGCCTTTGCGACGCCAAACTTCTCCTTGAGCTCTTCCTCGCTGAACTGCCGGGTATGCCTCTTGAGCATGGCTGCGCGCTGCTCCATCGTCATGTCGATCTGGTCGCCGATGGGGACCAGGCATCTGGCGAGGTGCTCGTAATCCTTCAGGAAGAGCCGGACCGTGATCATGAGGTAGTCGATGTTGTGAAAGACGAGCGCGTGCTCCCGCCCGTAGATCCCCTTGTTCTGGAGGAAATGCACCGGGTGGTCACGCCAATGCCGCATCGGGTTGAGGTGGTGCGATGTGTGGTAGCCGTCATTGTAGCAGTAACGGTTGCTCTGGATTTCCACGACGTTAGTTCGCCGCACAACTAGTAGTGCGCCAAAGGAGAAGGCATGGGAGGGAACTTACCGGCACATCGATCAACGTCACGCTAGATCGATAATCAGAGTCGGGCTCGTCGGCGTCTACAAATGCGTGTTGACCCCAATTACCCACCATAAGCATGACGCGCATCGCCAGGAGAGGGAGCAAGAGTGTGATGAATGCTGCTTGGCTGTTGAGACGAAATATAACAAGGAGCGCGGAGTAGTTAGACAACTCCCAGAAAGCGGCTCGGAGGCCGGTATGATACCGGCCTTTTCTCACGAAGTACAGCGGCAAGTCTAGCCACACAAAGAAGTAGAACCGGCCGACGTAGTGCAGGAAGTGCCAGAGGCTATCCCGTTGGTAATGGACGGTGGAGGAGAGATCGTCTGGCCCGTTACCCTCGACGTGGTGGTGCTTCACGTGGTGATAGAAGTAACTATTCCATGTATGACCCATGAGGGGGTCCATCACATAAGGAAATGCGTGATCGAACAGTTGCATCCAGGACCTTTTGGCCAGAACACCTCGCTGATGGATATGTTGATGTCGCATTAGCGTGTAGGCTCCCATGTAATAACCCTGCATGACTACGTGGAGGGCGGCGTGAAGATAGCTGAAGCGATAGAACAGCCACGCTGCGCTAGGGAGGGTCGTGGTGAAGTATATGATCAGGTGAGTAACCATCACCACATCCGTCTCAAACCTCGCAACCTTGCGAGCCCATGCGATGTAAGGCTGTAAAGCATAGCGATACACAGCAGGGTGCAAGCGCGAAGACAAGTCCCGTAGGTCCACAGATGAGAACACCGTAGGTTCAAAGTCCTTGCTCGACGGATCATTCTGCCCCGTCATAATACCCAAGTCACGCGCATCTCTCGCCTCCGCAGACTCGGTTACATCGTGATTGAGAGCTGTAAGATAATTAGCAATGAATATATATGATTAAGCTGATGCGGCACTCACTCCTGCTTCTGGCGTTCTCCTTCGCCGTGGAAGAGTCCTTCGTGGTGAGTTCTTCACCGACTGCCACGGCACCGGTGTCATGCCGACCAGGGGCCGGCCGCCGGCTCCGGATATCATTGGCCAGATTCTGGAGGACAAGAACATCGGCTGGTGTCAATTCCGGGCTCAGAACAATTGAGTCCATGGTAATCTTCGGACACGGAAAAGACTTTTGGAGGGCGAAGAGATGAGATCAAGATCAAAATTGCCCCTAGTGTGTGAAATAAATGGAGGGAGCTAGCATGAGGCGATGTGAGGGACAACACTAGCGAATCCAGTTCCAGTCCACTTATGCAGCAACCTCCTTTTTCTCACCGTCTTGAGGGCTGGACTCCAGAACTACGGAAAGGGTTACACGGCAGAAGCTGAGGGAATCCCTGGCAGTGCAGGTGTCAACGGATAGACATGCTATTGGGTTAGCTTATACTTATACTTATTATTCATAGTAGGAATTATATAAACTCCAGTCTGGCAGCTTTTCTTTTTATCAATCAGTACCCAAGGGGGATCTGGACCCCTGATTCTGAAAACTTCAGAACAGCGCTAACTTGTTTGATGCGATAGATCAGCAATTTGTATCGTGCAGGGAGCGTATTCCAGCCCCTGCCCGCATAGGGATCCGGAAAATAGGGGTCCTCTGATAATTTGATTTAGTCATTTATAATCCTGGCAACACGCCATAAAAAACAAACAACACCATCGCGTTGTTGTTTCGGTTGCCATCGAGCGATGCATCCATCTTGTTTCTTTTTCCATATTGTCAGACGAAAACCGCATGAAGTCTTCGCCAAGGGCTAGACTTGCACTAGCAAACGGGAAGAAATCCCGGCTTTCACAACTCTCGGGGGGGAAAAAACATTGAGCCTCAAAAGATTGGATCTTAAAATATGCAAGGGTCATTGATAATGTGGAGTCGGGAGTTCACGCTTGGCAGTGGCATCCATTCATTCATAGAAAGCAGGATGAGGCCATAATATGACGTTTATCAGGAGATATGTTCCTCTAGGTACCCGATTGAGCACAGCCGGTGGCATTTCTCTATCTAGATATTTCTGGGAAACAGGAGGGAGGGAGAGACGAATAACTCGTCTGTACCGTGCGAAAAATCGTATCACTAAATCGCCAAGGATATCTGAAGGAACTTGATTCAGCAATTCGAAGGCGCGAGAGCGCAGCACCAGCTATCTCTTCATCACCCCATTGCCAGATCAAAGACAGGCATCATCATCATACCAGCATTCCATTCAGTACAAGACAGTCTCGTCCCTCACAGCGCCCTCCTCCCTCCACCGGCCAATTATGCTCTTCGCCGTCTTGGCCACGACTTCCTCGTAGCCCGGCGGCGGCCCGTCCCCGCTCGGCTTCCCGGCCGGGTCCCCGGCCACCCAGACCACGGCGTCCTTGGCGCTGCCGGCGGCGGACTTCTTCAGCGCCGCGGCCTGCTCGGGGGTGAACGCCCTGCCGAACAGCACCGCGCGCGCCGGCCTCCCGTACTCGTGGGTGCCCACGTCGTTGGTGCTCGGCGTCGGAGGCTCGCGCCCCGCGAGGAGGTGCGGGAGGTCGGCCTGCGCCTCCTCGAACGATTGGATGAAGCGGATCACTGGTGGATGGGGCGGAACGCGGGGGGGGGGGTTGTTAGATAGGCAGGTTTCAATCAAAATATGAGATGCGTGATTATGGAAGCATGAGCGGCGAACCTTCATATTCGGGAAGTAAGCTCCGGGACACTAGTGCTCCCATCTCGGTGTGCAGGCCGATGAGCACAATGGGGAATGGTTCGGATGACGCTGACATGGTTGTGCTAGCACGAGACGGTGGGTATGCGAATAAGATTGATCTTGTAGGTTGAATTGGTGTTGCATGTCACAGAAAAGACACTTCGATGTTTGGTTGTGCTATAAGCCTTATAAAGATATAGATTGGAACCCCAGACTTTCGATCGACCCGCTCCCTTCGCGGCGTACGCTGATGTCAACTACTCAAGATATTTGTAATACAGTTTGCCTAGCCCTGTGGCAAGACCATGCTATTCGTTCCTCGTACGTTGTGATAGGTGAGATCTTAAATAGACCCATTAGCGATTTCTCCTCACATTCTAGCCACAATCAAACGCCCTACAAGGACCTGTGACACTCACTAAACTTGAGGGTACAGCCGACTATTAACTTTTCGTCATCAGCACGAGACTCGGGACCGGAACTGATGGGGCTTAGGAGCCTACTAGGTAAGTACTGCCTAGGTTAGTGTAATGTCGGTAGCTGTAGACCGTCCGGTACTAATCCAGTGCCGACGCCGACTATCATCCAAGAACCTTAGTGTCTTCCTAAGGTATTAATCCAAATAGCCGGTGCTATGTATATTACAAAGTATTTGATATTATATTACGTACTCCTCTTATATATATGCCGCGGCAGGATTGACTCATTAGAATAAGTAGGACGCCCGAACAGATGCCACATTCCTTTGCCGACATTATGATACACCTAGAGGATCTCGAATGTGTCATACGACTTACTCCAACTATTTCTTTAATATCCCATCCCTTGTATGTACATTTGTTCTCTTTATCTCTAGACTAGAGGGCTGAGAAAACGTGAGAATACTCAAGTCTGTATTTCTGCAGCCGAATGACAACTAAAAGTTGGCTTACACACCAGGTATCATGCAAGCAACGTCGGCTTCATCTGATCTTTAATTAAGATATCTACCTAATGTTAAGCTATGAGGGTTAGACGGCATTGAATAAAACACAAACGACCTGCGGAGCTGATTCTAAGGACAAGAACTAAAGTTGTTGCAAGTTAGTTATTTTGGTGTGCACTGCACTATGGATTCTAAGCCAAGGCAAAACATTATAGTTTAACTACCTACATAGTTCCTTCAATGTTGTGGCTTCCCCCATCAATGAAGTAATTAATAACTTCAATAATCACTCGTCGAACTATCACACGACCGAGTTTTGATAACAAGGTGACCATAATGACATTCATTACTTTTATAGATTTCTACTAAAAAGCTTAGCGCCATCCACATTGCGATTTCTTAACATTAGGTACCTATTCAAGACCTCCTAACCTTGTTTGATTTGCCAACTATATATACACCATGGCTGGAAACGTGACTCTCTAGGTATGTAACACTGCCTTAATTTTCGATTCGTGAGGTATGCGATGTTTAAAGTTATAATCTACCTTAAATTCAAGATTGCGTACGAGCATAATCATTTCTATATATATCTCTCTTTTCCTCCCCAGAAAAAAAAAGGAAAGAAGAAGAAAAAGTCCGGCCAAACTAGCTACCGAGGAGTTTCGCTCTCTCGTTTCATTTTTTTTTCCTTTTCCCCTAGTGTAAAATATTTATTCCTCTTTCGTATTTCTATCACGCCATCCCGTCCACCGTTGCCGGAGCACTCCCTATTAAGCCAGGCGGCCGAGCGCGCTCTTTTTTTCGGTCTTTTTCTGATATAAGTATGTAACTACAGGTGAAATAAAAGAAATGCAAAAGTGGACAGTATAGCAGGTATTAGAGAAGAGACCGGAAAAGGTGGGCCACCAGATCAGATCCCATTACCGGATTGGAAATATATATATAGTTATGTATGGTCATAGAAAAGGCTAGGCAACCGTAAAAGAAAGGGGTATGTAGACGTAAAAACATAGACGATATAGAAGAGAAAAAGACAATGGTATAAAGATAGTACCCGCCTGGCGTGATGAATTCCGATTGAAACGCGTAAATGACCATTAAATCCAATCTACAGCTATCAAACATGATCTAACTCCCCACTTCATTTTCGTAATCTTAACTGACGGCGTATTCATAGTTGCTGTGATAGACTAGTTCCCGAGTCTGACTAGTCTTGTCGAGAATCTGGCTTCGATCTGACGAACAACTTAGTCCCAGTCGCCGAACTCGCCTGCGCCATAAGGATTCCATTCTTGCCCCGGATAAGACGTGGCACTCATCATAGGGATGCCATCGTCATCATCGTTGACTGCAGCGAGCTCGACAGGCTGATCTACGAGTATCTTTTCCTCAGGTTCCATATTAAGTGTGATTTTCTGCTCTCGTTGAGGCGTTATATCTTCGGGGTCCGAATCTTCCGGCCCTGAAAGAAAGCTGGCGCTGCTATTTCCTCCAGCAGCTGCCCCAAAAATGGCGCCGGCGCCGGTGACAGTAACACCATTCGTAATCACACGGCCTTTCTCCGACCCAGCATATTTAGTGTTCTCGTGCATATGATCTTCTTGAGGATGAGCATTATTCATGCGAGGCGTAGCATCATAAATATCATCGTCCGAGTCTTTCCTGAATTCATTGGCGCGATCGATGTTGACGTTCATGCTCGGTTCGGAAACTTGATGAACCGGAACTAAACGTTGGTGACGAGGCTCGGGGCTCACGCTCAAAGCTCTATCTGACGTGACCTCGGGGCTCAGGGATGAGCTTCTGGGCGGCTCATTGGTGATAGACATTCTACTCGTGAGGCGGGTAGCATCTGTCGACGGTGACGCATCTCTTGGACCGGAAGCTGTTTGAAGTTCACCTTGGCCGGCTTCAGCGCTGGGAGGGTGCAAAGTAGGCGAACCTTCTTCCTGCAAATGGGGAGGCGTTCTTCGGGGTTCGTGCGCCGGGATATCTACCTGTGCGGGATCAGATTGTAGGGCTTGAGGATGGACGTGCTGGTGGCTAATAGCCGTAGCGATATGCTGTGCTTGCGATCCCCTGGAATCATCGTTGCTGCTGGGACCTGAAGTATGGAGACTAGAGTAATTAGGTTGAGAGGCTTGTGTGCGGAGCACTGGCTCATGTCGTCTTAAGGATGCTGGACTATTAGAGCTTTCTGGAACACTTCCCCAATTAGAACTTGATGGTGTCTGGGCAGCCGGGCTGTGAGACCGATGACGGCTGCTATGGGGCTCAGCATGAGATTCTTGGGCAGCTGGATTTTGGGCCAGTTGAGATTGGACGTGTTCTTGTTCTGTTATAGAGCTTTGGTTTAATTGGTGGTTAGGCGACAATGGGATAAGTTGCTGATGAGCTGGGATTTGGGATACGTGCAAGGGACTGCCTTGTTGGCCTGGGGATGCATTTTGAGACGAGGGTTGGACTTGCGGTTGTTGGGGCGGGCTTTGTCCTGATTGGGGCATTATTCCTTGAGAAACGGTCTGGGAAGTAACAGGCGCGTGGGTGTACGATGTTCCTGGTTGAGGAGGTGGCATCACACGGGCGTCCCATTGTTGTGGTGGGATTGGTTGCCGCTGCATTGGTTGATGTTGGAGGAACTGGGGAGGAGGGAAACTAGGGCGTCCAACATTGTATGGTGAAGGAGAAACCAAGATACGATCATGGCCATATCCATGAACCGCTTCATATCCGCGAGGAATAGGGACTTGATCATACTGAGGTTCTCCTAGCTTATTCGGCCCTTGGTTTCGGAAGGGACCCTGGATCTGCGGGGCTAGTATTGGACCCCGGCCCGGACCCGGAGATGGCCCTTGCCCCTGAGTAGGCAGGGTGCCTAGTGGTCCTGGAGGAGTGGGGCCGTTAATGGCCGGGCGTGGTATCCCGGGTTGCTGAGGTCCCTCCTGCAGGCCAGGCTGACCAAATTGACCGGGCTGTCTAGGTTGGATGGGTTGTCCTGGCTGAACGGGTTGCTTGAGTTGTTGTCCAGCTTGACTCGTCTGGCCAGACTGACCAGGCTGACTTGGAATTCCAGGCCGCATCATATGTGGAGGTGCTTGCTGTTTGGGGGTAGAGCGTTGCTGTTGAGGTGGACTTGATTCGTTCTGCTTGGAACTTCTTTTGAAGGCGCTGAAGAACTTTGAGGCGGCACTCTTATCTTTATGAGCATGGGGATGAGCAGGAGCTTTGCCGCCGTCGTAGGCTCCGAAAAATTTGGACAATTTGCTCTGATCCATTGAAGGGGCAGGACTAGCAGGAAGCCGGGGTGGCTGGATGCTTGTAAATTGAGGGCCCGATTTTGATCCCCAAATCGGAGCATTTTGTTGAGGACCAGGGCCGGCCGAGATTCCCGGCTGGCCAGAGGGGTTATAGGCAACGCCTAGTCTTTCAGTTGATCCCTGTCGTTCTGTCGACGGACCAGAGCCCTGGGGTCTAGGTGAACCTGAAAGGTCATGTTGCGATGGGACAGGAGAATTTGATGAGGATGGCAGTGAAGGTTGGCGCATATGGCCTTGCCAATTAGATGCACTGAGCTGCGGGCTCTGCTCAGACAGACTCCGTTCGTGTAACTTTGAAGGTGGCTGTGCGGAAGTCATATATGGCTCGTCTTGCTTCGATGTCCCTGATCCTACGGGCTTCCTGTTGGGTGCGGCGCGAGGAATGGACGACGGGCTTCCTACATTTAGATGTTCTTGAAACGACTCTTGAGATAGGCGAGGAGAGTCCTTCAGCACCGAGTCGTCGTCATCATCATCATCAGCTTCTGTTTGTTGACTCTGGGCTGACCCTAGCGGGCTCGGCCCAGGAGATAGCCGTACAGGAGCTTGCGAACCCTGCTGAGATGACATGTTGACTCGTGGAGGGGACAACGCTTGTGCGTTCGCGGGTTGGGTTTGCGAAACCGTGATCTCCGATGGCCGTCTAATCATTACCGCCTGTGCAGTTTGCACAAAATGCGGGGAAAGAGGCTCACCCACCTGAGGGCTTAACTGGTCAGGAGTCATGGACCGTTGCGCACTTAACTGTCCCACCGGTCCTTGTGTGCCGGCATACATCGGGTGCGGCCCCAGCGTTTGTGGCGGAGGTCGGAACGGCTGGCCGTGCTGCATAGGAGCAAATTGCATTGGGTGCTGGCTGGGCGGTGATGCTGGGGAATTAGACTGTGGCATTGGCTCCTTTGGCTTGTTTGCTTGCTTGTTAAAGAGGCCACCTAAAAACCCTCCACCAGAACCTCTCTTCCCGCCTTCCTCACTCTGCACCTGTGGCATTTGCGGTGGATGGGAATCGCCTGTGTTTATCCGACCTATTCCAACGGATGGAGGTGCTATTGGGCCTGCTTGGGCTGCTTGGGCTGCTTGGCCTGTTGGTGCCTGGGGCCCTTGAGATCTCTGATATATCATGTGACCTGATTGTCCAGGCTGTGGCAGAGGCCCTGGAGCCCCCGAAAGCCCTGGCGGACCGCGAAACGGGCCCTGCATCAAATGACCGGGTGCGTGTGCAGTGTTGGGCTTACCGGCATGGTCATCCCTGGAAGCCTCCCTCGCTCCTTCCTTTGCATTACCTACTCCCTTGATCATGCCCTTGAGTTCCGAGAGTCGCTTCTTTACAGGAGCGGGGTCGCCCGTGCTCTGATTTGAAGCCGTATCGTACCTATCCTGCGTAGTTGTCCTTGCCAAGCCAGAATTCGACTTGGGTTGGGGCTGGCTATGGCCCGTGATTGTGTCAAAGAAATTCCGTTTCTTATCGGGCGCCCCGAACTGAGCAACTTGAGGGGTTCCTTGGTCTCCAGTGTTTCGCCGGGTGACACGGTCGAATATAGACCCTGATCCCCGTCTGTGGTTTTCACTTGCTTCTTCGCTTGCCACACTTGAGATTGAAACCTCATCAACACGCACTGCGAGATTAATAGTTAGAAATAATAAAATCTTTACTGCTGGCTAACTTACCTCCCATATCCTTAGAAGATCTGAGCTCGAAACTACCCTTTGCGCCATTAGTTGAATCCTCGTTGTATTGACCGCGCAAGAGTGGGTGCTGATGGTGACCCGGCGGCTGGGATGGTGGTGGATGCTGCTCGTGCACGTGATTAAACAGACCAGGCCAACGCTGCGCTGAGCTCGGAGGCACGCTGGTGTTTCTGGGTCGGGTCTGGACTCTTTGTGATGAAGAAGACCCGGAGGGCATCGGCGCTGGCCCAGTTTCTTTATCATAGGCAGAATAACTGGGCTGCTCCTGCGGTTGTGGCTGTGGCTGTGGCGGGCTATTCGCCGAACGGCTTCTATGCGAAGGGTTCAAAGGCTCCGAGAGATGCGACTCTAATAACCTCCACTGGCCTCCAGGAGGGAATTTCTGGATCGGGTTGCCGTTCATGAGCGGAGCGCCAGGCTGTTTTGGCCACTGGCCGGGCGGATACTGCGCCCCGGCAGGCCCTCCGCGTCCCATAAACATCTGCTGCTGCGGATGCATCTGGGCATGGGCAGGATACTGGGGTGCGGCAGACTGGCCAGGAGCCGCGAGCCCGTTAGGAGGAGGTTGCTGCATAGGATGGCTTTGATAACCTTGGTTGTTCTGACTCGGAGGTTGAGGTTGATGTGGCAATTGCTGACCAGAGCTGTGCGGGGAAGATTGACCTTGATCTACAGATAATTGGCCATTGCCGTGGCCGTTTTGATGGGCCATCTCACCTTGCATGGAATGCGCCGGCGGGACATCCTTTTCGACTGGAGACGGGGCCGAGTCGCTATCGTCATCCACTACCAGCCCCTTCTTTCTCAAGAGATCAAATGTCGAAGTGCGACGGATGGGAGGGAGGGGGGTGAATGATGATGAACTACCAGAATTTGCCTGCTGTTGCTGGTCTGGCATATCGGCCCTGTCAGCAGCCATGGGGACGGTCATGGTCCGGTGCGGGTCGCCAGTTGAGTTGGTGTACTTGGGATTATTTGAATTCTTTGCTGTATACCTAAACCAATCGTCTGATCTGTTGTCGTCAGTGGTCAAATGCGCGACATCATGCGCGACGGCATGCGACACGGCAGCAGAAGCAGGTGCAGGAGTAGGAGCAGGAGGGGAACGAGAGGCAGAGGCAGAGGCAGAGGTAGAGGTAGAGGCAGAACCGACGGCGTGATCGAGATTGCCGGTGTCCGAATGAGGCTCAAAGTCAAACCCTGCCTCTTCCAGTAAGGGAGTGATGCCGAACAATGGGTCCCGAGTAGGGGAGAGATTGCTTATGGAAGCGGGTACGGGCACAGGTGCAGGCGCAGGTACTAGACCATGCGACGAATGATCAGGAATAGCAGCAGCAGCAGCAGTACTGGTAGTAGATGCTGACGGGCCTTCGAGGTGATTAAGATTACGAAATACAGGTAGCGTGGAAGATGGTGTCTCAGAAATGGGAGAGATTATTAAGTCATCAGCTGGGGGAGGCGAGTGGGATGCCGCATAGGCGTGGGCATTCGCATTGGCCGATGGGAAATGATAATGGCGGGAAGCAGGAAAAGGAGCAGCAGCACCAGCGGGATGTGCTGCTGTTGGCGTTGGTTCCGGCTGCGTCCAAGTGAAGGAATGATTGCCGTCGTGAGACGCGAGTGGATCGAGCGGTGAGATGCAGGAGGACAAGGACGGGGAGAGGGGAGGCAGATGGTGAGGAAGCTCCGAAGCAGAGGCGGTGATGGTGGAGGAAGAAGAGGAGGAAGACGAAGACGACAGCAAAGACGGCGACGATGCGGGCGGTGATGGTGAGGACTGCGACGTGTTCGCGCGTCGGCTCGGGCTGAGGATGGAACTTTTTTGGAGGTGGAGATGGAGGTGAGATTGAGGAGTCTGATGCTGTTGCCGGTGGGATGGGAGCTGGGGCTGTCGGCCTAACCCAGACGGGGATGGCGTGTGGGTGTGGGATTGGGATGCCTGGAGCTGGGACGGTGCCTGGGCCTTCCGGGCCTGTCCCAGCGCTGTCACTGGCTGCCGGCCCCAGCTTTCTGGCCTAGCGCTATTTCCGATCTCCCTGTTAATCTGGCTGTGGCCACCCGTGCTTCCTCTTATCGTACCAACGTTGGCGGCAGTGTCAAGGTCTTCCCGGTGGGGACGCATGCTGGCAATCACTAATGACCGTAGCTACTTCAGCCGTAGGACTCGGACGTGAGGTCTGGATATCTCGGTTCTGCGCTGCTGCGGCTGGAGTGGATCGAGACTCGAAGGGCAGAGGTTTACCACCTACGTACACTAGTGCTTGGACTTGGAGTCGGGTGCAAGGGGCAGCGGTTGGCGTAGGGTTTGGTCGGGTCTGATGCAAGATAACAATCTCGAAGCCAATCTACTTATTAGTGTGTCCTCGCTTTCACTCTCACCGTCGCTGTCGCCTGTGGAGTTGGTGGTGGTAAACGTCGGGAATGATGGTTCAGGTTGTCCATTTTTTATGACGAAGGCGTCGGTGACGTCTATTGAACTTGCACAGAAGAAAAGAGCAGAGAATTCAACCTGTATTAATACCTATGCAGCCTCTCAGCTCTTTTTTCCCTTCCGTGCCGCCATGCATCCAAATGAGAGTAATACTTATGTACACTACGTCGCAATCGGCAACCTGTACGACTCTGCTACTGTAGGTAATGTAGCTTAAGTACAGGCAGCTTAAGTACCTGAGGTAGGCTGACTGGTAGGCAAGGCAGGCAGGTGAACACAGAATTGTGCAAGTTGGATGTACCCAGGGCGCAGGTATACAAGTGGGGTAAACTACTACTACCAGGTACTTACGTGATGGAATGCAGATGCGATGGATGGTAAGGTAAATGTGGATAACATCTAACCTAGAAAGACCAGGACCCAGACTCCCTTCAAATTTAAACGTGAACTTGGTAGCTGGGCTTTTATAGCCGCGACTTACAACGATGACGATATGTGAAAGTAGGTAGCTTATGTATCTACATGGAGTTCCCGCACACTTGGAATGACCTTAAATATCCAGCTCCGTCCCTCATGCTTGTAGGTACCTAAGGTAGCGCGCTACGACTAGTATAAATAATATGTAAAGAGCTTTTCTGATTAACCTCAATCGTGTCAGACGGGATACATACCTTAGGTACCTAGGTATATATATATATATGTGTGTGTGTGTTTTCGGCCAGCCTACCTATCGAGGCTCCGTACGAGGTGGGTTATACTAGACACTAGTAACGCCAGTAATACATATAGTACATATATGGTCAGCATACCGGGGGCGGCTATCTATCTATCTTAGGACTACGCCAGATGAAGAAGAGGAAAAAGAAACACGCCACCTACTTTATCTTGGTGTCGTCTGAGCTGAAATCTACCTCGTAGGTAGGTAAATACCGTATATGAAAGGGCATAGGAAAATGGGAAGAAAAAAAGGAAGAAAGAGAGATGAACGATGCACGATTGAGATTGGCGGATTGCCTTGATACCGAATTTCTGGATAAACGAGCCTCAATGCTCTACTTTAATTGGCTTCCGAGTCGACAAGAGGATCGCAAACCGGAAGACCTTGTCCTATGCCAGCGAACGCCCTTTAAAAATTGTTCCTGGTGCAATTTGGCCCCCAATTCTTCCCTTCCTCCCATCATTCGCTGTGATAATCGTATATCCACCCCCTCGTAAAACCAGGATGCGAATGATCAAAATGCACATGACACGGCGGCAAAACCGCCAATCGGTAGGTAGAATCGAAAACATATGTATGTACCTAAGTTGGAAGTAGAAACAATGAAAGACATAGTTGCACAATCGTCATTTAGAAAAAATTACAAATGCCCCCGTCGACCAAGCCCGTGATGGTTAGATCGTAATGTAATTATCGACAGAGGTAAATGCTCCGACAAGTACCTATGTATGCTTCTTGAAAACATGTGCTCCTGCGCCGTTACCCCTGCTGCTACCGCCGCTAACCTTATGCCTTGATCCATCTCAGTAGACGCCCAATGTGGAAAAGACAGGGGGGGGGGGAGAAAGAGAGAGAGAGCAAGAGAGAGAAAAGGAAAGGCTAGAAAAACTGTTTCTCGTTCGTTCGCTCCCGAAGCTTGTTCCTGCCCTTATTGAACAACTTCATCCCCGACTTCACCCCTTTATTACCAAACGCTCCCGCTGCGTGGAGCAGCTCTTTACTCTTCGTTCCAACCTGGTTGCCGGATGCTCCAAAACCGCTCGCTGGCTGGCCAGAAAGCATATGCTGTAGATTCCCAGATGGTGTTCGTCCGAGATTAGATGCCGTTCCGTTGGGATTGCTAGCATTTAGGTATTGTTGGTAGTATGGCTGTTGAGCTGGTCGTTGCGTTGTTCCGGTCGGCGACTGCTGAGACTGAGATAACAGTCCAGCAGGAGATTCACCGCTCGCCGTTGCCGCGCCTCCAGGCTCTATTTGACTCTGCATGTGCATGATCCAATTCGAGAGCCCAGTCTCCATTGCAGAAAATTGGTTTCGAGTTTCTTCGAACGTTTGGATTCTGTGCTCAGTTGAGGCAATGTTGAGAATCTCTCGGAAGGTGAGTATCTTCGACAGTGAGCTTGTTTGAGCCGTAGCATCATGTGCAATGCCTGATGAAGGGGCCACTGGTGATTCCGATTCCCTAGCTAAGGCAGGATGTTGCTCGGGTGAGCTTGAAGATGCATGTGCTATGAGCACCTCTTTTTCTTCGGCAAGCGATAGCTGCGATGTCCTGGAACCAGCATCCGCAATATTAGGGCTCCTGTTTGCCACAATTGAAATCGGGGAGGGAGGGTCGATTGGTACGCCGCCCACATCGTCCGGGCCTCGGCTGCTGACTTGAGAGACTCGCTGAGAGATAGTTCCATCACCTGCGGGTTGCGCTTGAAGAGCATCAATGGTAGCTTGCCCGGCATCTGCCTTGGGCGATGATATTTCGTTGGTATCGGCAGCGTGGGAAGCCGGCAGGATGGAAGGTATTGGTGACTTTGATTCAACAATGGGACTCAGCGCGACTTGCTCTAATCCCTGCTCCCAGGAAAAGCGCCGTGGTCGGTCTGGGGATTCCGACTTTGGACCTCTTTGTGGACTGAGGGGGGCAATTTCAGCGACGGGCGGGTGGCCCGTGTTGCTAGCCCCGGCGGATTGATTGGCAGACATCATGTATCCTTTCTTAAGTTCGTCGCCCGTCTCCTGAAGCGACTTCTCTTCGGCAGCTAGTAGGTAATCATCGTATACGTCAGATAAGTACGTACTCTCCCGAGACAGGTCGCCGGGGATCGGCTCTTTGCCATTCGCAGATTCGTTCAGCACGGCATGGGCGTCCAAGGCAGATGACCCCAGCGACTTGATGATTTCTTCCCGCAGCTTGTCGCTCTCTTTCTGCGGCGACCCTGTTCCGACAGTACTGAAAGTCTGCTTCCGTTCATTTGACGAAGATCCGGCAGCGACACTGGAACGGTGCGGGTTTAATGGCGCGGTTGGAGTGAATTCGGACGAGCTCGTCGTGGTTGGTTGGTTGGCGGGGGAGTAGTGAATAGGAGCGGTTAGCCTGGTGTTGTTCGAGGGATTGTCGGTTTTCAGAGGAGGTAGAGATCGGGGGGTTGGGTGGTGGCCCGGACCGGCTGCAATGACTTCAGAAGCCACAGCATCATCGTGTTGCCCTGTGGGGCGGTCAAAGTTATTTTGGATTCTGGCCATGGCTAAACTTTGATCTGACGATGACGATGGGAGCTGTTTGACTTGGGTGGTCGGTTCGATGTCGGCCGGTTCAGGTTCGTTTGTTTTCGTGGGTGACACGTCGCTTTCGGTTCCTACAGCAGCCAGGGACGTCGCACCAATACCTTGTACAGGTGTCATTTGTCCAGATGCCGCGCTTGTACTCGCAGTTTCTGATACCCAACCGCCCGGAATCTGAGGTCTGGCCGTTGGTTGCCGAGGGGCCGCTGCAGGTTTGCTCGGCTTGTCATTGGCCGGAGGCATTATGATGTCAGGGTTTGGTTGCAGCTTTGGTCCTTCTATTGTGCTCGACGGCTGAATTCTCTCCTCTGGCTGAGCATCTGCTGCCCCTGCGCCGCCCGTCTCGAGTGGTTCGTGGTCCGCTATCGATGCGAGACCTGGCGAAGCCTGAGTGCTATATCCTGGCGAGATGGAGAAGAAGTCGTCACCAAACCCCGACAATCGTGCCAAATCCGGGAGCTGAGGACTGACAGAAAGGCGGCCGTCGTTCACAGTGCCGGATCTTTTTTCTGGGTCGGCCTCCAGGGCTGTCGGTATGTGCCGGGACTCGGTTGGTCGAAGTTGCTGAGCATCATCTAGACGGACCGTAGGTTGTGTGCCTTTGCCCCCTCCAACATTATTGTCAAAACTCGGCCGCCCCCCAGACCCAATATACGTTCGCCCTTCTTTCTCAGCATCCATTCGGCGGTAAATATCTGCTGGTCTAGCAAAAGGCAAAGAATTTGCCGGGGTGCCATCAGGTTGGCGGGGTGGTGCGGATCTTTGCTCTACGCTGGGGAGAGCATTTGAACTAGAACTTGGGGGAGATACTAACCTCCGCGCGACAGCGTTACCGGTATCGAGCGAACCTTGTTGGCCCATGCTGCTCTGGCGGGGAGGGAAACGAGACGCTAGCAGCCCCGAACTCTGAGGCTCAGGCGATGAAATGCTTTGCGATGCTGGTGATACCACCGGTTGATACTCTGGACGTCCTGGATATGCGCCAGCTGGCTTTGACGCCTGATCTTGGCTAAATCGCGGGTCTGCTGCCGAGGTAATCGGTTGCGTCTGTACATGGAGAGACGGGGGGCCGTTGCGGCTTTGAAAGCTGGAAGATGCAGCCGTGTTCGGTACAGCGACGGGAGCAGCAACGGGAGCAGTAACAGCAGGCTGGGAAAAGGCACGCGATATCTGACCTAGCTGGCCCCGGCCTGTCGTTCTTGGTGGTGGTGGCTCTTCGGGCTCGTCATACTGGTCGTCGTCGTCGAATTCGTTGCCCCAGTCGTCACCATCGTAACTTTGCATCTTTGCCTCAACCCATTTCCTTGTCTTGGTCCTGTTTACATTTGCCTTGTATGAGGTTGCGCTCGGCGTGGCTGTAGGTCTACGTGCAGTGAAGACTACTGGTTAGTGCTAAGGTTTATAGATAGCGACATAGGCCTGGATATGGCAAGCTCACATCGGGTTCGTGCCCCGACGAACGTTGTTGTAGGTCCCCGAGTCCATCGCAGCAGATGCAAATGATACGTAAGCTCGACTATAACATGCCCCGGGGGTATGGACGTATTAGTGCGTCGGGGGCAGTTGGCTTCAACGGGAAGCACTTATAAACCGTCTAGTTCAATCGATGGAAAACTTGATCTGCTGACTGCTCTGGCGCGGTTATCGTATCGAGGGAGGCAAGGCGGCTAATCACGAAGAGGCAAGAGGAAAAATACGAATGCCGACGATTGGCTGTGGATCGCAAGGACGAAGGGTCATTTGCTTCACGGACGGAATAGTGGACAGAATATTGCAAGATTGCAAGGGTATCTAGAAGAGAAAGGAGGAAGAAAAGTCGTAGTATAATAGTTATCGCGATATGATGTACAAAGAACAGGCCGAGTTCTTCGGCGACGGCATCAGCGCCCGGAAAAGAGTGTGTTTGGAGGATGTAATGGAAGGTGAATGGATAAATGCAAAGTGGCAAATGGAGGGAGGTTGAGAAATTTCGATTGAACATGGATACTGGACCTACACTGCATCAATGTAGGTACATACAAGTACCTAAGGTACCTGGAATGGAATGGGACATGGTAGATTGATGAATGACGATAACTCCACCTGCTACGAATGACGAGTTCCTGGCTACCAATTGACCTTAGCACCGCGTGTTAGCGCATGTCAGCACGAGCTATCAGTCAAGCACTGCCGCCCAATGCCGAAACACCTACCCTACACTTAGGTAGGTATGTACCTAATGTAGTACATATCGCGAGATTATATAGGATAATATAAGGTAGGTACATACATTATATGTAGGTACCTACCTAGGTATCTACCTTCATGTTGTACGATATCGTACATATTATGTAACACCTCGACTTATAATACCTTCGAGGTATATGTGGGCTGTTTGTTCCATTTTCGAAGTTTAAATTCAACATTGCATGTAAGACAGTTAGGTCGTTATTCTCATCTAGAATGTAAATTCTATAAATATCCGCTGTGAATCAATTCAAGGCGAACAGCCTAACTTTTAGTTATTTCAGTTAGAAACTATGATCTACAATCCGAATAAATATATGTGTATTAAGTATGTTTGGTATTCCTTATTAAAACAGCTTTCGCGGGGTTGTTTAACAAAAGGAATTATCTCTATCAGCATGGACCAAGCAGCAGATGATTCGATGTACGCGTACATGACATACGAAGCAACATGGGTTGCCAGCTGCTATTTGGTTATATTTATATGTACCTATCTATGTGTTTGCCAAATTTAGTATACAGTCACTAACAGTACGAGCTTCCTGCAGTCATCTTGGGACTGTACACTATAGACGCCAAGGCAAAACACGAAAGATATAACAGGTATATATACACTATACGCGTGTATACACTACTATTTGTGTAGTACTATGTCAAAGTTATTCGTGGGTTGAACAGCAACATCGTCCAATGTGGATATTGGCGAAATATATAAGGCCCTTGCCATCCATGGCTGATCAAACTTCGGGGTCCGGGAGCTAAGAGGATTAACATTGAACCAACAAAACACCCACTTACATCATATCATCATCGTTCGGCAACTCTCTACCTAGGCACATAAGGTATATCGCACGTCGTGTCGTGTGAAGGGAAGAAGGTTATGCTGGTAGGCCAAGTATACAAAACCGGAACTTTCGCCGCAGACACATTACATGTAGGTCGATAAGATGCGAAGCTAGAGTAGAAATTGGAACTTGGAGAAAAAAAAAGAAAAAAAAGAAACCGGAAGATAAAAACGATCGACTAGGTAGCATTGCGTGTCCCTAGCAAGACCCCTGAACAATCGACGGGCTGAGGACGTACGCACCGCCACGACGCCACCCCGCGTACGGAATAGCGGCCTTTGTTGTGACGCTAGTGATGCTAGCCCCACAAGAGAGCTTCCAAGGTTGGAACAAACACCCTGGCCTCAGGCCGAACTCTCCATCCTCTTGTCTCTCTCTCTCGTCAATTTCCGCTATCCATCCTGCAATCATCCACGCGTTTTGATAAGGCGCTCATTCCACCCACCAAGACACGACGACTGTATACGGCACACGACGGCGACGAATAGATTGATCGGTTACCTATGCGCTACGTCGTCACGATTTATTTCGACACCAAACCCCATTTCTTCTTCCTAGTTTTCCTGATCGCGGCTACGCAAGTCATTTCCCGTCGTGAAGCCAGCAATTTCCGACCACCTACACAACGTATTCCTTTTGTTCGCGGCGCACCGATCGGCTCCTATTGGTGATAGGATACCTCTTGCCTAATAGACAGCCCCTTCTTTCTACTTGCGCTGGTCGCCAATACACTAGATATCTTTAATTCACATCTCGAACCGTCCGCGAACCGTCCGCAAACCGTCCGCGCGTTCGTTCTTCCACCACAGTCCCAAGATGGCCGTCGCCTCGATACAAGACCGAACCGCCGAGTTCAAATCCGTCTTGACACAGGTACAGAAACGCCAGGCCTCGTCAAAAATCGGCGCACAGAGACGATCACTTCTCAGCGATTCTCAAAAGGCGGCTGCCGATGGCGATGTTCCGCACCGACGTTCCGAGTTTGCCAGGAGGGCCGCCGAGATAGGGAGAGGCATCGCTGGCACCATGGGTAAATTAGAGAAGCTGGCGCAATTGGCAAAGCGAAAAACGCTGTTCGACGACCGGCCCGTCGAGATCAACGAACTCACTTTCATAATTAAGCAAGACCTGTCGTCCTTGAACCAACAGATTTCCGGTCTGCAGACCTTATCGCGACAACAGCATCCTAAGGCCGATCAGGAAGGCGAGCACAACAAGAACGTAGTGTTGATGTTGCAAGGGAAGCTCAGCGACGTAGGAGCAAACTTCAAGGACGTATTAGAAGTCAGGACCAAGAACATCCAGGCTTCAAGGTCAAGAACAGAAAATTTTATATCCTCTGTCTCGCAACACGTGCAGCCATCAATACAGCAGTCAGCTTCGCCTCTGTATGGAACACCCTCTAGGGGTACGCCATCACCTGGAGCCGATCTGCTATCTTTGAATCCGGTTGGCGACCAGCAAGTGTTGATGATGGAGGAGGCGCAACCACATAACTCTTATATCCAGCAGAGAGGAGAAGCAATCGAGGCGATAGAGAGGACGATCGGCGAGCTCGGCTCGATTTTTGGCCAACTGGCGCAAATGGTATCGGAACAGAGCGAGATGATTCAACGGATTGATGCCAACACGGAGGACGTCGTGGACAACGTGCAGGGAGCGCAACGCGAATTGCTCAAGTACTGGTCGAGAGTATCCAGCAACCGATGGTTAATAGCCAAGATGTTTGGTGTACTAATGATTTTCTTCTTGTAAGTCTAACCACGGCCTCCCATATCTCTATACTCTAGACACGACTAACACCGTAAACAGGCTTTGGGTCCTCATCGCAGGCTAGAGAACACAAGTCCTTTTGTGATTTTTCCTTTCGATTTGTTGCTGTATTTTTACCCTGTATTATACTTACCTTACCCACTTGCAGGATGTCAAGTTGGGCTACATATAGTAGACTTTTATAATGGACTCACATGGCCGAGCCTTTCAATGCATCATCACAACATTTTAGAAACGCCACCCCGCATCATATTCTTCTCACTTGCCTACGTATATAAATGCGCTACGCATGCAAGTGATATTCGGTTCCAAGGCCCTTATACAAATCCATCCATCCTACTTAACTTTTATTTCAGGTCATATGTGGCGCCCTTAGTCTGTATATCTAAGACTTGAGATATGCAGGACTTCAACGTGAAGTTCCTAGAGCCGGCATGTACACACTTAAAGCCAACTTCAGTACCGGGTAAACTTTCCATGACGCCAAGAAACCCCGTATCCAGCGTCTGGTTTCGAAACATTGTTCTCGGTGTTAGATCATACCGAGCAGAGGGTTGTTCTCTAACGACTTCTCAACTCGGGGGCCCCACCCCCCACTCAGTACGAGAAAACCGCTGCTTGAATAAAATTTCCCACAAACTGTAGGTCATCGATCGTATGGCAATTTTCCCTTGGGAGAAGGGGAAAGGAATTTTCCTTTGTTTTTTTTTTTTTTTGTTTTTTTTCCCGTGCCCCTCCAGCTGTGGATGTGATCAGATATGATGACACTAGACGTGTCCCTTCTCGCCGATTTTAAACAGCTACAGTAGGACGAGCTCCGCTTTGGAGCACGTTAGCTTGCTTTTGGTATAGATAGATCTGAAGGCATGGCGGGGATGAGTAGATATGATGTAAGTAGATACATACTTAGGTATACACAATAAGACATGTATGTAAGTTTCAGATCCGAGTCACGAAGCTAGCTAGAGGTAACTATCTTTCTGCATCTTTGTTCCCTCCCCATCACTAACATCCTACAGAGACCGAGTTCCCGACGTTTTAATTCGGTTTGAGGTAAATCGCAGATGTCAGTATCCGTGGACATATTGACTCTCGGTACGGTCATTATTTATCCAAGCGAGAGTTGATTGGTTCCTAACGTTCATGTGTGTTTAACACGTAACGTGAAACGTGGTGTGTATACGTATGTATAAGAAGTCTTATCATATGCATATTATATCTAGTGATACTTATACATACACACTGATATGAATCATCCCGGCCTAGAAGGTACCGATCACTATACTAATCATATAATCAAGGTATTAGACCGTTGTGTTTACTCCATATATCCACCTACATTCTCCCCGATATCACTCATCAACTAACCTACCTAACCTAAACGTTGGCCCACAAGGGAAGGGCCAAGTAAAGTTAGATCATCATTGAAATGAGTAAGGTTCTCTTCGAGATGCTTAGAATAGTCACGTTAGAGACGGAGCGGAGCACCGTCTACATACAGTAGCTACATACCTTGAATAGCGACTATTGCAGTTCTCTTTCGTGCAGAAGCTCGCCCTGCATTTTGCCGGCTGCACATAAATACCGTTGCATCTGCCCGCCCGCGATCGTTTCCGGTCCTGGAGGAATGGTATCCCGTTGTAAAAATTGTAAACTATATATACTCTTATATGGCAGTCCCTCTCTCTAGCCTATCCTAGAAACTATTTGTACGCTATAGCCGACTCTTTATCGCATTAAATACTTCAAAAATGGCGCCCAAGACCTTCAAGCTCAACACTGGACAGGAAATTCCCGCCGTCGGCTTCGGTACGTTAAACATCGAGCGTTGAGTGACTTGAACATACATTCACAGCCAGTTTCCAGTCGCCCCCGTCCCGCCCCTCACTGACAAAACTCTCCCCCCTAATTTTCGTATACCCCGCAATATTCTCACCTTCACTTTCGCCGCCATCCCCCCCCCCTTCCTTTTTCTCTGCCTTCCCCTATACATAAATACACGCTTGTATATATCGCAGACTATATTACCACTAACTGCACAATGCAATTAACGGCGTCGCTTTTGCGACAGTCTATTTTATACAAAGCAATGAAGTGCCCTCAAGCTGACATGCCTTGCGCTTGCCAACAGGGACCTGGCAAGCGGCCCCCGGAGAGGTCGCGGCGGCGGTGACGAACGCGCTCAAGCACGGGTACCGGCTCGTAGACGCGGCGTACTGCTACGGCAACGAGGACGAGGTCGGGCAGGGGCTCAAGGCGGCGTTCGACGCGGGGTACTGCAAGCGCGAGGACGTGTTCGTCATGACGAAGCTGTGGAACACGTACTCGTCGCGCGTCGAGCTGGGCCTGTCCAAGTCGCTCGCCGCGCTCGGGCTCGACTACCTCGACCTGTTCCTCGTGCACTGGCCCGTGGGCATGAACCCGAACGGCAACGACGACCGCTTCCCCAAGCTGCCCGACGGCTCGCGCGACATCCTCTGGGACCACGATCACGCCGCCACCTGGCGCGATATGGAGGCCCTGCTGGCGGACGGCTCGGGCCGCGTCAGGGGCATCGGCGTTTGCAATTATAGCGTGCCGTACCTCGAGCAGCTACTTAAGCACGCCAAGGTCCCGCCCGCTATCAACCAGATCGAGAACTCCCCCGCGCTGCCTCAACAGGAGGTCGTCGACCTGTGCAGGCAGAAGGGCATCCACATTGTGGCGTATAGTCCGCTCGGTAGCACGGGCGGTCCGCTATTGAAGAGCGAGGCGGTGGCCAAGGTCGCGGAGCGGAAGGGCGTCAGCCCGAGTACGGTGCTCCTAAGCTATCACGGTATGTTCCCTTGTGTATTTCCATCGTTGTCTTGTGGCTAGTCATTGGATTATCATTTCATGGCGGCGGGTTTGATTCCCGTCTGTCTGTCTTTCTTTCTGCCTGTCTTGGATCATACCTGGCTAACATGCACGTTCCTGTATAGTCGCGAGGGGCTCGACCGTGCTGGCCAAGTCGGTCACGGAATCGCGCATCAAAGCAAACCTGGAGATCGTTGACCTCGACGCCGAGGACCTGAAGATCCTCAACGACTACTCGGCGGCTCTCGCTAAAGAAGGCAAGTTCCAGCGATTCGTCTACCCGCCCTTCCTTATCAACTTCGGCTTCCCAGATCAGCTCAGCGGTAGGAGTCTGCCGAACGGTTATCAGCCGTGAAATGTGCGCTTCCTACGTTTTATGCTTCGGAAAGCACAAATTAAAGAGAATCCGTCGGGTAGCAGGGGAGCAGGAATAGTTATATATATATATATATATACCAGCCTATCTAGGATTATTTCAGCGATCCTCGTAAAGGGTGCTACGTGACGGTATATAGGTGGTACTATCATCCAGGCACTCGAATGAATCGAGACGTCAATAAGGCACGGTCGAAGCGACCAATCTCCGGCTTTCAAACCTGTCGAGTGAAATTAGGAAGAACTTGGTCTTCTCTGGGTTAGTTAGGGGCTATATACAACCAATAGAAGAGACACTGTCTACACAAACGATGCTTCATTATCCTTCTCCTCGCCCCCCAGAACTCGGGAGGCAGACAAGCATTGTGTAAGGTCGAGCAATTGCATGTGCTAATTTAGGTAATAATATTTTATTCAGCCACCAACTACTAGTATCGTATTTGAACAAAATCCCTGCGGCTCTGCCTTCTGGCTTGTCACCATGACATCGTCAGCCAATAAACCCACTAGTTGACCCCGACCAATACCAATCTTGGCATGACAATACATACCTGCATTCGGGGCAGTGCCGGGGTTTCTCATGTTGTACTACATACATGATGAGGCGCCAACGTGTACGGTGGCCGCTGATTTGAAGACTTGCTTTTCGTCGCGGGGTGCATACCGCGCAGTTGCGTTGAAGTAACTGCGCCGTTATTTTTGTGACACTTTTCGTCGTGGGCTTTAACATTCATATATGTTGTAGCCGTTCGCTTCATACCGGCTTCTACACGCTACGAAGACTCTAGTAGTCACTTAATTTTCCCTTCAAACTTCGTATCTCCCTATATTATTTATATTTACCTAGCTAACTCCTTAGCCGTTGTCGAACATATTTTCGTCCTATGGATGGGGTTAGCTCGGTGCTAGAGCTAGTAGGGAGTGTTATCAGTGTTGTCAACCTCTCGATTGCTCTTGTCACCTACACGAAACACATTTACCACAAGGGATACATAGATGGGAACATCAACCTTGTGACTGTTGCGAATATTGTACAGAACGTCACGAAAGGTTTGGAAGAGCAATTGGATAGGTTTATCCAAGAGGATAGGAAACCAGTGCTCGATGAAGACGTCGAAGTAAGTGAATTATTCAAAACCGCGTGTGGGGGATATCGTTTACTAGAACCTTCCAGAGAGAAATCTGCCTTATGCGATTTGAGAGAATAACTTATATCTTGAGGATTCATCTCAGGAACTAATATTTGACAGAGGCTCGGAAATCTTGTCAAATAGATAGCTGATATATGTCGAGAGCTCGGCGAACGATTAACCAAGAATACTATCATTGGGAATTCTGAATTGAAGAATCTCAAGACTGTGTCGTACGACATGTGGGATCCAGACAATATTCGGAAGATCGAGAATAAATTATCTGGAATTCGAGACGAGATACACACAAGAATTCTTGTCAACCTGAGGAATAAAGTCGAACAGTCACAGAATAAAAGCCACCTGCATTCACTCGAAATGTTGGAGCAGGTTGTCAACTCTCAAGAGAAATCGGCCGAAAACAGTAAGCATCTGATCAAATTGGGCACTGACACCGAGAATATTGGCAAGGGGCAAAATGATCAGCTCATCGCATTGAATAACTATATGTTCGATGAACCAAATCCGATCTCAGCATCTAGGACGCCAAGTCCAGTACCGCTAGAACAGTGGGAAATGGGTCCAACGAAGACTGGGAACGAGGGAACAGAGAATAAGATACTAAGTTCTCTTTGGTACGCGCACATAGAGGATCGGGAAGGAGGCATATCCAATGCTCGTTCAGAGACGTTCCTGTGGATATACGAAGAACCAAAAGAAAGAAGTAAAATTTGGTACAGCTTCGTAAAGTTTCTCGAAGGGCCCTTGCCAAATTATTGGATCACTAGAAAGCCAGGGTCTGGGAAGAGTACCTTGATGAAGTTCATAGCCAGAAACCCACGAACACACGACCATTTGGAACTCTGGGCGAAGGATCGGTTTATACTAACCGCATCTTTCTACTTCTGGCGCCATGGCCCTGATTTACAGAAGACAGAATTCGGTTTATTACGATCACTTTTGCATTCTATCCTGAGCCAGAGGAGAGATTTGATCCCCTTCGCTTTTTCGAATCGGTTTCAAGCTGCTATCCATGCTATGAATCTCCATGGTGCGTCTCTACTAGAGACAAGAGCGGCTCTCAAGCGGTTGATATCCAGCTGCTCTCAAATTTGCTTCTTCTTCGTCATCGATGGTCTTGATGAATTTGACCCGGCTGTCTCCGGGACTACAATCAAAAGCCTCATCGGTTCGATTCTATCTCTCAGGGGCTTTTCGAATGTCAAGGTTGTTGTCTCAAGTCGTCCTCTCATAGAATCCGAACACGAATACAAACACTGGCCTTCATTAAGCGTTCACGGTTTGACGAAGGCCGATATCAGTCACTACACGATGGAAAAATCCCAGAAACACCCAGGGCTGGAATATTCTATCAAGGGATTCTCAACCATCTCACATGCTATAGTCAGCTCTATCGTTGAACAGCCTGAAGGCATGTTTCTATGGGCCAAAGTTGTTACGGACTTACTACTACAGGAACCTATCAATTATGATACCACGGTAGACTTACAACGGCAATCTACACAACTACCTTCTGAAATTCAGGGCCTGTATAGAATGTTTCTGTCCGGAATAGCGCCTGTCGATCGATATGATACGGCTAGAGACTTCCACTTTCTAGCTACGAGAATAGAAGGGCTACATAATTGGAATGAGATAACGGGAAAACTTACAACGGAGGAATATTCAACAGCTCAGCATGATAGTGCTGGAATGGGAATTATGGACAGAAACTTTCCCGTCTTGAAAATCGATTGCGCTAGTCCATGGAATCATTCTGACAGCTTGTTTACTCACGTGGACAATGACGAGGAAAGCCTAAGCCATGCGAAGCCCATGATTTAGTACCTAGAAGACTTCGATATTGTGTTCAGGGGCGTCTCGAAATCATACGAGGTATTTTCTAACAGGAAGCCCATTCACTCTCGCCATACTAATTATATATTTTTATTAATTTAGCCTTTGATCTTCTTGTCATTCTCGCCTATGGTGCCTTGCACAAGTGCAGCATATTATTTTTCATCACCCTCGGACTCAACAGCTAGTTCCGCATACTCCGAGTGTTTCCCGGATGGCAAGCAAATTGATATTGAATCAGATACCAGCAATGGCTCCATCGATTTCAAGGTGGTTTTGCCGGATACAGTTTCCCCATCTCAAACAGAACCTGGTGCTCAGAGAGAGTCCCCAGAGTCGGGTTCTTCTGATGCATCAGACTGTATAACACCTACAGAAGCTTCCTTGGAGTGATTTGAGGATGAGGAGCCATTCGAAAGCCTGAACTAGGCAATAAGACAGGTGTTCGATACGCGGGTAGCTGACAAATTATCGACTTCCTAGATCAGCTTCCACTAGACCGGCAGGCGAAGATCTATGGATATGAGGACACTTCCTCTTACGCTACAAGTGGCTCGGGCAGTTCTGTTGATCACGGAGACAACGCCCCTCCTACAAAACGTAGACGAGTTGAAGAATGTCCTTCAGTCAATTCGGCCCGAAACTTGCTGAAAATAGGCGGGGATGTTGGCGTCAACGATGGCCAAGACAGCCATATTCTTATTGACCATCAACCGACAGGAACGCCGGCCGCAACAAAGAGGTTTGCTTGTGGATACAACATCTTTGACAGAGATAGATACAGCCCGATGAATGCTACAGGAAGAGCTGCGACTCGGTATAAATCATGTGCTGGTCCAGGATTCCAGGAACTCAATCATTATAAGTCAGACCATCTACACTTCTGTATGAAGCGATTTTCTAACCCCCGTATAGGCGCCACTTACAACGTGTTCACTTATGTCATCAATGTGACCGATGTGGTCAGATTTTCGATATGCCAGGGGAACTTCAAACTCATTTGTCTCGAGACCTAAGGTGCGAGCGCTTGCAATTTGAGCCAGAAGGTAGCATATCGCAATCAACCTGGGACCATGTAGAGAAAGTCTTTACAAAACGCGGCAAAAAACAAACAGGTGTTTCTGACAAGGACCGGTGGTTTCATTCTTGGGACCTCTTATTCCCAGAGACACCGAGACCCATAAGCCCGTGTGAGTAAAATATACGTGCTCTCTAATCCATTTGATTGTTTTGTACCTCCAATCTTTCACAGGCAGCACTTAATTTACTGTATCTAACAATAGAGCCATTTAGATTATGAGGACCAGTCAGCGCAGGCAACGTACCCTCTCGTGTTCACCCGGATTCAAGAAGTATTTGGGGCAACCTTAAACAGCGAGCCGCATATGATTCAGAATCCCAACCTGCGGGACTGGGTTCTGGAAACCCTCAGAAATGCTATCGAAGTAGGACGCCGAAGCACTCCATTTGAGTTGGAGAATCGTAATTCCGATACCTCGGCGCAAGCATCACAGCCCAACAATAATGTGGATGGTAATGCGCTTGATACAACAGGATTAGATACTTCCGAACCCCCTTTACCCAGCCTGACTATCACACCCGCACAAATAAGTGTGGACTCAAGGCGCTCAGTCGATGAGTCGAATACCTACGACAATGATCAATGGCTAAATGGACCACTCGATAGCGTGGACATCCCTAGCATGTTAGGACCTGAAGTAGTTGGTAAGTATACTAAGATTATGAACTCTTGTCATTGCTTTTATAGAGATCCTAATGGCATCGACAGAAGACCAACCAAACATGCCTTTTAACTTTTTCGACTACCCGGAGTTTTGACGACAGCGAATAGTGATTTGGTATTTTTCCTTGGTGATATCAAACCTGGAAGTTTGGATATAGAAGTCCTTCTTGTAGCACGTCTTTGGGGTCCTCTAAATAAAGGCTACCTGGATAAGGCAAAACTTCGGAATTTTCGCACAATTCAAAGACAAGCAGAACTTAGTAATACAAATTCGTCATTGGGCATTCTATGGGGCGTATTATTAATTCACTGTGGAGTTAGCAGTTCTTAAGACCTTAAATTGCTGTAATAGGTGTCAAGGGGGCAGCTGTTATGTGCAAGCACAAGGTATCCCCAGCTATCATGTAGTTCTCTAGATACCAGGTAGTCTCTTCCCCTATCCAAGCAACCTTATAACACTGTTTCTCATCACAAACTTCATTCAACTCCCATCAAGTTTTCTAAAGTAACTAAAGACGGCGAAGATTGTCTGTCCACCACCTAAGCATCCTAATGCTGCTCAAATTATCTAACACACTTAGCAATATTCTTTGCCCTATGCTCTATACCTATCTCTGTCTCCTTTGTTGAAATGGCGGCTATAGCCTTGCTATACGGCCCTACGATGGCCTTCTATATATATGGGTAGACTTCGCCTCTCTACCTAGACTCACCACTGGACCAATCTAATCATCTTATCTTCCTATCTTCCTCCCATATCAAGAATTTTCTCCCTCATGTATTGTGAATTAAAAAAGTTTCTCCCCAATCGCATCCGCCTAACCCTCTTCGTCCCCACGAAGGCAAAGTAGCATTTCAGTCTGCGCCCATACGTTCCTCCACCCTCCTACACATATACGCTCACGCACAAATAGTTATCTGGCATCCTTTTCACCAGTTAAAATATGCTACATATATATAAAGTCCTTATATCCCTCGGGCTTGGAGTCTTGAAGATAGTGCTTTTGAAAATGAGATGACATGCGCTGGAGCAATGAGATCAAAGTGATGGCCCTCTACAGGATGGACTTTCACATCATCAACGAACTCGTTCCATCTTAATAGCTCTGCTAGCCACTCGTCTCTGCTGCTAGCGGCCTCCTCCATGGGATCTCCGTAGAACACCTCCAAGAGTGGGATATGCCCAGTGGGCTCGTAATCTCGTGCGATGGCGTGCGAGTTGAGCGCTAGACCAGTCCACCTGAACAGCCGCGTCTTGTCAAGGCCGTACTCGCTGAGGCGATCTGAAGATGCCAACGCGAGGAACGAGTCCACTAGACTCTCCTTTGCGTTCTCTGTGGCATCATCACCGACTGCGACTATCTGTGCCATGAACTTGGCCTCCGCCTCGGGATCTGGTAGAAGATCAAAGAAACGGACTAGAGTCAGAAGGACATAGCTCCAGCCGCTTTGGCGCATCTGACCCTTGATATGAGGCCGCTGGTCAATCACAGCCAAAAACGGCGTCTCGTCTCCGGCAGCATGTAGCCTCTTGGCTATCTCGAAGGTCATCGTTCCTCCGTACGAGTACCCAGCGATTGCGTAGGGGCCCGTCGGCTGCGTCTTCTTGATGGCAGCAAGGTACGTTGAGACCAGCTCGTCTATACTACCGAAAAAAGGCTCACCGTCGAAACCGCGCGCTCGCAGCGCGTACACGGGCCTATCGACGATCTGACGCGCGAGATTGAAAAAGACGAGAACCTCACCCATGCCCGGGTGCACGAGCCAGAGAGGTGTCTTGGTGCCCCCAGAACGGAGGACAACTACCGGATCATACGATTTGGGCGTGTTACTACTAGCCGGATCCAGGGCTTGCGATAGAGATTCGATCGTCGGGTTGCTGATGATGGTTGTGACTGGGATGGAATCTGGCAATCCCGCCTTGCTTTCCAGCAGCCACTTGAGCCGGAAGACCTCAAGTGAGCTGCAGCCGAGGTCGTGCATATTCGTGTGGACGCCGACCTCGGCGGCGGACACGCCGAAGACATCCGCGAAGATGTCCCGGATCTCGAGCCCGAGCGGTGTCGACGGCGGCACGATATCAGCGCGCTGACCACGCGCAATCATCGCCTCGTCAAACGCGATGATCTCGTCGTAAACGCCGCTCCCGAACGCTTTCTGGATCTTGCTTCGGGACAACTTGCCTAGCGACGACTTATGTAGGAAGCTCTGGTCCAGCGGGATGATTTTGTGTGGTCGCGCCATGCACGTCCTCATGGCGACGTTGCGTATTGCATTCCGTGCTTGAATGCGAGATGCTGCGTCTTCCGGCTCGTACGTAGGTAGGTACACTATGCAAAACGTCTCTGTGTCGGCGTTCTTCGCCCGGAAAGGAAAGACGGCCGTGAATGAAGGCTTGACACCTTCGATCCGAGCGTCCTCGATGGCGGCTTCGATCTCATGAGGGTGGTATTTGAGCCCATTGATATTGAGCGTCTCCTTCTGCCGCCCGACCATGTTCAGATTACCACTACTGTCCAAGAAGGCCAGGTCCCCTGTGCGGAACCAGCCATCCGGGGTGAAGGACCCGGCGGTAGCCTGTGGGTTGTTGTAGTACTCACGGAAGACGATCTGACCTGATACCTCTAGGGTGCCGGCTACATCTGCTGGACAGATATTGCCGGTGTCAGGATCGACAACTCGCATAGCCATGCCTGGTATGCAATGGCCTAGGGACGTGAACTCCCAGCCGTTGCGTACATCTAAAGCAGGACATTCTGCATTGTATATGCTCCCTGCACACGTCTCGGTCATGCCGAAGCCGGGCCTGATGACGTTGACGGGGGCGCCCAGCCTCTCGAGCTCCGAGGCCAACTCGACGCAGAGGGCTGTTGAGTTGGCCTCGCCCCCGGAAATGAGCAGTCTCAGAGATGACACATCGAGAAGCTCGTTCGCATTATCGTCAGATGCGGATACGGATCTCGAGCCGAGAGCCTTCCTAAGGCTCGCAAGGAAGAAATTCGGCGCGAACGAGTATGAGACGCGGTGCCGGCCAATAAGTCGAAGGAATTGCAGCGGCTCCACGAGCATGTCTGCTGCCTGCACCTGGACCTGCTCGGCGCCGAGAAACATTGCCTGCAGGTGGATCTCAGTCAAGTTCGCGACGTGGTCCATGCCGACCCAGCTTAGAAACACATCGGAGCTGCTTGTCTGGTGGAATGTTGACTTGCCGTGCAGCGCTGCAATGACTTGCCCGTGCCGTAGACCTACGGCCTTCGCGTCGCCGGTGCTTCCTGAGGTCAACATCAAGGCGGCCAGATCCTCGCTGCTTTTTGAGAACACATCGTCATCTCTACGGGAGGATAATAATCTCTCCTCTTCATGACCGTCGTGATGATGTTGGATTTGTATGGGGGAAGACTTTATCATCTGGACAAGGGTCTCTATGGTGTGAAGCTGGATTTGTTCACGAACACTGGCGAATTCTGGAATAAGTCTCTCACTTGTGATCAGTATAGGGTCACTCAGGAGTTTCTTGAGATGTAACAGATGCCGCTTCCGCTGTTCTAGGTCGTTGGAAAAGGGAGTTGACATGGCAGGCACTTTCCCGGCAGCCGTACAAGCCCAGAACCATAAGATATTATCCCATTGTGTGTTAAGATGGATTAGCAGAACTGGATTCCGTGCGGTTTGGGGTAAAGACTCGATGACACGGCTCAAAGAAATAGCTTGATCCAGGAGCTCGCGGTACGTGATAAATTTCGGGGCTTGCTTGGTTTGACCCGGCAAGTAAACCGAAATTCCCTTGTGGGGATATTCTTGGGCAGTCCTGAGGAGTATGCTGAACAGATTTTGAGGTATCGGAGTCATAGTTACGGATAGAACTGAAAGCGAGAATAGGGATAATGATTGAAAAGGGGCAATTTAAGTTTTAGACATCTGAGGTGATAGTAGAGATGGCAGAGTATTTCTCGCATGTTTATATATTTATGCCATACCAGGTACTTATTTGTAGTTATTATCCTTGAGAATAGGCGAAGGTCATTATCACCTTGTACAGTGCAAAATCTCTATCCTCTTATCATGACAATGGATCACAAAATATCTCATAGGTGAGCAGCTTAAAAGAAATTTACCATTAATACGACGTATCTGAGAACCATTACTCGGTTAATCGGAGGACCGAATTGTATGCATTCATGTTATGATGGAGGGAGTATATTTAATCTCCGAGGAGAAGTACCAGAATCGTGGGCTGCAATTATTCGCGATGTTACACAAATACCACATACATACCGGACCTACATATAGTGTGGGATACATCTTACGTACCTATCTGTGGCGCGAAACATAACTGGCTTACAACATTTGAGCTACCCGTTATTTTTCACTGCCTGTAATAATCATGAAATACTAGAGCTGCATCAAGTTATAATAGTTGCAATGTCCTTTTCAGTAATTTATTTTCAAAGTAGGGCCCTTTACCCAAGCAGGATTTAAATTCCAAATGTTGTTAGTACTCCAAGTTCTGTAACTTTGAGTGATAACATATGAATGGGAGGTAGGTAATAATCATTGTATTCTACTATGCTGACCTGCTATAATATGGTAAGTTATGCCGCAAAGTTCCGGATCAGTGTGCTTATTGAGGCTCAGCGTAACGCCTTATTGCCCTTCACTATCTTTGACAATTATGCTTATGGTCCAAGCCGAATAAGCCGGTAGATATGCTAGGTCTTACATGCTAGAGACCCTTATCTCATTACATCTGACTCATCGGGAGAATTTCATACCGTGTAATCACAGGCTTATACAAGGATATAATCAGGAACTCCTGGTGGTAGTTGAAGAGCTTAGTCATATATTCAACTGATTTCATTTGCGCGCAGCCAAAGTGGCGGTTTCAACTATACCGCAGTACAACTTACACGACATGGTGATTATCACTTTGCTGCTAACTCCTCATTTCCCAACCTCCAAACGTCCAATGAACAAGTAGTTCTTTATCAGACGTGAAATGAGCCAGTAGACCTACATTTCTTACGGTATTAGAAGTTTGGGAAGAAATAGCGCAACCTATTTGTTGTAAGCATCTAGTCACCTTCTCGTTGATGGTGTCAATGATTCTAGAGGTGACGAAACTCGAGATCGCCAGCGCTTTCGGCCTTGATATTATCCACCTCTCCAATTACTTCATCTTCAGTCCAGGTCTCGGACCTCTCTATCTGGCGCCCCTATCCTATGATCGACGGGTGATATGTCATATTCTTAGGTTACTTTGTAGCGCTTACAGTGTTGAATGCCGTCTGCATAGACGGTTTTCCGCTTTCCGAGTAGCAATAGCGGGATCCGATGAGCCTAGCTTTGCTGGAGGCTTGACTGGATATATATTCTCCTAGGCGGGTGTAGGCGGGCACAGTAATTATGCAGCTTCGGCCCTATCTGTGGATCTGCTATCGCTGGCGTCGCTGAGAACTTATTCCAAGAGACAAAAACTGGAGATTGCTGACTGTGATCATCATTATTGCCGCTGCAGTGAAGAACTCGGCATCTTAGATGAGTTAATTGCACCATTCTTACACTAATAGAGGAACTCCAAGACGAAGAAATCTACAGGCAACCTAAGAGACCCTGATAGATATAACAGGGGCCTAGGCTTCATAGAGATATTCTATTGGATGATCAACTGTTGTGCGAGGCTCCTTTTAATGTCGCCTGCATGAATCTGCATGAACGTCTATATGGCATGGTGAGTGATTACGTACAGCAATGCCACCCTTTTATTTTAATACTAACAACAATGGGGCTTCCGTAGGGCTTGTGATATCTTATACTTTTATGTGGTTCTATTACTGCTGCTATTATCACCACAACCTCCATACAGACTGGACTCATGATGATGGTCCACTGAACCTATGGGATTATCCTGCTTTGGATAAGGCCACCGCTCGTTTGCGGGCATGCTTCTCAGAAGTCCGCCATCCTCTCGAGCCGCACTTACGGGAAGAGGGCGGATCGCCACTAGATCATAGAACACCCTTCATACAACTAGATGCATGTATTTTGCCAGCAGCTTCCCCTTATCCACCTATGAAGAAGTGCACTGCATTGATTATTACTGCCATCTTGGCGTCCGGGATACTGATAGCTTACATTTGTGAGACGACGTAACTGACTAACACATACGAGATCTTCACTGAGAGCGTGCTGGCGGCCGTCGCCCCGCATTCATACCTGTTCGGCTACGTCTCTTAGCTTTATATGGTTCGGGTGTGCGGTTGTCCGGGATACTACTGTAGGCCTTACCTACTTACCTCAGATACCTAGGTAGGTAAGCACTTGTAAGTAAAGCCGGGGTTTCAGGGTGCCGAACGTAGTGATCTGGTCAGGGTTAATGTTGATTGATGCTTAGCTTGCCTCCTAAGAGTGCACGAAATAATATAGGTCGTCTACTTTTAATAGTGGTGATGGTAGTTGTGTCATCCCAACATTCTACTGATTCCTATTTTTTAAATCAAAGCACTAATAAACTGATTATTTCCTGTTATTAAGTACTTTGCGCCTCAAACGAGATTGCAAGGCTTAATTATCTTGAAGTATTAATTATGTATATTTTTAAAGAAGGGAATCTCTAAGAAAAACTCTTAAAAATTACGTGTTATATAAGTATTATATATAACGTAATTATATCGTTATAATTCCCCTTCCTAAAAAACTTTTAATGTTTATATTAATATTAATTTAAAAAAAAAGCAAAGAAAAGAAACGTAATTAAAGCGGGTTATAAACCACGGCGAATAACAAGTAAACTAAAACGAAGCAAACCACGGAGAAGAAGACTTAAATAAACTATGAAGAAGTAAATTAAACTAGTAAATCGTATAAAGATTTATCTTATCTCGTATATATTAGCCCTAAAGATTCTCTCGCGGTATTTAATACTTTTAAGTTTATAGCCTTTATTTTCCTTTTTTTTATCGTTATTATTATTGTTATTTATTTTGCGCATCGAAAACGCGATATCTTTAGAAATAAAATGTAGTTATAACTCCTTAAATGTTTTTTTAATCTTAGTTAGTGTCTTAATAAAAGGTGTTCGGGCTAAAGATAGCGACTTCGTCGAAGACTTGCTAAAATAAGTCTTGACGAATTGCTTTTTAGTATTTGGTGTTCGTAGTTTAACTTCTGTTTTGGTTTTCTTTGCCGGTTTTCCTTCAGAAGCTAGTTGCCCCTCAGAATCCGAATCCTCCAGGCCCGGTGGGCGGTTAGTTGCCTTCGGTGAGATTAATTTCATTCATTATCTCGCCAAATATGGAGTCGGCGATTCGCCGCTTCTTTGAACGGTATGATTACGTCACAGAGGCTCTGGAGTTTCGCATCCACACCATAACAACTTTCACGGCCACCCACGCCCCCATCTTCTCTAATTATAACTTGAGTTTCAGCGCAATCTCTGGGTGCCATTCCAGACACGGCCGAAGAACTATACCTCCTTCTTATAGTGTGAATAAATTGCTCGTATTTTCTAAAACATCGTGGCAGATAAACCATATCCGAATCATCTTGGAATGTTTACCGCATGGACTTTAAACACTTGTAAACTTCAAGCAAACCTCGGGTTTCTTACATGCGGAACTTTACATTTCAATCAAGCTGTATAAAACTTTCCCGTGAAGCTCGTACTGGCCCATGATTTATGAAAACTCTTACTAGCAAAAAATTTTTTTTTTGCTTTCCCCTCACTTTATAAATAGATGTTTTGATCTTCATTCTATATAAGTAACCTTTTAAGTTAACACCCCTGGCTACAAACCACCCCAGTCACGATCCACCACTTTCCCACATAAAACGGCAAAAACCAACTAATATTCACATTTCAATAACAACATAAATAGAATGGTAAAATATAAAGTTTTCTTCTTCTTTATACTATACTGGAATATGACTTAAAATTTATACATTGCCAAATTTCATTGAAACAAGGGAAATAAAGGTTCGAGGGACATTTGCCTATGTCTCAGGAAAGATTGATAGCTGCACACTCGCATACGTATTCGGCTTCGAAACTTAGCCGAGTACATTGGGGGTTAGGTCGCTGTCAAACGAACCATAATGATTCTATCTATGCTTTCCTCCAAACCAAGGGCGCCCGCTCTGGGTGAAGCATTTGCAGGAGAAGCACCGCGTAGGAGTCCGTCTCAATGAGTTTCATGACTCTTTCCCGAGCCGCTTCAATGGTCTCACCTTTGAAGGTTACCGGATCGACTCGCCAATCGCGAAACAGCACCGCCATAGTGGGCGCAAACTCGACCTGGGAGAATTTCCTGCCTGGACAGTCACGCGTACCTTCGGACCAGCCGAGAAAACAACCGCGAGGAGGTTCATCTACTCAGCCTCTGGCCGGACAGAGGTTGCTGACAAATTGGCAGATTTGATCCAGCGTGACGGCCGCCAGGTCAAAGAATCCGGTCCCCAAAATTTCGGGTCGGTCTGTATTGAGCCGTAGCTGGGGGCGACCATGCTATGAGGAGGTAAAACAAACACCTTATTACTATTAACGGTAAGCGGCTGCTCTAGGTCGCCAGTCCATTTGATCACAGGTACAGGGGTGTAAAGTCGCATCGTCTCATGCATAATAGACTGACAGCGTTTCAACCGCGGGAAGTCGGCGCGATAATCTCACTAAGACGACTCACGGTTTCCAAAGACGCTCTAAATCTCTTCCAAGAGCCAGTCTTGGACGTCCAGTTGCGCAGCCAGAAAATGCAGGGCGAAGGTGAACGTATTGGCCGTGGTATCATGGCCCGCGAAGTTGAAGGCGAACATGTTACCGTAAATCTCGCTCTCCGTGAGGGCACCCGGGTTTTCTTCATCGCCTTCTGAGGCGCGTACCATTAAGGTTATGAGGTTATGGTCGGTGGTCTTCCCCTCGGCTAACGCACGCTTCTCATCTTCGTACATACTGGTCATGTATGCGTGGAAAGATACCCATGCCTCGTGGACAACCCGAAACTTGTGGGGAAGCCAGGGGTTCGCGAGGAACTTCGTACCGAGGGCAAGGATGAGAGTCCAATTTTCTAATATTGTTTGCAAGGAATCTTTATAATTGCTAGACGTGCTAGTAGACGGGCCTCTCTCATCGGCGCCCTCAAACTTGAAGGACTTGTCAAAACCAGCACGGGAGAGAGTATGAAGGGATAACGTGCGCAGATCTTCCGCGGAAGACTTGATCGACGTCTTCGAGGTCCAATAACGTAGCATATCTCTCGCTAAAGAAATAGTCTCGGACCACACAATCTCGTTGTTTTTCTCATCGAAGCAATGAGTCGCTATTCTTCGTTGCGTTTTCCATCGTTGACCTTCGACCTGTGAGATGCAGGGTTAGTTGAGCCCGGCTCGACGAGGTTATGCATTAGGACCACTGACGGTAGATATGTTGGGTCCAAAGACATTCAAAACCTCTATGAATTGCCTAGTGTTAGCTACGCTCGGCATCACACAGGGCAACGGCACACTAACCGTTGACAAAGACGGGTCGAGGAAAATCCGTTCCCCGTCGAAAAATCGACACCAAGGTGTTGAGGTTGTTGATGTAAACCCAGTTTTTCAAGGGCGTCACCAGGACCCAGATGTCTCCCATCTCATGATGTGAGCGATATCTGTCTTCGACTTCCCATCCTCGCTAATTGTACCTGGTGAAGCTATTGTCACCGAAGGGCAGACGGCGAAAGAACGCGAGAACCTTTCTATCCAGCAGAACCCAGAGCGGATTGAGGGGGCTGATAGGAATGATGCGTATGGGAACACCAATGGTGCGAGCAGCCCAATAGTTCTGTAGCAGACGGATGCCGGTGTTGATCACCGTGGCAGTTGCCAACAGAAGAGCGATGGCCATAAAGGCCATTAGCCAGGCGATTGGCGAAGAGGATGCGTATCGTCGTAAGTTTATGCTCTTTAGTCCGGGTACGATATGAAGATACTAGGAGAAGAAGAAATGAGAGATAGCAAGCAGCGTAGGGGAGTAAGAACAAGACCGGCAGGAACAAGGAAAGGGGATGGGATGGGCCGAAGGGTTCTACGGGTATATCTCGTACAGCTTCATCCAATGTTTACTGCTTCCCAATTTGCTTTGATCCGTTGGGGTTCAAAGGTGCTTTTCAGCCTCAGACTATACACGTTGGTAAGTTGCATATAACAGTACCAGATACCGCCAAGTAGCTATAACTACCTACTTAAGGACATGCACGCCTTTCCATATGATTGGGAGCCTTGCAACTACCAACTTGCAGGTAATCCGCAGTAAGCGAGGTATGATCGCCCTGCATCCCCGCTACGGAAATATGCAAGACTGCCTGTTGGAGCAATGAATTCTAATCACCAACAATGACATCGCAGTGTCGCTGGAGTCTCAAACATACATTGGTGATCGGCTGACGGTGAGTTCATCCGCATTTGTAGCTTCCTCCGTGTTGCAGACCGGGGGCACAAATGGATGCAAGCTGGGGATATGGAAGGCTATAGCCTGCCTGGTTCCTAGCTTGGCATCGGGGTGGTGTAATTCAGATCTAGCCATACCCCCAGGCTTATTATCATCGTTCTTTGAAAATGGCGGACGTTGTAATAGAATAGGAGTTGCCTTGATTTGTTCTGTAGAGCCAGCCTCTCATAATTGAGAAAACATTTGTCCAAAGTTCATCTTCAGCAACTGAGCATCTGGCGGCATCCGCTCCATCACTGGTAGATCATGGATGTGTTGCCGCTTGCGGATTCGCAAAGCAACCTGACAAGATTTCTCCCCTACGGGCCGAAGTTCGGAGAGATGCCAGTAGGCTGCATTCCCCTTTACTGCTATTTTATCTCTCTGACTAACGAGGTTCTAGAACCAAGGAATCTAGTTCCTGCTTTCCCTTTATTTGGACTCTCTTGTCGAAACCTAGGCAAAATTGCTCCTTGTATGACTTCTGGCATTATGTTTCACCTACCTCATGGCCGCTATCGATTTCCAGAAGTCAATGAATAGCAGCAACGATGACACGCTACGAGAAGTACTAATTGTACCTTATTGGAATTCTTCTTAAGTTGCAGTAAAGGTCCCACTATGATCCCTTTCTGTTTTTCTCGCTATAGTTAGATCACTGATTATTTAGGGAGAATGTTCGAATTGGATGCACCTCTTCAGCTCAGAGCAGGTCCTTTCCGCTTCTTTTTTTGCAAGAATACCGAACACATCAAGTACCCCAACCACCATCAATATTGGCCTTTTTAATACCTTGGAGATGCTGCCTGATCTAGGCGACCGAAAACGAAAGCGATACTATCTAGTTAATGGATAACATGAAATGTAGGTTCATCTATAATATGAGGGCAGCTCCCAGCTTCAGCTACAAAATCCCACTTTAGGACATTTTAGCAGTAGAATAATACCATAGAATAGTTATCCACTTATATTCCTCTCCTTATTTGCTTTGTTATAGGCCATGAAATTGTCCTCCGAAGATTACTGTCCCTCGTATAGCTTATCGGGATTTCGCCAACTCACTACCCATGCGTACGTAATAAACACTTATTTAAACAACTCAAAGGTATTGCTTGAGCCACCCTACCGCTTGTGCGAAGGACTGCTCCTTGGCAAACTTCTGCCGCGGTTGGCTCAGGTCACAGCGGACGGAGAATCCGTGCTCGACATCTGAGAAAAGATTGATCTGGTACGGGACGCCTATCTGGCCTAGAATCTCCTCACTCTCGTGGCGTTTAGCGGCAGTGAAAATCTCATCCTTCACTATGCTACGAGTCAGAATGAAACAGGTTCGATGAAAAATTCTAATAGGTATTAGACTGACCAGCAGCAGCGATACTCAATGGGCCCTGAATTTCCTTGAGCTCGTCGGCATCTACCATGCTTGGGTGGGCGGCAAAGCCGACGTCGAGCTTCCCCTGCTTGAGAAAGCGACACACGTACTTGCCGCCAAAGCAGTAGCCCACTCCAGCAATGCGCTCGCATCCCAGCTGTCCTCGCATCTCGGTCAAGACGGCTTCGACAATGGGGTCAATTTGACCCGGTAGATGATTCTGAATCCAGTTCATAAAATTGAAGCCCTGCGAGGGGTTAAGTGGTACAGCGTCACCGGCGAATAGGTCAGGTATGACAACGAAATATCCGTTTCTAGCAAATTCATCCGCAATAAGCTGAGCGTTGATGAACTTGTGTCCAATGACATCCGTCAGGAGCAGTACTGCCCTCTTTGTTGATTTGTCGGCCGGGTAAGCAACATATGTCGAGACTAAGCAAGAACGTAGATGTTAATTTATCAATCCAAGTGACATTACGAGTCGTAACCCACTCTGTCCAATGTTTCTGATGCTTCCTGTAGCAGTGCCCTCGTGGAGCGAGCCGGTAGTGCAGCACTGCGATGGCGCGTGGGAGGTCATATTTTCTAAAGAATAGTGTGGGCTGCTCTTTAACTTAGGTTCGGTCCGTATAGTGAAGTGTATGCTGAAGTGTCTTGTGTGGTGGGAGAAGGAGTGGAAGATGGTTATTTATCGAAACAGCAGTTTCCAAGGCGGAACCCGGACTTAAGCAAGGCTTTCACCCGATAGATACCTGTTGGTAACATAGCGCACTGGAAATAATTTGTGAGGGGGCTTAGGCCAAAGGCACGAAGTGCCGAAAGGTAGTAAGTATATCGGGAGATGCGGTGAGAAAGGAATGTCAGGTACAATGTAACCTATATATAATTCAAAGGAACAAATAGATAGCAGACATGTATAAAGTAAGACGTTTTGAGTAGCTGTAGCTCCAATCATGATATTATATTATATCGTGACACAACTGCTCACTGCAGCTCGTTTGATTGCGGTTCAACACTCTTACCGCATAACACAGCTCTTACTCGTCCATTAAGATGACAATACTACCTAATATGAAAAGAGCTGTCGGGAGGTAAGATAATGGCCGCACCTTATTTCCATGGATTTATATCTCCGTGAATCGGAAGGCACTCTTGGTCCGTTAAGTTTAAGAATAACACATACACATCAATGTGAAGAGATTAATAAAAAGACTTCCTAGTATTGCTCAATCAGGCAGGTGATCTCACCCATTTATAACTATATCCGTTAGTTCACTATTCATGTGCCAAAAATCATGAGAGGATAGCCATATCAACAGTATCTGCTCGTTGCCAGTATCCGGTAGGCTCACATTAATTTGAAAATATCTTATCTCCTACGAGATATTATGCTTATTAACAGGACCAACTTTTTGTTGCTAGAAGGGTTTTACTAAAAATAGTTATAACGGACACGCTCTATATTTCGAGACACAGAAGGCCAACAGACCTGAGGAGTTGTAACGGCTAATGCTTCTCCCTTGTCGTTACTAAACTCCAGGATTAATGGCCATACGGCTAGTGTGATGATATGATTACGTCACAAATATAGTTATATAGCTGGTAATCTCCAGAGTCTCTCTTGGAGATTCCCCTCTTCAAGAATAATACAATTGACAAAACAACAAAGAAATCGAGCCCTTGCAGCTAGTATGTATATTTCCCACCTCGTTGTTCTGTTGGAATACATTCATCTTTAGCAGTCGTACCAGATATTTTTAAGTACCTCGACAAGAGGCAGTTCAATACCTACATATACTGTCATGGTGGCTGTTGAAATACAGGAGCATAGACCCCCAGCATACGGTCCTACAACCTCCTACATATATATATAAGTATATACACGGGCTTCTCTCACTTACCTAAGCTATCACCTGTGACTAATACGCTTCATAAATACTGATACTTTCTTCTTAACTCAATGGTTGGAGTATTATTTTTTAAATATTTGGGGTTTGCCACGTTGTAGCCATCCTGGGGCCTCTGCTGCAGCATGAGGCCGTGATAAGCTAGCTATTAGCAGCCTATCTAATGGCTCGTCTTGAGTAGAAAGCTATTTTTAAACTTGTGGTAACTGACCGTGTAGCAAGGCCTCTCTTTAGATGTGCGTCGTGTGAGGCTGTTCTTAATGTATCCTCCTGGGGGTGGGGGATTATTTATATAGAAAGGGAATGGCACACACGATGCACTATACGCCTAGCACAGGACTCCTGCCAGTCTTGTATCAAAGAGCGTATTTTACGAAAGTGACTATCTGGTGTATGTACGTATTGTGAGGTGTTTTGTTGTTGAATAAAACTATAGTTAGGATGAAAATAGACTGGAGGGTATGTGTGTATGTCTGAAATGCATAAGATTTTGAGGAAGACGTGTGAGAAAGAAGCTATCCTATTCGGCGACGAAATTGTTTTTATCCATTGAACATCGGATCTAGACTTAAAGAGCAGATAGCATAAGAATGTTTCTCAATTCGGTTTATATACAGGACTTGATTTTAACCAGTAGCTTCAGAGCTCTTTAACCAATCAACTTCGCATGTACCTCCGCGCTTAAAGTAATCACTTACTCGACTTCAAGCTGGCTTCGTCGCTCGTATCCACTACGACCTTAAGCACCAAGTTGCCCTTTTCGTCCTTAACCTTACCCGCAGTTTCAAACGCTGCAGGGATGCTGCTCAAGCCCTTATACCGTTGGGTGACGAGCTTGCTCACGTCTGGGAATAAGTCATTCTTGCTTGCGAGCAGTTTGATAACCTCCTTATACGTATTAGCATATCGGAATACGCCTACCAGGTCGACTTCTTTGAGTGATGCCGCCGAGATCGGTAATGTCTGGATTGGGGTGCCCATGCCTATGATCATCACCTTACCGCCCGGTTGTGTCGTCTAAACTCGTCAGTGTCATTCATCAAGGCCACGGTGTGTAATATTACATAGGTGAACTGACATATATCGCGGTGTGCATGCACGACTCTACACCCGTGCACTCAAACGTCACATTTACCTCCCCGACAGGCTCCTCCTTGAACGTAGAAGCCTTCAGCTTCTCTGCCACGCCCTGCGCATAAGCTAGCTTATCATCAATAGTCTGTAGCCTCGCCAGGGGCACCGTGAACGCCACGTCCGCGAATCCGTTCTCGACGGCAAACTTGACGCGGTCCTCCAATATATCGGCGATGACGACCGTCGCGGCCCCAGCTACCTTGCTCGCGGCGGCGCAGAGCAGACCCACAGCGCCAGCGCCGAGGACCAAGACTGTATTACCGGGCTGCAGGTTGGCGCGATCGCGCGCGTGCACGGCGACAGAGAGGGGCTCGGCAAGGGCGCCGAGCTCGAGCGACATACCCTCGGGCAGCCGGTGGCACCACCTGGCCGGGTGGTTGATGCGCTCTTGCAGTGTGCCCTGCGAGTGCGGGAACGCTTTTGCCGAGCTCCGAAAGTTCATCCCCTTGCAGATGTTGTAGCGCCCGGCCTTGCAGAGGTCGCACGACTCGCACGGTAGGCCGACCTCGAGCGCGACGCGGTCGCCGACCTGCAGGTCGCGCACGTCCGAGCCGACGGCTGTGACGATGCCCGCGGACTCATGACCCAGGGTTATAGGTTCCTTGACGATGATATTGCCGTTGCGGTAGTGGTTGAAGTAGTGCAAGTCTGAGCCGCAGAGGCCAGTCGCTTGAACGGCGACTTGAACCTCAGTGGGTAAGGGGTCTGGCAGAGTCCGTTGTTCCTGTAACCAAATGGGCGATGATGAGTGTAGTTCTATAAAGTTCACTCTTAATTGCTTTCACTTACGACTCTTAGATCCTTCGCCCCGTGAAGGATCGAGGCTTGTACTTGTGTGCTGCTCATGGTGATCTTATTTATCTTCTTAGTCCCTTTTTTCTCCTTATTCAGGGGATAGCCAAGGCCTTAGACTCGTATTATCGTTCTTCTCATGAATTTAACTCATGAACAGAGAGGATCAAGCTATGTCGTTGGAGAAAATTGGAGACGATAGCCACCTGATAAACAAAAGGATAAGCAATTTAGAAGAAATACATCACCGGCGCCGAGACTAGGCTGGACGCCGCGCTAGCACATGATCGTGGAGTGGTTTCGTGAAGGCCCTCTCCTCCCGCTAGATCTATCCTCCGCGTTCCCTCCGATATGGAGAAGCTCGCCTTGGCAAGCTAGCAGATTCGGAAAACGGCCTGTTTGAATAAAAACTTTTGTCTGCATTTCCGACTTACACCCTTGAAATGTGGAGAGAGAAAGAAAACTATGCCGCACCACCTCCACAGTGAGAGGAGGACTGACTCGGCCCTGGGGCGGGAATTCGCTGGAAATTGACGTTTTGGCCGAACGGGTTAGTATGCGGCGAGAAGGGCACTATACTTACTCCGAACATTGCTACCCCACGCTCCGCTTCCCGGACAGCGGCTTATAAGCTCGGCCATAGTAACCAGACCTGGGGGGAAAATCTTCACTCTTAGGCACTCTTAGAATGACGTATCATTTGGGTAAAGACTACGAAGTAAGTAAACTTTTGATGCATCTAAACTAAATTACAATGACTTTTGGAAAGCAGAGTGTTCTGTTTGGATCTTGCTATGAAGGGAATATACTACCCCTGCTGCCTCTAGACAGTAGGGTATCCTGTTGGGTACAACTTGACGATCTAAGAGCACGATCGTAGTCTTTGAAAACTTACTGCCCGCAGTGTACCGTCCAGGTAGACTGAAGAGACAAGGCGGTGCCTGAGTTCCCTCCTTGAGACCGGTAGGCTTAGCCGCCTACTTAGCTAATACGGGGAAGTAATCGAATTTTGCTGTGAACCAAAAATAGCACACACGTTTATAGGCGATGAGGTCAAGATAGCCGCCAAACCGGTCGCAAGTTTCGCACTTACTAATCAACAGTATTTCAAATAGAGCCCTACAGACATTTCCGTTTTCCTTTCGTGTCGATGCTGATAATAACACGAAAGACGTTATGGCGATGCTTTTACATCATTTTTGTACTAATGAACAAAATTAATGAGGTTTATTACGTGTCAAAAAGCAGTCAGTACCCGTAGATCAAGTTTAAGGAGTAAAAGATAATTTCCGGGAGAAGCACATCTAATTAGCTCGTCCGGTACTGCAGCTGAATGAAATATCCGCGAGGTAATTATGTATCTACCTACCTATGAAGGAATTTATACATATCTCCATATTTAGGTATGATTTGGTGAATTGGGGGCTTAAATCAGGCCAGGCTCAGACTAAAAGCGGCGTGGCTCAGGTTCTCATTATAGACATTTTGTCTTCAAGGTTCACGCGAAAGAGTTTGGTCACATAAGTCAACTATAGGAAGTCGTGGTTCATCCCAAATTAGTTGATAATGAGCCTTAGACAAAATACTAAAAGGGCTACGATACAGAGAACTATCTTTACTTGAAGCTGTGGGACGTTACGGCTCCTAGCCTCTCGCTGTCCAGACCCGGGCCGCAAAGCGCTAAAAGATATGACGATCCCATATCGTCTTGTAAGAGAGTGACGATGAAAAATATGACAGGCAATTTTGACGCCGTGGCTGGGGAAGTCCATGCTTAATCACGACTTTTCATCAAATGAATAACGTCCTGCGGTTGATAAGAATGGTCACTTGCCGCCCAGCCACCATGCAGGTCCCCTAGAGCTGAAAAGCTGACTGCATGGGGGCGAAATGGCATAATAACCAAAACAGAACCCAAGGACTTAAGTCCAAAACATTGGGCATCTTTTGTGTTCTACACGGCAATATAGGGTGAGCCACTTCTGTGTCACTACTTGCCTGGCACGAGTGTTGATGTTGTGACACAACAGAGCAGTATACCATCTCTAATCCTAGTTAGCTAATTCCATATTCTGTTTGATGGTAGAGTCTCTGTAATAACTACCACCCAAAGTCCAGCGAACCAAAAAATGGCCCACAGAACCTTTGTAACGCTGCTGGCACTCGTGGTCACCATGGCTCGGCCCAGCCTGGGCATGGTATTCACGAACCAGTTCCAGCAATGGTATCCGCAGTACGGCTTCATCTTCGACGAGATCCTGCACACGAACTGCACGGCCCAGTACGAGAAATACTTGACCGGGTACCAGAACCAAAGCGCCATCGACTGGTTCGGCGGCGGCGGCACGATCTCGGTGCTCACGCAGCCCGTCACGCTATGCATCCTCAACGGGACGTCCGACTACATCAAAAGCATCATGGCAAGCGCACAGGTTCTCCTCGGCGTCATGCCGACGATCCTCGCCCTCCTGGGCCCGAGCACCGAGGAGCTCGCCCTCCTGACCGTCGTCGCCCGCCGTCCGTTTCTGGCGCTGCTCTTGGCATTCGGATGCCCGAGCGTGTATCTGAGCCGAGCATTCGAATACCGCGACCCGGATGCCTTGCTCCAGAACCGAAAAGACCGACTGCGGCAGTGGCGGCCCTTCCCGGCAGCCCAGTGGGCCATAGCATTCGGCGAGTACGCCATGGCGATAATGGCTGTCGCCAACGTCGCCCTACTCGACTGGGACCTTGGCATCAAGACGATCTGCTCATTCTTGTCGGACACGGTTATCGCTCCCACGATCTGGGGTCTGCTGGCGGTCGCGGTCCATTTCGTCGGGACAATCACCCTGCGTCTTCGCGTACGCAGAGAGTACGGGCCGAGGGACAGCGGGGAACCAGGTACGTTTCTGGACTGGCTATGGAGAATTCCGGATCGGCTTAGGGAGATCTGCCGTTGGGAGTTCATACCGGCGGTGGCCCAGGGAAGCATCCGCGTCAAGACGTTTCCCGAGACTAAAACGTTTATCGCCTTGGCCTGGTTCCTGTCCCCGGGGATCATCTGCCACATCATCTTCGGAACGATCCTTATGTCTAGTCTCACGTTTATTGGACCGAAAGACGCGTTCGGGGTCGTGGGGAGATATATGCTCTCGGTGCTGGCCTGTCGCATCATCCTGATGTACGAAATTGCGGGACTGCGAGAAGGGTATATCCAAGCACAGAGAGAAGATGGACCAGTAACCCAAATTGGAGAGGGTAAATCACTGGTACGTTTAGATTAATGACATGATTTCATTTTCTTCTTGCTCACCCTGTGGCAGGATTCTGTTCAATTGCATGATGGGAAACGAAGACCTGTCAATCAGACATGGTGAGGTATTTTAGTTACCGTACCTATATGGTCTATGAATATACCGCTGATAGCTCTGCGGACTGGTCATAATATTAGTAATAACAAGAGAATGGGACAGCGAGTGAGGAAAGTAAACTACTTCATATCAATGTAAAGTAGGGTAGAAGCAGGCATATCACTAGAACCTGAGCCTCTCCCCGTCTCGATGACCCTCCTAGAGCCCATATTGCGGTACGATGTTAAGACAGGATACAGTAGCAATATCCTCATTCCTTAATCTCCTTTGGTATTATGCAGATGAGCCCCGTCACAAGAATTCTGATTTGACTCGAAAAGAATAGTTTCGACGGAGACATTGGTGTATTACCATTTGGCTATCTCCTTTCCGACCATCTCTGTGAAGAGTTTCTTAAACTGGCGAACTTTTGCACGATTTTACATTAGGGATTCTTTCCATCCGTCCGTCTAGTCGGCAACAAGATTCCACTGTTCCTGGGAAACCACCCATACCTTGGCTTTTCGTATTTTCCAGTTCACTAGATGCATTAGCTGCGATTGGTGTATCTCGTACGCGAGTCTTGTAAACCCAGCCGGGCAGCAGGGTTATTTGTGCATCTTATTCGACATTCATAGATGAAATGTTAATCGGCACTTTGCATAATGTATCTTGCAGATACATAAGACATTGGAAACCAACATATATTAAGTGTGTAGTCACCAATGCTGACATATTCCTTTCACATGAGCTGCTTATGTCAATTTGTCTAAAATACCTGCTATATACTGATATCTCATTGTCACAATGCACTAAGTACGCATAGTGGTAGTAATACAGTTTCCCAGCGAAGAGCTACGTAGAACTACAGCCCCTTTGTTGCCCCCAGGTGACATGTGCCGTATTTGTACCTATCGATCTATCTACACCGCAACTCTCTGCCTGCTCCTTATACTCATACAGAGTTAAGTTGCAGTACAAAGTAGCAAAGACGGAAAACACATCTAAATATGCCAGGTATCTCGTCGCAAGCTGTGTAAGGGGGCGCATCGCCTTGTATATGTCTAAGCGCGTGAGCTCTTCCAGGCAGCTATCTGTGGCTATAACAGCTCATATCTTGATATTTTATATCATTAATTCTTGGCCGGGGGTTTGAGTTAAAAGCCGCTAATATTTATTGGCATTGTGGTTAATTCCTATATGTTACTACATTTAGCCAAGCAGGGACATCTTCACCATGGGCTTGATGTTGACACAACTGGAAATTCATTGAGTATTAGTTATTAGGTACCTAATAAACGGAAAATAGACATCTAGGCACAAACACATCATGGTTATTTTATCCCCCCCCCTTTTTTTTTTGCGCCTAAAGTGTACTGACATTCAAGCAAGGTAATTATTTCCCCCCATAAAATTTTCTGTTTTTAACCTTCAGTCACGAGGGAAGAGTGAGAACCTCAGTGTAGTGCAAACCTCAAACATAACCTTACATGAGAGGCCTACCTTCCTACGTATTCGAGATAAAGAATCACTCCTTTACGAGGAATGGTCTCTCCATCTTTTAGTCTGGTATTATATGACTATTGTTTCCTTGGAGCTTGAATTGTCCCTCCGATTCTGCACATTTGTATGGAATGGAAGCTGCTGTTTGGTTGAAGCGCATCTTTTCTAGGTTTTATATGGTAAATGTACCTAAGCAGAACAAATTGTTGCGATAAGCATATTGAGCTGATAGACTAGCTTTCAAAGATCTCTCGCTGTCAATCATATAACAGCTTCGAAATGGCGTAGCTAAGTAAATGTTTCTACATACTGTTATTGCGTATGACGCTTCCCTTATACATACCACAATGTAGGGAGTTGGGCCAAACATGGCCATTGGTGCCGGCGATTTTGACCGAATATGGCACGCCTAAGGTAGAATGTGGAGTCGAGGTCGAGTTCGGGTGAATCCCTCCCTTGGAATGTGGAGAACTCGCGGGCTTGATTAGGGGAGAGGAAGAATCCACCTTGCCGGCTCCTGTGAGACTAATAAATGAGATACTAAACTGTTCCGAATCCCGGAGGAAGAAACCCTCCCAAGTAGCCATTCTCCAATAAATATTGGGGTAAGAAACGCACGTCAATTTGCTTCCTTCACATGTAAATTGTGATTCCGGTATACATGAAGGCGGGTTGAAGATTGCCAACTGGGTTTTGTGAATCTATAATAAGGGTTTAGATAGATGGTATGGAGGCATTATTCTCACTTAAAGGCGAGACGGCTCTCGTGACAGGAGGCACAAGGGGAATTGGTCAGTCAGTCGCTATTGCTCTGGCCGAAGCTGGAGCAGATATCCTACTCGTTCAGGTATGTATGTAGCCATTTGAGGCTTCAACTCACTGCTGGTCTCCAAACCTTTCGCTGATAAACCATCTCACAATCTCATGAAATTCATCCCATTTCTAGCTTACCAACTTGAATATTCTAACACTTATTCCGTAGCGTAACACGTCCGCGACGGAAACTCGGAAGGCGATCGAGGCCCTGGGCCGCAAAGCGCAGATCTACACGGCGGACCTGTCCTCCCCGACCGACATCGCCGGGCTCGTGCCCAAGGTCCTCGCCGACGGGCACCAGATCCGGGTGCTGGTGAACTGCGCGGGCATCCAGATCCGGCACCCGTGCGAGGCGTTCCCGGACGCCGACTTCGCAGCCGTCATGCAGGTGAACCTGAACTCGGTGTTCACGCTGTCGCGGGATGTGGGTGCGCACATGCTGTCTCTGCCGCCGTCGTCGGTGACGGGCCGCCGCGGCAGCGTCATCAACTTCGCGAGCCTGCTCACATTCCAGGGAGGTCTCAACGTGCCCGCGTACGCGGCCTCCAAGGGCGCCGTGGGCCAGCTGACCAAGAGCATGGCCAACGGCTGGAGCGACAAGGGCGTCACCGTTAACGCTATCGCTCCCGGCTACATCGAGACTGAGATGAACACCGCGCTGCTGAACGACAAGGAGAGGCTCGCGAGCATCAGCGCGCGGATCCCTGCCGGGAGGTGGGGCACCCCGGACGACTTTAGGGGGAGCGTGGTCTTCCTGGCGAGTAAGGCGAGCGCGTATGTGAGTGGGCACACGCTAGTTGTGGATGGAGGTTGGATGGGTCGGTAGAACATGCGTGACAAGGCGAGGGAGGATGCCGGTTCTGACCGACGGTGAAATGCCTCGGGAGAGAAATGTACATATTATGGAGTTCCCAAATTTAGCATCAACGAGTAAAACGCCCGATTTATTGAAGTATATTAATGATCGTAATATTTTCATTTTTCATGAGTACCTGACTTTTATGCCCTACGCGTCATGGCGGGCCAAGGTGCGACGATTTCGATATATATACTATCGCACCAACAATCTACTGTGCCAGACTACTGAATTAACAAAGACACGACTACGGCTTAGCATCCATAACCTCTTCCATCCAGGGATACACGGACGCATTCGCCAAGGGATAGCCCATGTGCAGTGCGCCGGGGAAGAATCGTGCCTCCTTAGGCGAGCCATAGTTGAACAGCATCATAGAGTCCTCAATAGGCATGAGCCCATCTAGCGTACCCTGCGCGAGGAAATACGTATATTAGCATTTGCCTGACCACTTAAATCACCGAAACAAGAGATCCAGGGAGACACATGGGATGAGAGTAAAATCAAGTGAGGATGGAAAATAGAAAGAAAAAAGGGAAAAAAAAAAGGGGGGGGGGGGGGGAAAGGGGAAAGGGGCAAGGCAGAAGACTTACATTAACCAATAGAAGCCTCGTAGAAGGCATATCCAATATCCCCAGTTCAAGCAGCGAGAACTTCCTCTGCGCGCCCTCCCTATACTCCGCCTCCGTCTCGAACCCGTGCTTCCGCGCCATCGCCGGCGCCAGCGCGAACGGGTACTCGTGGCCGTCGGCGCGCGCGAGCCAGCCGCGGTCGTAAAAGTAGTGCACGCCGGCGCCCTGTGCGACGGCGCCCCTCAGGCGCTCGCGGTGCGTGTGCGCGATGCGCACGGCGTAGTAGCCGCCCGAGCTGAGCCCCCAGCACAGCACGCGGTCCATGTCGAAGCGCCCGTCGCGCCGCATCCACTCGAACACGCTGTCCCAGAGGCGGTCGGGCGAGGCCGGGTCGGCCGGGTCGGCGGGGCAGTCGGCCGTGCCGGGGATCTCGACGACGACGGCGGCCCAGCCGCGCGCCAGGAACTCGTCGCACCGGACCGTGTTGTCCGGGCGGTAGCCGTCGAGGCCCGTGAGCAGGAGCACGGCGGGGCACTTCTGCTGCTGCTGCTGGCCCCCCTCCTCCCGCTGCGCGCTCGTGCCCGGCACCCGGACGTACGCGGGCACGACGTCGCGGTCGCGGCCCTGCCGGTACGCGTGCGGGATGCGTACCTCGGCGACGGGCTCGCGCCACGTGCGCCCGGCCTTCATGTAGACGTTCTTCTGGCGCTCCCATGCCTCCCACTTGACGGGGCAGCTGACCTCGGGGAACGCCGAGACGTACGGGAACCGCGCGATGCGCAGCACGCAGGCGGCGCGCAGGTACAGCTTGCTCGCGGCGTCCGGGTCGGCCTCGTCATCCCCCTGCGACTCGAGCGCCTGCGCCGTCGGCAGGAACGCGCTCGTGTACTCGGGGCTCGCGCCGTCGTTGACGTCGCGCGCGATGAGGTCCGCGAAGATGGGCGCGAAGTCCGCGTACGCCCCGTCGTGGAAGGGGTACACGGACTTGCTGCAGGGAGCTTGCCACTTGGTCTCCCAGAGCGCGCGGATCCCGGCGTGGTGCGGCAGGCGGCGCTCAAAGGCTTCGGCGCCCATGAGCCACTGGCGCGGCGACGTCGGGGTCTCTTCTTCGCCGTTGGCGTTGACTGGGGTTGTTATTTTGTGGGGTGCCATGGCGTTTACGCAGGTAGCTTCGACTTATCGCAATGAGAGAAGATACGGGGGATCGAGGGCTGATTAATGGTTTCGGCTTAAATGGCGAAGGACGAGATAGGCGTGATAATAGATCCGGTGACTATGAACCCGCTCTGTGGCTCCTCGTCAATGGATATAAAACCGCCCTGAGTGGCGTAGCTTGGTCGAGAGCCAAGACGGGTTCGCTGGACTCGGCCGGAACGCTTGCGGATCACCACGCGCTGTGTAGTGTACCAATCGTTCTTCTCGCGGATCCTGCGGATTATGATCGTATTATTATTTGGATGACTAGGTGTGCATCTGCGAACCTTTTTGATTTGTGGTAGACAGTCTTGGACAGTATATGTATGCCGGACTTGACCATCCATCGGGCGATGCCAACCTACGTCACTGGACGTGAGGTATGCTCCCCATCCCGACCGGGATCGTGCAGCGATCGTCGGTAATAGGCCGGGGCTGGGGAAAGCATGATATTGATATTCACAGCGACAGGTACTTACTCTCGTTGAAGCAGGACCAAGTATGTTCTGATCAGCGCGTTTCGGACGCCGTGATCAGCTCTCATATTTTGTATGCGATGTTAATGAGTAGGTCTCACTTCGAATGGGTGGCACACCGCCGCACGGTGGAAACGATTAGATATAAATATACCACAATGCCGGCTTCGACAGTCGAAGTTGGGGATGTCCGGGTGTTGGTCCGGACGGGCGTCAATGTAAGCCTGGCAGTCTTCTGCAGGTAAGTAAGGCGCATAGAATATAAGCCTGTAAAGCGTAAGTTCTAATATTTAACATATTGAACTAGAAGGGCAAAACGGAACACGCCCTTATATACTCAGGATCTTAGCCCTTCGTACGAACTGATGACCGAGTCCAAACTCTCAATTTGGGTTTCCTAGAATAACGCCTATGTCACTGCCATGAGGCCGAGCAGAGCGACGCCTTGAGGGTTTAGCCGTGCACTATTGTACGTAATGCCTCTAGAACTGCAGCATGTGTCTCGTGGGAGTGAGACACCGAGAGGGTGCCCCCGATGGCTTGGACCTGAGCTGTCAATGCGGGTTCTCGGCAATGCCCAAGTTAGAGGTATATAGACGATGGTACGATACCAGATATGGGTATATACCAGACCGCGCGGTGTAGGTATCTTTACCCTCAAGTATAATAGTTCACAGTGTCGGTAGCTTTGAGATTGGCGTTCCAAGTGTTCATGAGGCCAAGCCTCTTCACGCCAGATCGGAACAAAATCACGGACCGGGGCTGTTTCACATGTTTCTTCTAATTTGACACTATCTCGTATCATAGCCGATGTCCTTATACTGGGCTAGGTCATTTTTGCATCTACGCACTATTTCCGCATATCCAAGGACTATAGTAGATATGGGATTGATCCGATCCGTATCCAAGTCCATGATTCATTATCCTCATGTTGCCTCTGTTAATCATGTCTCGTGGGATTACCTAGAGCTTCAGCCCTGTCGAGCCTGGATCAGCTGATTTATCCCAGTAGTGATTATATACGGTCTTCTGTTCTGGCCTGGCCTGGACCGGACGTGTACCCTAAGTGAAGGAAAGACCAGACATCACAGGGCCTTACTCTTGTCGCTCTCGTAGTAATGTGCCATCTCTAGGCCGGCCCGTCGGAAGCCGCACTTGAGGTAGAAGCCCTCGTTCGCTTCGCTGCAGTCAAGGATGGTCTTGTAACAGCCAATCTTCTCAGCGATGAAATCAAGGACCTGGATCAGGCGAAGCCCGAGCTTCTTGCCCTGTTGGTCCTTCGCAACGGCGATGTCCTCGATATGACCAACGAGGCCAAGGTTGTGGATGCTGTACGTTGAGGCGAGTTAGCGACATTTGGCGATTGCTGTTTGCTAGCAGAGCTGGTTTGCCCGGCTCCCTTTCGCAGGAATATTTCCACATTGTACTTCTTTTTCTCTCTTGGGGGCCCCTTACAATTTCCGCTCCACGAGGAGATTTCCAGTCGCGACAATCTTTCCACTGCTCGAGTCTTCGATGACAACAACGTAATATGTGTCTTGGGTCGACATCCACTTGTACCGCTCGGCGAATTGCTCCTTGCTGATCTCACCAACGGTGGTCAGAACTCGGAGGCAATCGAGAAAGCCTGCATCATAGTCGGATAGTCTCAGGGAGCGCGCGATGTAACCCTGGGGGAGGGCCGCGGCGACTACGGGGGAGATGAGGTTGGAGGAGAAGAGACCTTGTTCCGCAGCCATCGTAGCACTCGTGGTCTAAGCAGCGTGAAAGACAGGAAAAAGTCGTATAATGAATGCAGATGAAACGAGGGTTAGTTAATTCTATCGACGTATTTATAGACAAGTTAAGAGAGGTAGATGGGTATTCTAGCAAACTGATAGTCTAGGAAACGAAGTAGCAAATAGAAGAAAGAACGAGAAATGGAATGGAAACGTAAACAGGCCAACAGACTGCCTTTTCAGGGGGGTGTTGGCGCTGACGAGACGACAAGGGATGCGATAGTTATACGAAGTGGAAGGAAGACAAGATCAAAGATCTGGCTGGAAATCTATCAGCCTCACACTTGGACTTTTTTCCCCCTGAGACCCGCCCTGCGAGGGCCCTGAGGGACCTCCCCACCTCCCGCTGGGGCTTGTCTTGGCCCTTAATCGATAGCCTGGTTAGTGGGATATTTACGGGGGTATGCTTAGCCTCAATTGAAGATAATGCTGCCGGCAGTCTGCAGGGAGCTGAAAACAGCCGCGAGAGTTGTAGACGGCCACCTAAGAATAGCAGCACCTGCAGGTTCGGTCGGGTATCCACAATGTAGGTATTCCATTACTGGATCAGGTGCCTGAGGTCGTGGTACCGCGTACTGTGGCTAGGTGCTGGGAAGTTGTTGAGGCTTGCCACTAGCACTAGCCTGATGATGCATGCACCCGAGTACCTTCCATTGGTACGGCTAGGTTAGCAGGTGCCTGGGCATGATTGTATGTCCTGCCCCCACCTATTTTCATAAATATTATCCTTATTTCTTTGTTCCATCTTTATTTTTGCGCATGCACTTTCATGCACGCTCTTTAGATGCCACATCTCTCTCTCTCTCAAGTACGAGTAAACCTGAACCAACCAACCGACTAACAAATAAACACAATATACCCAACTCCAAGGATCTGTTTGCGATACAACGCTATCACACGTCCTCTTACGAATAACCATCGTTGAAGATGCTCGTCTTTTGTCCAAAGTGACTCATTCTTTGTCGACGTTCATCATTCGGGTTATCGTTCATTGTGTGTTGGCCCGACTCGCCACGCAATGATTGGTTATACGTAGCGTCGACAAGCGTCGACGGGTCCCTTGAACAACACGCAATGCAACATCGGAATTGAGATAAAAGAAAAGAAAAGTGGAAGGCCCTGTATCCCGAGGCTTATCGGACACGTCTGGGCCTGTCTGGTTCCTGCATTGCATAACTTCGTCATTCTCAGGAACACGAACACCAAACTGCTATCGCCGCCGATTTCACAGGCAGACAGGTTCCATCTGTGAGTAGCCTTTGGATGACTTGGCGATTTATTCACTTCTTATTAGTGGACGAGCCCCCCCTTTTTTCTTCCTCTATTGTTTTTTTTTCTTGTTTCGTTGGGAGCCATTTTGCCATTCCTGGTGTAGATTCCGACCGGTCAACCAGTGAAATGTCTGGTATTTTATCAAGATTCTCGATCCGTCCAGAATTGCCATCCCCCATTGCCTTCCTCGGCCCATCTCCCCCCTTATCCCACTAGAGAACAAAATAAAATCGGGGTTGATGGTGTTATTGGGCTAATATCCTGCCAACTCATTCCCCTAATCCTCACTTATCACAATCAGTCTTCCGAGACGCTCCCCCGCGTAGCTATCACATGTAAGTTTGGCCAGCGACTGCATTAACCTCTACAGATTACCAGCAGTCAGGGAAATCCAAGGGGAGAATCCAAGGGAAATCCAAGCAGATGTAACGGGTGACCAGTTGGGCCAACGGCTCTCTATGGCGTAGAAGACGACGGCCGAACTTTGAGCTTTCGCTAAAGCCCAATTCGGGGCAAGACTAAAATCGATTGCCACGCAAGCTTTGCTTATTTTATAAATTCGCCATCCCCCCAGACACCTTCGCGAAACGGTCGTGGTGACACTGGACAACGACGACGACGACGACAACAACAACAAGAACGAGAACAACAACTACTACTGCTGCTTGCATATAAATGGCTCCTCTCATTCCTTCTATATAGCGGGGGTACGGGCACATCCGCAGCCACGGTTACAGCTACACCCGCAGCTAACGCCTACAGTTACACATCGTACAGCTATTGATGCCAACAGCTATCATCATTCGTCATTATATCATGTAATACCATCTACGCGCTCCGCCGACTAAAGCTCGCCGAATGACGCCCACCATACGTTCTGTACACTCCACGCTGCGGCTTACATATCGCCAACCATGGAATCGGATCAGACTGAAGACTCCACCGCCCACACCGATACTCCCGTACATGTGCAGCATACCGATGATGCTTACCAACGAGAACTCCTCCCGCATGCCCCAGGCCGGACGCTGCTGCCCGGTCCGATAGCCAGCGCCGTCAGCCTCGCCACGCGATCCACGTCCTTTGCGCTCCGCCTCGGCACCTTCATCGGCGGCTACGGACTCAGCGCTGCTAAGGTTACCACTCTATCTAGTCTCGAGATAGGACGGGGCATTCTCGAGGGGATACTGAGTAGAGCGGGGAAAGATGTCCTCGGCACATCACGATCCGAATTGGGCAGGACGGATGCCGAGACAATCCTAGAGAAGAGCCTAGAGAGTCTACACCAGACTATGTCGCAGATTGTATTCTGGACCTCGACAGGCTTTCATATTACCGGCACGACCGTCTCGACTGCGTCGCAGATATCTCAACTATTCCTATCCGTCCTCGATCAATTCTTCGGCTCGACCGATTCTTCAAGGGCCATCGCCAGTATCATCACGTTAATTCGCCGAGAATTTCAAAATCCAGCGACGGGTGTTCAGGGGGAGAAGGTTGGGGTTGTCGATCTTCTTCTAGGAATATGTGGACTCGCATATCTGCAAAACTGGTGCCGACGGATGCTTCAGGAGGAGGCTCGTCGCCTTGGCCAAGAGGAAATTGTTTGGGATGTTGTCGTACTCGATGATGGTGTACGAGTCGACGTCCACGATGATCAGCTTTACGATGCGCACGGGTCCCGACAATTGCACCCACCCAGCCCAACTGGCACAAGCGAACTCATTGGGGCAATTGAAGAACACGGGGCAAGACATACCGGTAACGACGACGATGATTTGCCCGAGATTCAACTGAAACGCCAAATCCTCAAGTCTCTCCCAAAGGACGCAAAAGTCTCTATTTCGACTTCGACGACCATTAGCAAGACAATAACGGTCGATATCAAGGGCGCGACAACTTTGTCTATTCCGTCGCTCCCCGGTTTGGATATCATAGAGAGCGAGGTTAGCAATCTTGAGGACAACTTGTCTAAGAGTCGAGACGCAAACCCGAGTTACCGAGTCGTGTACAAAGTCAGCCGGAAAAAGGTGAGAAGTACACCTGAGGATAGCGATAATGACGATGATGTCCGATTCAATGTTCAAGAGACGGATGATGATGACGAACCCTCGTCGCCCCTAGCGAGTTGGGGGTCGCATAACTCTGAGAAACCTCCTCCTGTCCCACCAAAGGTGACTCGCCCAACCATTGCGTCGGCAGCCAAGAGCAGTGGGACTGTCGTATGTGAATATCCAGCTAGTCAAGTTAGGTCGGGGTCGAATAGCTCGGCCGGCTCTGTGGGAGGTTCACCAAAAGATCGCTCTTTTCCACCATCCATCTCAAAGCCTACCCCTGAACATACTGCGAATCAGAAACGAACAAGGAGACCCCTAGATGACTCCACACGAAACCCAAAAGGCCTTACCATTGTACCGCCAAACGACCATAGACCACCGAACAGGAAAAACGAATCCTTCACTTCCAAGTCAAGCGAGAAGAAAGGTGGTTTCAGGGGCGCGTTGAAAAAGGGATCTGTTCCCTCGTTTGCAAACTTGTTGAATCGGGAGTCGAGCTTAGACCATTCGTCTTCTACTAAACCGAAATCAAACATTAAACCCCCTTGGGGTAGTAACAAGCCTCCACACGGTCGATCGTCGGGCACCCACAGCAAGGGACCGATTCCTGATCGAACTTCCAGCCTGGCGCCAAACCGTGAAGTTTCGCGATCAGCGCAGCGAGGAAATCCGAATTACCTCTCGTCGAGAGATTTGGGGGACGCGAGAGAGAACTCAGGCGTATATAGGAGTCCTTCTAGATCATCTTATCTACCGCTCCAAGATAACCGGCGGAGCTCGCTTGTCTCGCTGACCGACACCTTTTCTATACATTCATACGAAAGTCGTCCTTCGAGTCCCTCGCTCCTCAAAACCGATGTCAAGGCGCACGGCAGTGCATCCAGATCTAAATCGGCGCACGATGGTGCTGGAAACCCCCCTCCTTCTCCCCATCGATATCCGCCACGACCAAAATCACAAAACCAAAGCTTGTATAGCCCGAGCATCTATACTCTAGGGACTAAGCACTCACAGGCTTCCCTTCTCCTATCATCATTTCGTCAGAAGAGTGCCTATAGCGATTCGGAAGCTGTAGACACTCTAAGACGGACCGGTACGATCGAAGGAATGTTTCCCAATTTCCACATTTTGCGGAACATCACACGATATAGTCGATACGCCTCGGCTGTGTACGGGTCGAATTTTCTGAAGTTAATGGGGATCAACAAAGAGTTACCTGCACTGAAAATCATGGAAGAAATTCATGAAGATGTGCGCTCCTTTACTCACCACACAGAGCTACCGCCAGACAGCATCTTATTGTCTTCTTTTGTCGATCCTCAGGGTGGATCCGACTCGACTGGATCTACCGACACGGGTGTACCACTTGTCCATACAATTGCTCTAGATGAGGAGTCGAAGGCTGTAGTCCTGTCATGCCGCGGGACACTAGGATTTGAGGATGTCCTTGCCGATATGATGTGCGAATACGATGATCTAGTATGGCGTGGAAAAACATACAAAGTCCACAAAGGTATCCACGCATCAGCAAGGCGCCTCCTATATGGAGACGATGGAAGAGTATTGGTTACGCTCAAGGAAGCTCTTGAGGAATTCCCAGACTATGGGCTAGTGCTTTGTGGTCACTCTCTGGGCGGAGCTGTTACAGCGCTACTTGGAGCTATGTTAGCTGAGCCTGCTATGACAGGTACTGCGTTTGTCACTTCGGCCGAACATCACAGGAGGCTCCTTACGGACGGACGACCCTCTGATACCTCTGCACACATATGTTTGCCATCCGGTCGGCCAATTCATGTTTACGCATATGGACCACCGTCAACTATGTCTCCATCCCTTCAAAAAGCTACTAGAGGACTAATTACTAGTACGGTCCATGGCAACGACCTTGTTCCCTATTTGTCCCTCGGTGTCTTGCATGATTTACAGGCTCTTGCACTAGCTTTCAAATCTGACAACAACGAGGCGAAGGCAGAAGTCCGTCGACGCATTTGGGAGGGTCTCCAGTCAGGGTTTGCCAATAAATGGTACAACAACGGACCGAAACATTCGAGCGAGGAAGAAGACAAGTGGGCATATGCTGCACTCAAGACTTTGCGTGCGAGTATGATGAGTTCTAAACTTTTACCACCAGGCGAAGTCTTCTCTATAGAAAGCACCCCGGCTCTAAGAAGGGATGCATTTACGCAGGCGGGGACAGAGCAGATTGGAAGGCCGGCAACTCGAATCGTCTTGAAATACATCAGAGATGTTGAAACCCGATTCCGGGAGGTGCGATTTGGCTCCAGCATGTTGTTGGACCATAGCCCTGGAAGATACGAAGATGCGCTTCGGCGGCTCATGCTAGGTGTCGTGGAGTCATGATACATATTGGACTTGACAACGAACGAATTTGGATTAATCATACCCCTGTTGCATATTTTGATTGGATCCCCGCGGACAGGGTATATATTCAACTGAAGCAGTTAAAAATATAAGGTGTCACAGGACAGATTTCGGACGCCTACACATTCGCTTACTCTATTTTTTAGATGGTCTCCTTCACGATATATGAACTCCACTACTCCTAGGGTACATGGACCGGGATATAGCATTATCAATAATTCGGAAAAAAGACGTTGAAGTATAATCAGTACAGACATATATATACCATATATACAATATACAAAAATATCTATGACCCATACAAGCAAGCTTAGAGTCTACTTATACTGCACACTAGTCACTCTTCACTAGCAAGATATGTCCCTCATTGTCGTAGAAGATCTCCTTCACCTTGACACATCGCAGGTGGTTTACGCCGCCGCTCAGCTCGCAGTCGTGGTGGAACAGCCACCACCGCCCCTCGAACTCAACAATGGAGTGGTGCGTCGTCCAGCCCAGCACAGGCTCGAGTATGCGCCCTGCATACGTGAACGGGCCGAGCGGTGACTTAGACGTGGCATAGACGAGGTAATGCGTATCGCCCGTCGAGTAGCTGAAGTAGTACGTGTCCCCGCGCTTATGTATCCACGCGGCCTCAAAGAATCGCCGCGTGTGGTCATCGGCCAGGATTGGCTCGCCCGTCTCCGGCGCCAGGATCACGAGATCCCGCGGTGCTGATGCGAAGGTCCGCATATCCGCCGCTAGGGGCGCGACCTTCGGGCTCAGCGCGTACGTGCCCGAGCCGAAGGGCTCATGGGGCCCGAGCTGCGAGGCGTCGAATTTCCCGTCGTCCTGCCAGCACTGCAGCTGTCCGCCCCAGAGGCCCCCAAAGTAAAGGTACGCGTCTCCGCTGTCCGGGTCCACGAACGAGGCCGGGTCGATGCTGAAGCTGCCCGGGATGGGCTCCGGGTCCGCAACGAAGGGGCCCGAGGGCGTAGGGCCCACGGCCACGCCGATGCGAAATACGTTTTCCTTGTCCCGCGCCGGGAAGAACAGGTGGTAGGATTTCGTCGAGGCGTTGTAGGCGGCGTCGGGGGCCCAGAGCTGCTTGGATGCCCAGGGGACGGTGGAAGTGGTTAAGACCTGTGTTATTTCTTTGAGTTAGTTTCTAATTTTTTAGTTCAACCTTGTCCATTTCTTCTTTGGTTTGATTTTGAGTTTCACAAAAGAAGAAAAAAAAAACCATCGAGGAACGTACCACACCGTGGTCGATGACTTTCCCGTCGTCGTACGGAGGGTCCAGCGACGCGGCCGAGAACACGTGGTAGTCGGCCATGTCGTACTGATCGCCGTTGTCGTTGAACGGGATGTCGGTCTCGCGGTCGTGCGACGGGTAGATGTACACCCTGCCCTCGAACACATGGGCCGACGGGTCGGCCGTGTACATGTGTTTTATCAGGGGCGGCGACATGGTTTCTTTTTCTTTTACTTTTACTTTTTATTTATTTAGTCCCGAGTGATGGATTCTGTGCGTCTTGGAGTATGGTTTTGAGTTCTTTGATCCGGAGGTTTTATGCAATATTCTGTTGTAACATATAAGTGCGAGGAGTTGGTTAGAGGAAGGGGGAATATCGTGAGGTGGGGGTTCTTGGTGTTGATGGGGGGGGCACAAGTCCGGTTTGAAGCTGGTTGTGAATTGAGCTCGATTGGCACTTTAGTCGGCGAAGCCAATTGTCGGGTTTTAAATACAAAGTTATTAAATATAAATAACCATATTCATTAAATTTCTTATAGGAACTGTCCCTTTGTGTGTGTGTCTCTCTCTCTCTCTGTGTATTATATAAAGTCGACACCTCGGGGTCCAATGTCCCTTGGCTCGACGGCACGATGTGACGATAGTGGGGGCGGGCGCAGATGGGTAAATAGGGAGGATAAATTAGGATTCCTACTACACCCACTCCGCCGGGACGAGCTTCCACCGCCACCATTAGCGATGTGGTGGCGTCTGCAGTGTTACTTAGACGAGTATAGTTCACTGTATAAGGGGAGCCCGTTAGGTGAGCCGCTCGTATCCTAGGTGAAAGATTAGGGGGGCCTACGTCTTGGCTTCACTATCACCCCGACAGTGCGACGAGCGAAGAGAGACCACTAAAGTAAACAAATTAATAAGGCATACTCGAATAAAGCAATCTTCGCTATCTCCGAGTGACACAAGCTCACAAACAAGTTTCGGGCCCCCCCCTTTAACGAGACTAGAAAGGTTAATTACAAGAATAACGGAGAAAATTAAAGTTTTAAAGGACAAGATTTTAACTTTTATAATAGTTAAAAATGACATCTCGAACTTATAAAAAGTATTAATTATAAATTAAGCGGATTTTATCTCGTGAAAAAAGTTAATTATAATAAATAAAACGAAAACGATTTATATTAAAATTATAAATATAACTTTTAATAAAAACGAAATTTTAGTTTTATTATTATATTTCGCTTAATTTATATTTAAAATATATATATATAACGTACCATATAAGCGAGTGGACGAAACAAGCTCGTAAACAAAATGGTTTCTTATATAAAATCGACTTTTTCGAAAATTCATAACTTTACTTATAAAAATCGGAAAAATTTCGGACCTTTTTTTCTAGTTATATAACTATATATTTTAATTAAAATAAAAATCAAAAAAAATCAAAAATGAAATATATAAAGAAATACGTAAAAAGGTTTATGTGTTTTATTTTAATTTTAGTTTTTTCGCGTTTTCTTTTCGCGTCTTTTGAAATTAATTTTTCAATTTTACTTTTAATTAAAATAAATAGTTATAAAACTAAAAAAGAAGGTCTAGGATTTTTACGATTTTTACGCGCAAAGTTATGAATTTTTGAAAAAGTCGATTTTGTATGGGAAATCAAGTGGCTGTTACGAACCAACTTATAAATAGGGAGCGGAACGGGTTAGGAATGTCCCGAGAGAAGTTGCTCAAAGGAAGATGTAATGTAACATCACGTGACTAGGATCTCAGTGGATCTAAGATCTAGAGAGAGTAATAACAAGTAGATCTAAAGTAATCTAAGATTTAGTTAAATCTAATAGGTATTTAACATATTAAAGTAAGAAGTATAAGGAATAGAAAATAAGTATAAGGCAAGATCTTTCGTGTAATTAATTTTTCGTTTTTTAGTTATTAATTTAAAATTATAATTACTTTTTAATACTTTAATAAAAGTACTTTAAAATCTCTTTAACAAATAAGGCATTATAAATCTCTTAAATTAATCTCGATTTATTATTACCTTTAAATTAAGAAAAAAAATAGTACGTATTTACTTGTGAAGTTAATTAACTAGGAATATATAAAGAGGTTCGTCACAGTGGCCCACTCGCTTATAAGACACGTTATAATTATATTTAAATTAATATATTTAATTTTTAATTTAAAGTTTAATTCGCGGTAAGAATAATTAGTTAATTAAGCGTTTTTAAATATTAAATTATTTTTTAGTAATATATAAAACTTTAAAAAGTAAAAACTTTAAAAATAACTTAATATTTATAAATTCTTAATAAAATTTATATTAATATTTTATTTATAATAATAATAAAAATTATTATAATATATATTTTTCTTATAATAATATATATAATAAAAGCGTAATAATTAAGTTTAATTAAGTTAATAACGAAAAAAGAAAACGAAATAATTAATATTTAAATTAGTAATTACCGTGATATTATAAATTAAATAATTTTACTTATTTAATATATAACTTTTAATTTAATTTTATATTAAAAAGTTAATTTACTGCTTATAAAATTATTATTCAAATAAATATAATTAAAACCTTTTATAAAGCTTTATATATTAAACTTATAACACTTTTTTATTAAACGTATTAAAACGCCGGCTTAAAAACGAAGTAATAAACCTTTAAATAAGCTTTTTTTATAAAAACTATTTCGATTATAACGCATAACGATATTAACACCACCGGGCTTTTAATTAAAATTATTAACTTAAAAATAAAAAAAGCACTTTTTATTAATTATACAAGGTAAAAAGATAAATCGAGAAACATATTACGCGTAATTAAATTAAGTTGTAATGAACCTCCCTAGTTAGCTAACTTCACAGGTGAGTACGTACTAGGTTTTCCTCAAGTTCTAGTTGGTTTTCTAGCGGGGCGTTTTTTAGCGCTAGTTCTAGGAGTAAAATATGGAATATAGGATGTATTTTAAATCCTTTTAATAAAGAAAATTTATAGTTGACTTTTAAGATAACTTCTTCGACTTTATATGGTTTTAACTTCTTAAACTTAAGTTTTTTACTAGGCCGTTTTGTTTTAATTTAAGGCGTTTTTATTAACGCGCCTTATTATTAATAAAGCAAATAAACTATGTCTCCTCTTTTAAAAATTAGTCCCTTAATTCTTTTTTTATTATAATACTTTATTATTTTATTTTAAATGAAATATAATTCTTTTTATAATTATAGTTATATTGTTTAAACTTTTTTAGATATTATTTTTATTTTCGGGGCTTTTATTTTAACTCTTAATACTTTTATAAATTTAATTAGTTATTTTTGTATTTCTATTTTTTAATCGTATATTGCTTTATATAATGATATTTTTATGTTTTTATTAATCGAAGTGTTATACGCTATTTAAGTTATTAATAGTAATTTTACTTAGTTATTTATTTCTTAGTTAATATAGCTTTAAAAATATTATTTTATTATTTAGTTTAGTTTTTCTGTTTATTCGTTTAATTAGAAATAATACGTTATAAACAATTTTTATTTAACTCTTATTCGTTTTATTAAGTTAATTTAAAACTTTAATATAAATAATTTGTTTTTATTTAAAATAATACGTTTTAATAATTTATATTTATTAACATATTTTCTTAAAAAGTTAAAAATTAATTATTTTATTATACTCGATTTATTAAACGGTAAGAAGTAGGCATATTTCGTAAGTTTATTAATAATTATTTATATATTATTATAAAGTATTTTTATAATAAGATCTTTTAATTTAAGGAGTTTTATTACGAAATCTTATATAATCGTGTGTTATGTTTTTTTAGGTATTTAAATCGGTTATAATAATTTATATGGTTTATATCATAATGTTATAACTTTTTATAATTCTTTTAATTATTTGTTTTATTCCTAAAAAGTCGAATTTTTTATAACCGTTTTAACGTCTTAAAGATTCCTTAATAACCATATAAAGGGTGTTTATAAAATTCTTTAATGAATTTGTTTTATACTCGTTTTAGTATGTAAACTTTTTCTTTATATAAGAAAAGTTCGTTATTAGATCTTTATTAAGATTATAATTTTTTTTAATTATAACTTTCTTTAAACGTTATTTTTAGTTTTTTATGTTAATTCGTATATAAACTAATATAATTAATTCGTTATTTTGTTGTTTAAATATCTAAATATTTCTTTTATTAATTTTTAACTTATAATCTTTTTTATTAAGAAGATTTATTTAAATATTTTCTTTTTCTTTAATATAATAAATCTTAAAATTGAATTTAAATAAGAAAATCATTTAATATTTATGCCGTTAATTAAGCGTTTATATTATTATAAATCGTGTAAAGTTTTTATAATCTAAATAAATGTTAATAAGTTTTTTAGTTTCGTTAAATTATAATTCTTATTTCTTTAGTATTTTAATGATTATTAATAGTTCTTTATTATAAATCTAATAGTTTAGTTTAGTATTATGTAGTGCTTTAAATAAATATGCGACTAAGTATTATTTTTTATTATTTTTTAATTGCTTTAAAATTACTTCGATAACAAAATTTAACGCGTTTATTTTTAGTTGTTTATTTTTATTTTCGTTTAAAAATTTATATATAACTTTATTAATTATAATTTCTTTTAGTTATTAAAAAGCCTTTTTAGTTTTTTTAGTGAAATAAAAAGCTTTTTTTATTTTCGTTAAAATAATTAATTTTATTAATAATTTAGCGATTCGCTTGAAATTTTAGATAAGTTATTTAACGTAATTAATAAAGCTAAAAAATACGCGTATATTTATAACATTTTTAGGTTTTAGCTAATCTTTAATTATTGTTATTTTTCCCTTTTAAATACGGATTTCTTTTAAACTTATTATAAACCTTAAATAGTTTAGTTTTTTAATATATTATTTATTTTTAGTCGGATAAACGAGTAAATTTATCTTTTTTAAGGGTTTTAATATTTATTTTATATATTTCTTATATTTATTCTCGTTTTTTAAGTAAATTAATATATCGTTTAAATAAACAAATATAAATTTATTTAGAAACTTATGAAAAATTATTATAATTATATATTAAAATATAACGAGTACGTTAATAAGTCTAAATAATATAACTTTATACTTATAATATTTATATATCGTCCGGAAAGTGGTATATTATTTGTGTTTTTTAGTTATTATAAAGATTTAATACTATAAAGATTTAAGCTTTATTAATTTGCCTTTTTATAAGTTTTATTAATAGTAATAAATATTTTTTGTTACTTTATTAAGGTGTTAATAATCGATTACTCGTCGTTATATTAGATTTCTTTTTTTATTAATATGTTACTTTTCGTTTTTATTAATCTTTAATATTATAATTGCCGGGTATTTTAATAAGGATTTTAATTCTCGAATATATTTTTATTAAGATCTTTTTAAATTTTTTATAGTGCTTTTTGTTTTTCTTGATTTATAAAATATATTAAAAATAGTTTTAGTTATTTTCTTTCTTTAAAGTAGATTTAATGATTTTATTAATTATATTTTAATAATTCTTTTTTTGTTTTATCTTTAAATAATTTATAAAAACGGAGGTATTTACGTAGTACGTTTTTCGTTAAATTTTTAGGCTTAGTTACTCGAATTATATAAGTAATATATTTCGTTTTTATATTTATTTTTTAATATTATTTATAATACTTATTTTATAACTTGTAATAATTAACTCTTTTTAATTTTAATCTTAATAAAGCGTGTTTATCTCGAAATTTATTTATAAATTGCTTTTTTTAAGCTAATTTATTCTTAAGATTATATCGTGGTTTAATATATATATAATGTTAAGAATAACTTGCTTAAGATGTTTTTAAATAGTTACTAAAAAAGGAATTATTTCTTTTAACACCTTGTTATTTTTATAATTAAATATATATCTTTTAAAGTTTCGTAGTTTATATAAATTTTATTTATATATTTATAATATATTGTTTTTTTAAGTTACTTTAATTAAAATATAACTTTTATTTATTTTTAAGTTTATAAGAGCTTTATACTTTTTTTATTATATTTAATTTTAGTTATAATAGTATTATTAAATCTTAATTAAACTTCGTATAAAGACTTATTATTTATGGCTTTTCGCTGCTTTATTAGCGAGAGCTTTTACCGTTTTTTAGTTTTTCACGTTTTCTCCCTTTTTGGTTTTTTCGGGTCGCTATAACTTTAATTTCGTTTCATTCTTGGGTTTTTATAAGAGCGTTTTTTTAGTAATCGTTATTTCGATAATTTCTTTAATTACTTTTTACGTAATAAGGGGTAAAAGGTTTATTTTTTATATAAAACCTTATACATTAAAATTTTAATTCTTTTTCGAGGGCTTTTTTATAACTTAAATTTATTTTTCTATTAATTCGAAAACTTTTAAGGTTTTAAATTATTTTTAAATAAAAGGTATAATCTTTAAATTTACTTATTAAAAATAACTTAATATCTCTTTATAAGTTTATATATATTTTTAGAAATTCTCTTTTTTTTTTAAAATATACTTTAACGATTTATTTATAGTTTAGTTTAGTCGTATATATTTTTACTTATTATTTTATTAAGTGTTTCTTTATAAACTCGAATAAATTAATATTATAATTAGCTCGCTTTTTAAGTTAATATAGAAAATGTAGTTCTTTTTATAATTCTTATAGTTCCTTTTTAATTTCGTCTTTTTTGAAACCCGTTTCGAGTAATTCATATATATCGCAAAATATTAAGATATAACATATATAACCCTTAATAATTATTTAAGTGTTTCTTTCGGAATTTAAGTAAAAATAATAGGCTTTTAAATAACGTAGTTATTATAAAACGTTATTATAAATATATTCGTTTTTTTTCGTGTTATTACTTTTTAGTTTTTAAGGATAATAACCGGTTTTATTTTTAAAGCTTTAATATACTTAACAAGCGTCGTTAATATAAAAGCTTTAATATAACAATATATATTTTTTTTGTAATTCTATTATTTCATTTTTATTAAAGTGGGATTTTTTGTTTTTTAGTTATTTTTTTTTTTTAGTTTTAATTTAGGTTTTTTACTTAATAACTTATTAAGTTAATTAACACTATTTAGGTTTTAAATAAACATCGTAATTATTATTTATATAAAACTTTTAATATAAATTATTATATTTACTTTTTTTAATGTAGTTTATTATAATTCGATTTAACTCCTAAGTCGTATTTTAATTTATAAGTATTATACTTATATAATAATTCGCTTTCGTTATATTTTTATTTAGTTTATTTTAATGTGAAGTACTTTAAATACGAGTAATTATACTTTAAATAGTTTTTAAGGTTAACTTAATAATATTTATAGTTTTTATAAATTATAATAAGTAAATAATAATATTTTAAGTAATGTTTATAAGCCTTTTTTTTATAACCTTAATAAACATTATAACTTTTTTTATAAGAACTTTTTTATTTTTTTTTACTTTAATAGTGGCGATAATAAATACTTAGTTTACTTTTTTGTTATTTTCGAAAAAAAACCCTTATTTTGGAAGTTTTTTTCTCGGGTTAAGAAATTCTTTTTATTTTTATTTTTTATTTTTTAAGATTTCGACATTTATTTTTATAATGTTTTTTATAGTTAAAACACTTAATAATTAACTTGTTTCGCGTTTTTTGCTCTTTTTAAGTAATGTTAATTTTAATAAGGTTTAATTTAGTTTTAGTGCTTTTTTTTTATTTCGGTACTACTTTTATAATTTCTTTCTTTTTGTTGATCGCCATTTTTTCGTTATATCGTTTTTTTTAAAGTATCGTTCGAAATTTTCGTTATTAATAATAATTGCTATTATAACGTAGTTATTAAACTTCTTTAAGTTCTTTTCTTTATATAGGTTTATTTTTTATAATTTATTTTTATATAGTTTTTTAGTTTTTAATAAAATAAGTAATATAAGTTTTCGATAAATAGTTATAATTAACTTATGAGTTTTTTAAACTTAATAATATAATTTAAAGCATTTTTATTTTGTCGTAATTTATAAAGTTGGGCTTTAACTTATTACTTAAGAATTAAGTTACTAAATATAAACTTAAGTTGTTTTTTAAACTTTTTATAATCTTTAAAGACTTTTTTTGTGTTTTTTAGGTGTTTAATTTATTATTTAGGTGATTTTTTAATACCGGTTAAAACTAAGTTAAGGTAGTTTTAACGAGAAACTAAGATATCGTGAAAACTTTTTATTTTTTAGTGGTAATTATTTTGTAATAAAACTGTAAATAGATTCCGACTTAAATTAAAAATCTTTTTAAATTATTTAACTTATTATATTTACTAGATATAATTAATTTAAAACCTTTTATATCGAGAGTCGTTATATTGTTTTTATCGTTTAAATTATTAAGGTCGCTATCGTTTAAAGATAGCTTTAACTATTTATCTTTAAGAAGTAAAGATTGTTTTGTTTATTTATTTTCTTTTTTAAGTGCTTTTTCCTTTTCTTCCTTTTTTTCTTTAAACGATTCTTTTTATTAAGCTTTAAAGATATCCTTTTAAGGCTCTTTTTTAGCTATAATTATAATTAACTCTTATGTTAGTTTTTTTAAACTTTTTTATTATATCGTAAAAGAATTTAAAGTTTTCGTTTAAAAGCTTGTTAATTATAGTTTTTCTACTTATTTTTTTTGTTATTCTTTAATTTTAAAAGGCATGTTTATTTTAAGACGGTTTAACTAAAAATCCCTTTTTTTAAATTAATATTAAGTATTAATTAAAAAGCTATTAAAATGTAACGAACCTCTTTATATATTTCTAGTTAATTAATTTTATAAGTGAGTATATATTAGGTTTTCTTAATTTAAAAGTAATAATAAATCAAGGTTAATTTAAGAGATTTATAATGCTTTATTTGTTAAAAAGATTTTAAGGTATTTTCATTATAATATTAAAAAATGATTATAATTTTAAATTAATAGCTAAAAAACTAAAATAAATAACTAGATATATAAGAAATCCTTTTTTTATATATAATTTAATATGGAGTAATGTCCCGTATTCTTTAACCTTCTTTGTTACGGAGAACAAAGACAAACAAAGAATACTTTTTTTTTCTTTCTTTCTTTGTTGCTCTATAAAGAGAGCCATAGAGAATCTTGTTTTAAGTCACGTGACATCTATTAACTATCATCCTTATTAGTCGTAACATAAGTGTTATTATTATATATAATAATATATTTAAACGAATTAAAAATAAAAAGTATAATAAGTTATTTAAACGCTTAAATTATTAGTTAAATATATAATAAAAAAAATTAACGTAAAAACGAAAATTACGTTAAAAATCGCGAAATAAATAATTACTTATTTATATAAGTTTTTTTTTAATAACACGGCGATATTATTAAAGGTTTTAAAACACTTATTAAATAATATATAAATATTTATATTAAAATTTAAAATTTTAATAATTAAACTAAATAAATAATTAATATAATAATTTTTAAGGTATATAAAAATACTTAAAAATAAAACTATAAATATAAAAATAAAAACAAAAACAAAAAAATTTTTACGTTTATAAATTTTAAAAAAATTAATAAAAAGGAAAAGAAATAAATTTAATTAAAATAATAATTAAAAACGCCTTTTTAAAATATATAAAATAAAACGAAATATATATAAACGCGCGAATTTTAAAAGAACTTTAATTTATTTAACTCGTTTTATATCGATTAATAATAAAACGAATTAAATATAACGACTTTTTAACTTATTACGAGTAAATAAAACATTTAAAAAAGGTAAAACCGTATTATTACGAAGAAAAAAAGACATTAAATTACTTCGTAAAATATAAATATAAAAAAAAACTATTAAAATACGCGTTTATAAAAAAAGATTTTAAATTATTTATTTATAAAGTATAACTTTATATAATAATAAAAACTTAAAAAGGTAAAATAAAAAAGGCCCTTTTTTAATCGAAATTCGGTCGAAGTTACTTTAAAAAAGAAATCGCTTATTAATTTTCGAATTATAAAATCTATATAACTTATAAGTAAAAAATTCGTGAAATATATAATTTTAAAAATACGTAATATAAAGATAAAAACGAAAAATCTCTTATGTTACGCAGAATTATGAGGTGATTTATATACCAAGGGTTTAAATGCAAATTTTCAGTAGTTATATAGATTCTTAAGACCACGCTTAATATAACCTATAATCCTTTCTTTTAGTGGCTTTAATTATTTAATTTAACATGGCAAGAGCTCGTAGCCTTCGTTTTTAGTTCTTTGGTTTCCCATTGCGGCAATATACTCGTTTCGCAGCCATAATGGCACATATATTTATTTCGCGGAAAGCATGAAATTCCTCGCGGTCGTAAGTTAATATATATACGCACATGTCGTGCTATATATCGTTACTAAGTCTGAGATATTAAGACGATCGATCCACTATTAAGAATTCTTATTACCCTTAAGAGATTATTATTATTTTACGGATTTCGGAAGTATTTAAAAGTTTCAAGAGGTTTTACGTATTAAATCTTGTCATTTTCTTTTACCGAGCGAACTTGTAATATTAAAAGTATTCGCCATAGTATTAAAAAAAAGTATAAAGAAAAAAACAAATCTTATAACGAATACTTTATAAATATTAAAGCATTATTAAACACTATTAATTATTATATATACCTTTATACACTTCGTTTAAATAGTAATTACCGTTTTAATAACTATATTATTTAATAATACGTTTTATTATTAATTAATTATACATTTCTTTAATATAAATAAGCTTAATTTAACTCTTTAAATTAAAAAGCGAAAAAAAGAATTATCGCGAAAATTTAAACCCCTTTTCTCGCGATAATTTACTAGGCTTACTAATAAACTTCGTAATACTCGATATTAATATATTTTTTAACTTTAATAACATATTTAACTAAATATATAAATAAAAACTTTTTAATAAATATTTTTCGAGCTTAATTTTAAGCTTAAAAAGCTCTTATCATCGTATAAACACCCCCCCTTTTTTATCCTTATTTATACGTAGCCGTTTTATAAAAAGCATAATTATATTAATAACAAAAACGATCTCTTATAAAGCCTTTATTAAAACTCGACAAGATTAATCTTTAAAAATCGATTTTTAAAACCTTCTTAAATTAAATCGATTTAAATTTAACGCGAAATCCGTTTTTTTACATACTTAAAATACATCTTCTCATTAAAGAAATTCCTAAAAAAATTAAAGCCTTTAAATTCTAACATTTTTACGTTTATTACGAACAATATAAAAATAATACACCTTATTATTACGTATTTAATAAATAATCCAAAAAAAGCAAATTTATAACGCTTATTATTTCGATATTAAACGTTTTTATTTAAATATTAATCTTACTAAAAATAAAACTACCGCTTAAAAATATCTATATAAAAAATTTTTTATATATATTAATAAAAAAATAATATAACCATATAAATATTAAAAAAAAAATTAAAATAAACTTTTAATTTAAAGCCTTTACTTTTTAAATAAAAAAGGAATTCTTTAAAAAATTTGAAAAATATACTTTACAAGATTTAATTTTATACTTTATAATAATAAACTTATATATAAACTAAAAATAAAAACTTATAATTTAAAACTTATTAAAAAAACTTTAAAAAAATTTTTCTTTTTAATAAATTAAATAAATATTTTTTCATTTTTCGATATTACCTCACTTTTTATAATTATCTTGCCTGTCGGCGAGGGGTAATTACGCACGAGTTATAAAGACTCGTAAACTTACTAGGCGTTTTAAGGGGTTTCGAGGGTACCTCACCCTCGTGCCTCGAGGGCCCCCCCCCCTTTACACCTCTTAATATAAAATAAACGCTATAAATCTCCTTAGCATTTCTATAAATAATCACCTTCCCCCTCGAGAGCGCTTTAACCTAAAATAAAAAGTTCTTTTTACTCGCTAAGTATTTGCTTAAGGGTTTCTAGCTTTATATAAACGTTTATTCCATAATAATTTATATAATCTTCCTTTTTATTTTAAGTCCCCTCCTCACCCTCGTTTCTCGAGGGGTCCCCCCCCTTATAAAGAAAGGGTTATATATAACATTTAAAAAAATACGTTTTAACGAATTAATAAAAACTTACTCGCGGTTTTATAAAAAGTATAACGTTAATATTTACTTAAAACGACTTTATATATTATATATATATAAAAAACTTATCTCTTTAAAATAATATAAACCCGATTTCTCGGGCCTTATTATTATATAACTAAAATATAAAACGCCGCGTTAATAAATAAAAACGTTAATTATATCGTCGTAAATAACATTCCTTTAAATAATAAGGAACTTAATTAGTTTTATAAATAAATACTAAAATATTAAATCGCTTTTTTAATAACAAATAAATATATACGCCTCGTAAGTTTTATAAACTAAGCCTTATTATATATTTACGTCTTTAATTAAGATCTTAAGAACTACCTTAAAATAAACATAAAATAATTAAAAAGAAATTATATATTCGTAAAAATTAAATCTTTACTTTTTATTAAACGAGAAAAACCCCGCATTTTAAATAGTTAAACGAAAGCCTTTTATTAATTTATTAAAAAAATAAAAACTAATAATAGCTTTAAAGTATAAAGAATTAAAGTTTTCATTATATAAAATAATTTAAAAATTTAAAAAATTTAAAAACTATTTATTATTTTTATTAAAAAATGCTATAAAAAAGCGGTTATTCTTTAATTTTAGTCTTATTTACGAACATAACATTCTTTTAAACCTAATAAACAAAAATAAATAAATCTTAAACCTTTAAAGTAAGAAAAGCAACATTAAAGTTATTATTAATTAAACTATTAACAATTTCCGAAATCTTAAATAAAAGTCGTATTTTAAACCGAAAAGTAAAAGTAATTATACGTTTACGCTTAAGCTTCTTATTTTCATTATTCGAAATCTTTTTATTCACTTTTCGCTTCAAGGGTCTAAGCTTTTTATTTATATCTATCCTTTTCATTTTAGTCGTAATACCATTTACCTTTTTATAAATAAACTTCTTAATAATAATAAAAAGTACGTAAATTAACATTATAACGTAAAAATTATACTTTATAATACTTTTTTTCTTAATTTAATAAAACTTATTTATTTTACTATTATAAGCTTTTATAACTTAATTAATAAATAATTAAATAAAAAAAGGAAAAATTATAATTAAAACTTAACGCGAAAATAACGATACCGATTTAAAATAATATTAAACCGCTATTTTTTATTTATAAAACGAAAATAAAAAAAGCTAAATATTATCTTTTAAAAAAAGAAAAAACCTCGTTATAATCGCAAACGAATTAATCTTAAATAACATATCCTCGATTTAATCGAAACTCGCATTTAAAAACCTAGTATTAACCACTTTTATAACACGCTAATTATTAACCTTAAATATATTAAAAATAAAATAAGTTCGCGGCGTAATGCTTTATTAAGCTAAAATATATTGTTACGGACCTTAGAATGGAACTACGTATTAGTCACGTGGTTTAACGAGAGAATTAATAAATCGCTCCCCTTAGCAGAGCGATTTAATGATTTAGTGACTTAATAAATCGCTCCTCTTAGCAAAGCGATTTAGCGACTCACTTATTTTAAGGAAAAGAGAAATAAGTATAAGTAAATTAGAATTTCCTTATATATCTAGTTATTCATTCTAGTTCTTTAGCTATTAATTTAAAACTATAGTCACTTTTTAATACTATAATAAGAGTACCTTAAAACCTTTTTAACGAATATAACATTTTAAATTAATTAAACTAATCTTAATTTATTGTTACTTTTAAATCAAGAAAACCTAATACGTACTTACTTGTGAAGTTAGCTAACTAGGAACATATAAGGAGGTTCGTTACATTTTGATAGCTCCTTGATTAGTGCTTAATATTGGTTTAAGAGAAGGGACTTTTAATTGAATAGTCCTAAGATAAGTATGCCCCTTAAGACTAAAAGGTAACAAGAAAAGAAATAAGTAAAAGAATAATAGTTAATAAGCTTTTAAATAAAAGCTTTAAGTCTTTTTACGGTATAACTAAAAGGTTTAAAAGAACCAACACAAGAGTCTATTATAATTATAGTTAAAGAAGAGTCATAAGAGGATATCTTAAAAGCTTAGTAAGAAGAATTATTTGAGGAAGAAGAAAAGGAGGAGGAAGAAATACCTAAAAAAGACGACGAAAATAATATGATAACCCCCGATATAAAGGGTTTTAAACTAATTACACCTAGTAAATATGATAGGTTAAGCGATTTAAAAGGATTTTTAATTTAGGCTGGAACCTATTTACGGTTCTATTATAAAACGATTATTACTAAGGAATAAAAGGTTTTCACGGTATTTTAGTTCCTCGCCGGAACCGCTTTAACCTGGTTTTAACTAGTGTTAAAAGATTATCTAGAAAACGGATTAAACGCCTAAAAAGACACGAAAAAAGTCTTCAAGAATTATAAAGAGTTTAAAAAACAACTTAAGTTTATATTTGGTAATTTAATCCTTAAGTAATAAGCCGAAGCTCGACTTTATAAATTACAATAAGATAAGAAGGCTTTAAACTACGTTATTAAGTTTAAAAAACTCGCAAACCAGTTATAATTACCTATTAAAAGCTTGTATTATTTATTTTATTAAGAATTAAAAGACTATATAAAGAATGAGTTATATAAAATAAACCTATATAAAAAAAGGAACCTAGGAAAGTTTAATAATTACGTTATAATGGCAATTGCCATCGATAACAAGAACTTCGAACGGTACCTTAAAAAAAAAAACGGTACAACGAAAGAATGGCGATCAGCTAAAGGGAGGGAATCATAAAAGCGGTGCCGGAACCAGGAAAAGCACTAGAACTAAGTCAAACCCTATTAAAATTAACGTTATTTAAAAAGAACAAAAGAAACGAGATAAATTAATTATTAAGTGTTTTAACTATAGAAAGAAAAGATATTATAAAAACAAATGCTAAAATCTTAAGAAATAAAAACTAAGAATAAAAGGGATTTCTTAACCCGAGAAAAGAGTCGCCGAGGTAAGGGTTTAATTCGAAAATAACGAAGAAATAAACCAAGTATTTATTATTAGTACTATTAAGGTAGAAAAGACCGAGGAGACTTTTATAAAAAAAGTTTATAGATTTTATTAAGTTAATCGTAAGAATTGTTTAAAGGATAACCACTTATATTTAGGATATCTTATACTAAAACAAGCTAAACAAAGATATAATAAAGGCGAATTATTATACGTATGTAATAATTACAAGTTAAGATACGACTTAAGAATTAAGTTAAATCATGGTGATCTACATTAAAGCCACTATAAAAACGACAAATGCGAAACTTATTAAAAAAAAAGCCAATATAATAGCCTAAACTAGAGGTTTTATATAAATAATAACTATAATGTTCATTAAAGCTTAAGGGAATATATATCGTTACATTAAAGCTTTTATATTAATAACGCCTATTAAATATATAAAAGTTTTAAAGATAAAGCCGGTTATTATCCTTAAAAACTAAAAAGTGACAACATAAAAGAAAATAAATGTATTTATAATAACACCCCACGTTAGCTACATTTTTCTCGAGTATGTTATTTTTACCTCGATTTTAAAAGAAGTAACAAAGTAATTACTAAGGGTTATATGTGTTACATCTTGGTACTATGCGATGTACACGACTTAATTGGAACAGGTTTCGAAAAAGACGAGATTAAGGAAGAATTATAGGAATTATGGAAGGGACTATATCTTCCATAATGGCTTAAAAAACGAATTAAATACGATATCGGTTTATTCGGCTTTATAAGGAAATACTTAACAAAGTAATAAATAAAAACATGTGCGATTAAATAAGGCTATAAACGAATTATTAAAATATACTTTAAAAAAGAAGGAAAGCTTTTAAAAATTAATATAAACTTAAAAGAAGATATCGAGATACCCTTAATAAATAAACTTAATAATTATTCGTTTTATTCGAGGATAATCTAGAACTTTAAGAAATTCCGAGTTAACAAAATAAACTTGAGCTATAAAAGGGCCCTCGAAAAAGAATTAAAGTTTTAATATATAAGGTTCTATATAAAGGATAAACCTCTCACCCCTTATTACGTAAAGGGTAATTAAAGAAATTGTTTAAGTAATGATTACTGGAAATATACTCTTATAAAAGCCTAAGAATAGAAGGACATCTGGGTTATAATAACTAAAAGAAAACTAAAAGAAAAGGAACGTGAAAAACTAAAAAACGGCAAAGGTTTTTGCTAGTAAAGCAACGAGAAGCTATAAATAATAAGTCTTTATATAAAATCTAATCGAGACTTAATAATATTATTATAACTAAAGTTAAGTATAATAAAAAGGAATATAAAGCCTTAATAAACTTAAAAGTAAATAAAAATTATATTTTAGTAAAAGTAGCTTAAGAAAACAAAATACCATAAGTATATAAATAAAGTTTATATAAGTTATAGAACTTTAAAGGAAGTATATTTAGTTACGAGAATAATAAGGTGTTAAAAGAAATAATTCCTTTCTCGGTAACTATTTAAAGACATTTTAAATAAGTTATTTTTGATATTATATATATATTAAATCACGATATGATTTTAGGAATGAATTAGTTTAAAAGAAGTAATCCACGAATAAATTTCGAGATAAACACGCTTTATTAGGATTAGAAATAAGAGGAGTTAACCATTACAAGTTACGAGATAAGTATCGCAAGTAATTCT